>CM069452.1:59574512-59916000 GCA_035610835.1 Ophiura sarsii
AAGCATGCAAGAAATTACATTTTTTAATCACAAAATTGGATTTTGTAACATAGGCTAATTACCATGTTTTTATACACCCTGTGGCTCTATTTTGTCGACAGTTGATGATATAGATGTTTTTGGTAAACTGTTTCAGACGGTCTGGTAAAGATCCGGTCTGGTCAAATGCTGGTAGATTTTCCAACAGATCGTCCGAGGCACAGAAAAGATTTGCTGCCCGGAATTCGTCTCATATAGTAATTATTTTGAAGTTGATAGGTTTTAAGACAAATTTGCGCAAAGCGCAGAAAAAAATGGCATTTATATCCAAAATCTAAAATCTCCCCCATACCCCAAACACCACCAATACATCCCTCAGCATAAATTTAAAGAGATACTGAAGAGTAGCCCAACCTTGAGAATGATCATAACTAAATACAGTGGTCACATTGAACTCATGGACTTATCAGTCCATGGGTTCACCTGTCTCCACCTACTCTTCTTGCCCCATTATTTGACAAAGAATCCCGTGCGTGAGTCAGGGACCTGCTCCCCCTGCTGCCCTGATGTGACTGAAACAGTGTTTATTTCATACACCCAGAATTTAGTAGCCCAATTGGGCAAGTTTGCAACAACAAAAATGTCATACTCATACTTATTATACCATATGCGAGATTTCAAGTGGGGATCCAAAATGATACTTGAAATGCATTTTATTTTCTAAAATGATACACATACAAGGAATCATGAATTCATTTTGTTTGTAATACTAATATTGATATTGTGACTGATAACATTTGGGCTATTTGTTGGGTATGACAGCAACACTGAAAATCAACCAAAATGGCGATGTCCAGCGCAAGAAACATGTTGACGGCTAACTGTTTGCGAACCACGGCAAAATTACTTCAAGTTCATCGCAGTTCGACTATCTGTCAAGGTATGTTGAAGCTCATGCTTTTAATAAACCAAAGGCTACTGGAGGTCTCAGTCTATAGTTGTCACGATGTACTAACAATAACATGACTAAAATTTAAAAACGTAAGCTTATTAAATTATACATTACATGTGCATGTAATGTATGTAGTCTAGGTTAGTAGGTACGTGACAAAAAAATAATAATAATAATAATTCACCATAATTGGTACCATTGCAAAGAGCATGAAATAAGCTTTAAAATGACACCTCAACCATTGTTCTAGGGTAAATATTAATGGATTTACGGATTTTTCATATTAATAAAAAAAAATTAAAAATTACAGTACACCAAATGTTGGTCCTTCGACTCGTAACACATTGAAACATATGGAATGCGCTACAATATTTGTGACCTTTTTGACCATTTTCTTAAACTTCAAGAAAAACACATAAATTGTTGTAACTTCTTTGATTTTTGATATATTTCAATGGAATAAAAAGCATATTAGGCCCCTTGCAATTAAATGTGAGTTTACTGTTGCCCGCGCGCGTCCAAAAGTCACCCGCGTGATATATGTAATATTTTAAAAATATTTAATTATTTCATTGTTTACAGCTTTTTCATAAGTTTTCTGACGATAAAATTAGCCGATAAGCCGCAATTGCAATACTTCCGGGTTGGGAAAACATTTCTGGGAAGTAAAAAACTCTGCAAGAAACTTGCAATTGTCGCTTTGTATTGAAATGTGTGCATTTGAAGCATATTCGTAGGCACGGCAATTGATTACTGCGCAATCGCTTCAGCGCATGACGTCACATCAAAACCGCCGAACTTTTTTTGAGTTTTCTAGTGCATTCTGTGTAATATTTCAGGTTTGTTTACGATCGCAATCTTTAAAATTCTCCGAGCTAGCGTAACGATTTTTTTTCTTCATACATCGATCGAGTATCTCATTAATATTCAAAATAGGGATGCAAATATGAGTAGACTCCTTTATAAAAGAAACAAAATGCAAAGCCAAGGCAGTAGGTGGTGGTAGGACATAATTAACATCATTTGAATTGTATTCGTACCTTGGATAATAGTTAACAATGCCGACAATATTAAATCAGGTGACTTTACCCCAAAATATTACAATATTAATTAGATAGTCACCTCGTCCTGCTTTTCAAAAACGCAACAGTAAACTCAGATTTAATTGCAAGGGGCCTTATTAAAGAATACGTAATACAACATTTAAACTAAATGATAAAAACTTCATAACACTGTAATTAATTATGGATTATTAATTAATTAATTATTGATTATTGCAGTCAAGAATGCTGCAAGCAAATTTTCAGCGTCTCGGCCCGCACTACGATCAGTTATTATTAAACAAAAAATGGTATCTGTCCTCAGATCAAGTTCATATTACATATGCATTGAGATAAATATATTCCCTATCGGTTCATATAAGTTTTATGAAGGGCCATACAGCTCTTCATTAAATTGACTGGTAGAGAGAATTACTCGAAACTTCCGACGATAAAATTCACCACTTCTGAAAATCACTCGGCAATTTTTCAAAGACGGCAAGAAAGAGAAAATTCTGAACCACAATTTATAATTTGTGTAATAGGAAAACAAAGATACACCAATCTCTGTAGCGATATGAACAGAGCGCTATGCGCAGCGCGAATCCATTTCCAAACAGACAAAGGGTGCCACAGAGACCTGCTGCTCAGCGCTGATTGTCACATACCTACATGTACAGATGTATGTACTACACTAACATGACTAACACACTAACAGAGCTAACTGGCTTCATCTCGCTGGATCTACGATGCAGCGAGCTGAAAGACGTCCTGGCTGGAAAACGTGTGTATCTGCGTCACCCTTTTCTTAAAAATATTTCTGGAACACCGCTACCTCCAACTAACCTCATTTAGTCATGTTCCGACTAACTCCAATCTCCTCTATCTAGACTATCTGGCTGCAGATCTTTTGATCATGTAAGTTTGTGTATGATCTGTGACATGTTTTACAATGCCTTATTTTTTATAGGATGCCGTACCCTTTTGTCAGCAAGCTATATAAATGAAGATGCATGGAGAGAACGCAAGAAGCTAAAAGTTAATATGAGTAAGTCCAAGAGAGTAGGCCTATTTTTTATTGAAAATTATGTATTGTTTCAGTAGGCAGGGCTTACGGGTCATTCCATGTCAAATCACCAATGGATGGAAAATAAAAAAATTCACTAATTTTTGAATGTTTACCCAAGAGCTGTATGAAACTCGCCTTAAATTTGAAAAAACCTATCAGATTTCATTAAAAATAAGTCACCTGATTCGATTAAATTTGAAGAAAACAAATGGCAGCATTATGAATGAATAATAAATAGACCCAATGGTGTTGATTCAACCCCCCCCCCCCCCCCACACTTCCAGGTGGCAGTCTCGTTGCTAAGTTCATGCATTTAAGTCCTCCATAATCCACCATGTGAGCAAATTTCCTGTGTCTTTTGCATTGGCAAACGGACCTCTCAGGTAGGGTTGGTTGTTCTGGCGTTTTTGTTTTGTTTTTCAAAAATGTTGGGAATTTTTTGGGAATTTTAAACATTTTCGAAATTTTAAAACAAAATTTTGCAAACAATTTTCCACAAAAGTTTTAAAAAGAATTCTAACAAAATTTACAGTAAAAATACAGGTCGGTCGGGCTTGTACAACAGGGTGTTTTCCGTCACCTTATTATAAAAATGTGACCATTGTTTCATTCTAGATGAACTAAGTATTCAACTGGACAGAGATTTCTATGATGAGCAGACACCAGTTGCTTCAATTAATTTACACAAGGTAAGGATGTACACAGTAAAAAAGTGATCAATAACCAAAGGCTTTGATGATGTTCAAATGATAGATTCTGTACCCACATCTTCTTGAACATCTTGTATCCAATGGTTCAAACCATTAATTTATCCTTTCAAAATACCATAGATTTATCAATGTAACCTTTTCAGGGTTTATTCTCACTGGGAAAGTGAAATGTAAATTTTGTGGGGTGTAGAAATTGTTTGTGCATGTTAATAATGTGTTATTTTTCTTATTTATTGCAGTTCATAGATAATATTACAGACTCAGAAGATGTTGAAATTGCCCAAGGCTACCTATTTTGGTAAGATATCTTGATGATGAAAAATTAGTCAGTATATATCCCAAGGTTTATGCAATTGAGACCTGAACAATTGATAACCTCCCATTATTTAATTTTGATAGACCCAATGGTGTGATTAAATGGTTAGCGCATGAAGAACAAGGAAAGCATGTGTATCTATTTAGGGTGTTCCTTAAAAGAGTTAACAGTACTTTCTTAGAATTATGGATAAGTGATAATTACCCAAATGACATTAGGTGCAAACCATGCTAATGGCATTCACCCTTCCTCATAGATCACCAATGGAATAAGGTGCTCAACTACTTTCAGCTGAGAACAGCAGTGCTCTGTGTGAAATATGTCCTATTTGACAATAAGAAACACAGAAACAAATTTTTGAATGTGTTAAGGTAGCTATATATCGGCTACGGCGTCATGTTTAGATTTGCTTCAAAATTATACAGGATGTGTAAATTGACAAAATAAACTCACTTGCCAATTTTGAATTTTTTCCATCAAGCCGTTTTCAAACGGCGCAATTTTTTGTCTTCAAAAAACCCCATAGACTTACTGTGTGTTAGGTTTTTGGCACGTTGCCAAATTCCCCAAAATTGCTTCTTTTCTCAAAACACACTCTATTTAGAAATGATTTTTTTAACCCTTTCTATCCTTAGGATGAACTTGTTTATATATTATCTTTTTGCCAAAATACCAATGCACAATATTTAATATCATTATTTCCATATTTACAATCATAACATGGATTGAATGGAGTGGGAATGTTAGTACTTAACAAACAAAATTGTATTTTTTCTAGAAACACTAAATAGTCAAACTTTGTGAATATTTTTAAAGAGAAGTATAGCTCCTATTTCAACAAACAAGAAGTCATATGAAAAGTAATTTAATTTAAAAGATTCTCTCACCAGCTTTTTCCATTACAGTGTTTCTAGTATTTTTTGTGTCAATTTGAACTTTTGCCTTTAAAATATTCCTAAAAAAATAATTTTCTCAAAAAGTAAACACTTTATTCACAAAAACTGGCGAGAGAATTTAGGTAATATGCTTATTAACCATCCTCCAAAGTTACAGACCCATAGCAGTTACCTTCTTGGCTGAAAATATTCAAATGTCTAAAAGTTTAGGGAATTTTCAAAAAATAAAGAAAAACATAAGAAATATCCAAATTACTCCGAAAGTTCTCAAATAGGTAGAGCAAAGACTTGTCTTTAACGTGGTCTCAAAATAAAAAGTATAGATATAATTCATTTGGCACAATAGTTGTTTTTCTGCAGTGGTATAATAGCCGATATAGCTACCTTAATCCATTATAATGTTTCTCTTTACAGCCACAGACATTCAATAGTAGCACCTCATCTGAGAGAGTCTACAAGACATAGTTGGATCAGGGGATGCTTGGATCAGAAGCGACAAGATCTAGCACTTGTCACGTTACAAGATAGGGTTAGTATTGACAACCATGGATGGGTAGGGGGAGAGGGGCACACAGACATTCAATAGTAGCACCTCATCTGAGAGAGTCTACAAGACATAGTTGGATCAGAGGATGCTTCGATCAGAAGCGACAAGATCTAGCACTTGTCATGTTATAAGATAGAGTTAGTATTGACAACCATGGATGGGGAGGGGCGCAGATTTCCAATAGTTAAACCTCATCTAAGAGGGACTACAAGACACAGTTGGAAATGACAATGTATGGATAAAAAACATCAATATCTTGCACTTCTCACAATTGCAAGTTAGGATCAGTATCAGTGCACATTGCAGGATTGGGTCAGTGATTCCAACTGACATTTCTCATAAACCATGGCGCAAGTCCTGTCTAGGTCACGGCCCACAACAAAAAGTAATTAAATTTTCGCTGAGCCAATAGAAAATGCAGTGTTACATGTAGCCCGAATTGTTTTGTCGCGGCACAAGGGCCAATAATACCCAAATTTCAAAGCCTGGCTGTGTGGTTGGTATCATTGAATTGAGTGAGTATCAGAGTTGTGATCAAGATCTAACAAATCACAAGTCGAGTATCAAGTCATGGGTGTCGTATAGGGTTTCGTGAGTATCAAATGTGTGTCACATGGGTATCACATGAGCATTTTAAGCATGCAGTTATGTTGCTAAATCTTATTGAAATTTCATTACAATGACAATGACTGATTTTTACTTTTTCTTTTATTATAATTAATTTTATGCTTGGCATACATGACATTAACCATCACAACAGCATGTGGAATTTGTCAAGCTGAATTATACATGTCATTACAATAATACTGTATTTCTTTGTATTTCTAATTTGCAGATAAATTATGGAATGTTTCTGGATCCATACACCTTCAATATTCTTATAGATTCATGCCTAAAAAAGGATGATTTTAAAGGTAAGCATCACATATTATTAAGAACTCTCTGTGTGTCCAGTAGCATGACCAGTAGTTCTCTGGTGGGTGTAGGGGGGGGGGGGGGGGGGGGGGGGGGGGGGGGGGGGGGGGGGGGGGGGGGGGGGGGGCAGGACCTCAATTGCGAGTGCACATTGTGAAACAATGGAATTTGATTGGTACACATTAACTGAATGTACTCATGAGGTTATGAGCTTAACATTGATTTGTAATCATCCATTTGTTTATTATCCCTATAGGTGCAGCTCTGATTGCTATAGAAATGATGAATCAAGAAATTATTGGTGAGAGTGAACCATTAATGCAACTGTTAGCCCTCTATGCCTGCCATATGTATATGAACAAAGTGGACATCACAAAGGTAAATCAAATGGGGCAGTATTCAATACAGATAAGGCCTAAAAAAGAAGAGGTTTCATTGACCTAACCCGACCGACCCTAAATACATCGCCGACCCTGAATATTTGTTATTATTTTAAGGGAGATTTTTATTTTATTTTTACAAATTAAAAAAATATATACATATATTTAAAAATTGAACAAAGTATTAATGTTTCTGACTGTTTGCTTTCATTTTGGCTATTTTAAGTCCCCATCGAAATGAAAAGCAGGCGATTTAATTTTTTTTTAAATCCCGACCGACCTACCCTATTTGTTTTTGTCATGTTAGGCCAATCAAACCATTTTTTAGTTCTAAGTACAATCTTTTAACCCTAACTCCCTTAAGGTGGATTTGGGAATAAATCTATAATTTAAGGGAAAGGGCCAATGGGGGAAACCATTGACCAGCCCCTGCATGCGAGTCCCCACCTTTGATCGGTGTGCTGGGTGAATTTGCTTGCCAAAACTAATTTTTGGGACTGTATATAGCCTGTCATGATTGCCCGATGAGATGAAGTGTGATCTAGAGTGAAAGGATACAGTGAATGCAACTATTAGCCCAATATGCTATGTACTTAATTCATTTGTATTGTGTTGTCATATTTTGTTTGTGTGTATGTTTTTTAAAAATATTTCTATGTGCTTAAGTTATGCGAATACAAAAACAAACTCCCTTTTGGGTAAAATAAAGGCATTGATAGATTCATTGGTTTTCCTTTTCCGTTTTTTGTCTTTTTGCTCTTAAGTCATCAAAAAAGTAACTATACTGGTAATACATGGGCTTTTAACTCTAAATATATATATCCTACCTAAAAATATTAAATTATAAAGTTGCTGAAAAATTTATCTTCTTTAATATGGGATATTGCACGCTAGGATCGGTTGAATATTGAAGAAGTGACAATCCAAAATGTAAGGTGAAGTCACAATTTCATTTTCACATTTTACATTTCATCACGGGGGAGAGTATGACAGGTAGCATGTGTGTGGCGTATTGATCCATCGGAACAATGCGGCCGACTACCCAACCTGCGCATGCATCCCCCAATTGCACTACCGGTAATTGATTATGTACCCGTAGCTGGGTCTGCGTGTAGAAGGAAAAAAATGTGAAAATGAAAATCGCATTCACCATACATTTTGGAGTGTCACTTCCTCAATGATCACCTGATCCTAGCGTGCGATAACTCATATTAAAGAAGATACATTTTTCAACAACTTTATAATTTATTATTTTTAGGTAGGATATATATTTTTAGAGTTAGAAGCCCATTTATTACCTGTATAGTTACTTTTTTTGATGACTGTATATCTTAAAATCAGCCTAGCCAACAAGACTGTCATGATGCATCGCATATTATATTTCATTAGGAAAAGTGAAATAATATATTTATATATCATACATTACAATTTATTTGATATTGTGGAATTTCAATTTATTATTTTTTGCAGGATGAAACAGGGAATCTAGGTGTGGCTTTAGCTGATGCTAGCAGAGGTCTGACATCCCTTCTAGGTAGAAGTTATCACTTGATAGGTTATGCCATGATAGGAGATCTGAGCAGGGTTGGCAAAATACTAAACTCTGTGGACAGTCTGGATGGAACAGAACCATGCATCGTACAAGAAGCTGTAAGTCAACTCATTTTAAATACAGGTAACAGTAAGGCGACGATAAAAAGAACCCCTACGGGGCTGACCTACCCCATACAGGCCTGACATACCCATTTTTTCAGAAATTGATGAAAACAATTTCCCATGTAAATGAATACCGACCCAACATTTCTTTTTTTTGCTTGTCAAAAAATGGCAGAATGTTTACAGTTTTTTTTTATTTTTACTATCATTTTGAAGTGAAAAAAAAGCCGACAGACCCAGCCTGAGAGGTCCCTTTACCCGTAGAACCTGTTTTTGGTTTTGCCCTCCTATGTCATGATATTTCTTTATCATTATGATGCAAAAATCAGATTGGGTAAAAAAACCATACAACAGTGTTCTTTGCAGAAATTTGAAACAAGGTGTCAACTACGAAAAAAAAAATTGCTACTTTCGATAGTTACTTCAAAGATGGAGATTGGGGTGTCCAGAATAGCATGCATGTGTATGAACGTTACTTAAGGGCTCAACAAAAGAAAGGCATACACTTTTATATGTCCTTTAGATTGACATCCAATTATTCTTTGACCAAACAGGCTAGATAGACAAATGGATGCATCTTTTTGACACAATTTGGTACCAAATTTGCTACAAATCAACAAAGATAAGCCTTTATTAGCACCAGTTAATAAAAATCTGTGACATTTCCAAATTCGCATATTCAATTCACTACGCAGGAGAAAAGACCATATTTGTCCTGTATTGATTACTGCACATTTCCCCTGCACGGGCTAATTCAAATTTAAACTGTCATGCATGGGTAGTGTAGCACGGTTGCAATGTGTGATCCTTATCCCCAGCGGTCATCCAGGCCATGCAATGTAAACACAGCAATTTCTCTTGCGTAGTGTGTTGAAAATGAGAATTTTGAAACGTCACAGATTTTCTTGGCTTATCTTTGTTGTTTTGTGGCAAATTTGGTACCAAATTGTGCCAAAAAGATTCATCCAAATGTCTGTCTAGCCTGTTTGGCCAAAACATAATTTGAAGTCATTCTATAGGACATAAACAAAAGTGTATGACTTTCTGTTTAGCGCTTTATATCTGTGATGGGTGTATATTATGCAAATATTGTGTGACAAATATACTTATTACTTGTCATGCAGAGATAGATTTAGAGAATAAAGTCATCGTTTTAGAGCGTACCTGTGTTATATTGTCTGACATAAATGTGGATGATATTATTATTTTGAGTGAAACAATGACTCTGCAGGCGGAGTTCTACTCTCCCGAAAAAACTACCCACATTTGTCTGATAAAACTATGAATTGTCATTTTGGGATTGGTATCTTTTGTTGAGTAAACACTTCAAATTCAGTACAAATGAGGATCAGATGTTTGGAAACAACCAACTTTTTATTTGTCCTAATTGTTTTATAGATATAACTTTTAATGTTTTGTCGTATTTGATTGGCAGATTGACAAGGTGACGGCATTGCTTGATAGCCAGGAAGATGGAGAACACATCAAACACATTCAGGTAAATAGTTGATTTGGTACAGGACCTGATAGGGCTCAGGATTAACCCTGAGATGGTGGAATGAGATACTAAGCTCATAACCACTGTAATTCAATCAGTTCCAAATTGGCAAGCCTCCTTACAGCAGCAATTTAATACAGGAGAGCATTGGCGCGCATTACCCTCACATTATGCAACCGGGTGCACTTTGCATCATGTGTGTGACATGTGCATATGCAAAAATCGTGCTTGTACGCTTGGAATACTTTTGCGTGTGGAAACAATTTGGAACTGACTAAACTATAGTGCAGTCTTGTGACTCAAAAAGAGATTTTTATTGGTACATTAATTAGTTTGCCGTGATTACACTAAGATATTCTGGTGCTCAAGGGTATTTAAAGGGTTAAAAGATGTATATCAAATAGATAAGAGTGTTAATGAATTGTCTGAACTTATCTTGTAATAATGCGTACATTGTTTTCCCTACAGGACACGATAGAAAGGCTCCAGTCTCAGGATAGAATAGCCAGCGATTCACTAGATAGCCTTATCCCCAGTCAGCTACTGTCTCTTATCCCGCAACATGAAAACAATCACATTGTAGGATATGCCGAGAAATTACAACAGTGGCATAAAGAACATAAAGAGGTTATTGCCAGGACGGAGGAGGTGCCTAGGCAACAGGAGTTGGAAGAAAAAAAGATCAGATTGGAGGAACTTATGGTGGAAATCGGAGGGTTGGACTATGTGAAGCAGAAAATAGAGGAGGACTTGAAGAAAGTAGGAGAACAAGAGAAGAATATTCAGTCTTCAATGTAGATCTAGTCAACTCCAGGGTCATGTTATCTTTATCTTAGGTCTTCCGTGGCCAGAAGGGAAGAGATGGCAATGTAATATGAAAAGACATTTTACCCCTAAGTGGCTTCTAAACGCTAACTTGACTACATGTTATTTATGCATATCAAGAGTTGTCATTTATAACAACTGTTTTAGTTGAGTCAATAATGATTGCCATCAGAACTTGCATTTCATTTCTGTTGCTGATTGTATAAATGACCTTGGGCAAAAGCTGAGAATTTGAAGTCAATGACATTGTGAATGTAGATGAGGGATACTCACTCCAATAATCTTTTTTTGGAGCCAAGCACACCTTCCAAAAATCAAGTGCAGTACCCTTTAGTAATGATACCAAATACATTGTCAGCCCCTTATTTGTGTAGCAATACCTTTAATTGATGAAATACCAAGTTTAGACTTCTGATACTAAACACAGCCAAAATGAAAGTCCACTCTGATTAGAGAGGTTGGATATTCAATTCCTGTAATAATGTAGACCTTTGTAAACATTTGGCTATATGTGACCCGTCACGTCAAAATGGACATGTTGGAGGCCCGAGTCAATTCTGAGTTATTGGTATGATTTGAAAGAGAACATTTTAAGCTTTGAAATTATACCTTGTTGAATGTAATCAGACTTTGTAATCACAAGATATGAATTGAAGAAGCATATGTTTGTCTATTATTTTCTTTATGTTTCACCAAATATATTGCCCTCTATCTCAAAACTGTGTTTGCCGACAACATGTCCTTTTTGACGCGACTGGTCACATATATTGTACCGTGTTTGCTACAAAAGAATAAAACGTCCAAGATTGATGACGCATACAAAAATTGCAAGTTTCAAATATGAAAAATTATAATTGTATGCACCATACAATGAATGCAATCTGCACTAAAAGGAGTATCGATCGGGGCACTGTTACTGTAGGCATGTGATGAATAAGCATGCCATTTGATGCATGCATTAAAGCGTGCACATTATTTTATAATTTGTCACATTCATGTAGACCGTTTGTAGATCTTTGGTAGCACATCAGGTATCGAAATACATCTCAAATTTTGTCAAAGGTCTATATCAATTATATTATTATGATCCAATTCATGACCTCCATTGTGGTGTTAACAGAGACATTAAAGATGCATATATGTAATAAAAAGTGTTTGAAATTTTATAACATTTTAAGCAAATCATGACTCTTTTATTTGAGGTACATAACATTTCGAGGGTTTAGTGCAACAAAGGGTTATCTGCATTTTTGGCCAAAATGAGATTTTGGTATCAAAATGATCCGCACAAGACCAGGAACCTAATTATGAGAAAATAGTAAATTCACCTAATCAAAAAGGTTTGAATAGCATTTCTTTTAACTTGTCAAAACCAATAGGTGACAATGATGGGTACAAATCTTTAATTCACTTTTTCTTGGTTGATCTGAGGGAAAGAATGTGCTTAAGAAAATGTCAATTAATCAAGTTTGGTCTTTAACATTGCTATAGTATACAAATTTGGTGTATTATTGCCTAATTTGGAGGGAAATGACAGCATATTGTACAATGAATCTTTGAATTAATTTAAGATCACACTTTCAAATATAAGACGAGAAGAAAAAAAATTGTCTTTGTTTTCTTAAAAATTCATCATTGGTTATTTTTGTCAATTTTCATCAATATGTCTGGGTAGCAAGATGTACCCATTCATACGAGTTTGCAGGGTTGTAGCTACTCTTACAAAAATAAAGGTAAAAAACGGCACTTAATTTTTTTTAAATTTTTTTTCTCCATTTTAGGGAAAAAATCATTAAACTGCCTCATAAAACAAGAAATTATGTGGCAGGAACCCTCAAAGTGCATTTATATCCCCTTAAAAACATTAAGAAGGCCTCTAGACACCATTTCATGATCCACTGCACTTCGTTCGTTACACTTACTCCTTCGCCATCAATAAAATTGTCCTACACTCAATCTGGTCTAGCTACAACCCTGCGAGTTTGTACACATAGATGAATATACCACCAGGCAATAATAATAATAATAATGGTAATTTATAAAGCGCCGGTATCCGCCGCAAGCGACGCTCATGGCGCTTCTCTACATAACAACCAAAATAACATAAACACGCTAGCCATAAGAACAAAGATGAGGAGAGTCACATCAAGCAAATGCTTCAGAGTACAAATATGTCTTCAAATTTTTCTTAAAAATATGTACAGAGTTTGACAGTTTCACATATTCAGGCAAGCTATTCCATAGTTTTGGTGCTGCGACTTGAAAACTTCGCTGTCCCCACTGATGCTTAGCCAATGTTTCCCGAAGAAGACCTTGTTTTGAAGAGCGTAGCCCGCGATGCCCTGGCACATATGGTTGAACAAGTTCTGTTAAATAAGGAGCTGCGTCATGTAAGATCTTGAAAGTAATAAGGCATATCTTGTATTTCAGTCTCTATTTCAATACATGCTAATTAACTGTGAAAAATTGTTCCAACTTAAAATAACAAAATTAGGGATTAATTTCTGTTTCAGTTTGAGATATTGTTCACTAAGATCAGTAACAAATAAGAATGCTACACCGAAAAGAATGAGACAAAGTGCAACTGTCATTTTCTTATCGGGTTTTGAACACGCAGAATAGTGTGACGTGTATGGGTCACGTTGATCAATTAAAGCATTGCCAATTCTCTTACTATCAACCGGTGAGTTGTTGCTCTCAGTTAATCAATAATCTGCATATTTTGCTACACCGAGTCTGCATTATATAGGCACCGGGATTTTGCACAAAAGCGCATGAAATCGCGCAATTCGGGTCCGAGCGCGCATTTTCCAATTTTTCCGAGGGTACATTTTTCAGTGTAACTGTACCTCAAAACACTAATTCGTCAATAATGAATCTTCTAACCAAAACGCAGCTCTTTTCATGTGCAAACAAGGTCACAATTGTACACAAATGTGTTTGTCAACTTAATAATTGCCTTGAATAGTACAGAAGACCATTTTTTGTTAAGGGCTGTTCTGTGGTGTTTGGGGCGCAAAGAAGCTTAGAACCGGCGAAATTTGCGAAAAAAAGCACCCAAAATTGCGCATTCGGACACTTTTAGCGCAATTCACGCATTTCGAAAATTTCTACCGCGCAATTTAGCTTTTCAAATCGCACAAAATCCTGGTGCCTAGCATTATAGAAGAAACAAATGTTAAAATAAAAGACGTACTTTTTGGACGCAAATCTATGTTAATATTCAGTCAATCGTCACTTGCAATATTATCTAAAATATTAAAGGAATTTTCTTTTCAATTTTATAATTCAATATTTTTAAGGAAGAGCTATAGTTTTGGGAGTTATGAGCATATTTATTACCTCATAAGTTAAGTGTTTTTACCACTGTATACATGACCGAAATGGGGACAAAATACGATTGTTTTTATCTTGGTTGACAACACTCCTGGTCAAACAAAATCCTGTGTTATCATAGCGACAAAGTTGATGGCCGTGTCTGCTTATATTGTTGTGAATGAATATCATTCATTTGTCTATGTCCATTGACATACCGAATTACTTATTGCAATGAATGAATCAAGATTAAGTGGAAGTTCTTTACAGATAACGCCAGTCAAACTGGCATTCATTTTTTTCCAAGTAAAGACTTATCCTGTGAACAATTCCATGCAAAAATGCGATGTTATATTCAAGCTTAATAACATGGTTTCAGGAACGTTTTCTTGACCATTTTAGTGTACAAATAGTCAATTTGTATGTCATCATTTTAAATTTGTTTTTAGATACACCTTAAAAATGTTTAGGCCTGGGAGATATTTCCTGTAGATAGTCATATGTGAAAAGGTGGTAAATTATCTCCAAAAGTAGTAAATCACACTAGATGTTTTGGGCAAATTTGAAGTGTTTTTTTTGCTTCTATCATAAAAACCACTGGAGAATTTAACTATAAAAATGACTATAATGATGCATCTTCCATGTAGAATAAAAAAAATGGCTCAACCACGGTTCCATCACCTTAAACAATAAACAGCTCCAGAGAAACACCATAAGTAAAACACTTGTTTTCAAATTCAAATAAATGTCAGTTCTATATAAATGCCTTGTTGGTTCTATACATCACATTTTATTTACAACGTACGACACATGACAAAATACAGATATTTTGGTGATAATAAAATGGTGGGTGAAGTGCATTTTCTGTCCTTAAAAATAAATTCATATAAAGGTTTTAACAAAATAGAGTAATAAAGACGAATTGAGTAAAGCAAAAACTGTATACTGTATCAAATTAATATTGATAGTTATTTACAATATGAACTCATATTATGTCCTTGGCTTGGAAACCTAACATTATCTGGTAAGGCAAAACAACAAAAAAGGTTTGTCTCAAAGCTTACAAAGGCTTCAAAATCGGGTGACACGCGTTTTTTTGTCTTCCTTTTTTATTTGTGTACTCTTACTATTTGCAACCGTTGACACTTTCTGATATTGTTTTTTTCTATTTGAAATGAATATTGTGATGTAGTTGTGTAAAGAACAATTTTGCAGTGTTTTTTTGAAGAACTGAGTCATGTAAAAGTTTGAGAAAAGGAAAATCTGCTGATATTTTTGATAAAAACTTGAAATAAAAATTTGTAGGGAAAATAAAAATTGATTTTACAATTTCCTGCATTTCAGACGCGGTATTTTGGCATTTCAAAACCAATGCGCGCGCAAGCTTTGAGACAAACCTATTTTTTTTGTTTGGCCTAACCATAATCAGATACAGAGTAATATAATGGTGTAAATAACAGGTTAGAATATGTGACCCAACGCGAGTAAATGAGGCGCTACAATGAGGGACATGTGAATACTGAGTTATTTATATCATGATAATATGTATAAGTTAACCCTAACCGCACTGAATCTCACTGCCAGAAACTATCTCCGCGCATGTGGTGCTAGCATTGCCTCGATGACGTCACCTACCGCAGGCATATGTCGGGGAGAATTCTTAGCCGGCATATGCGCTTGGGGTTTAGCTCAGTTGGTAGGGGGACAGACTGGGGTGCGGATGGTCCCGCGATCGAATCTCGGGGGTGCTGGGGGATTTTTCGGGTCAAAAAGATGGTACTTTTCCCCCCTCCCCCCGATACGCACACAAAACATAGCTTTACTGGTTAGGGTTAATAAATGTCAATTTTTCGTGATGATTAACCCTAACCGCACTGAATCTCACTAAATCTCACTACCAGAAACTATCTCCCCACACATGGTGCTGGCATTGCCTCGATGACGTCACCTACCGCAGGCATATGTCGGCGGGAATTCTTAGCCGGCATATGCACTGGGGGTTTAGCTCAGTTGGTAGGGGGACAGACTGGGGTGCGGATGGTCCCGCTATCGAATCTCGGGGGGTGCTGGGGATTTTTCGGGTCAAAAAGATGGTACTTTCCCCCTCCCCCCGATACGCACACAAAACATAGCTTTACTGGTTAGGGTTAAGGGATATTTTGGTACCAAAATCAATGTTATATCACATTGAATGGATGATAGAAAATCACTTTTCCTTAAAACATCAAATACATATTGTCATGTTACAGACATTAAAGTTTCGATTTTATGAACAATTCAATGGGGTAAGTGAAAATGAAATACCCGTAGTTTATCTCTTTATATTTACAAACGTTTGCTCGTAAATCAAATTAGGTACTGCCGCATTGCACCTCATTTACTCATGTTGTAAAATGATAACAGGTTCCCTGTATTTCTTCACTTTCATATGATGTTTGTATGCCCAGCCCAAGTTAAGCCTCTGCATCTGGATATTTCTCAGATAACGTTAACTAAAATTGTAATATAGATCTATCTCGTATTATAAAATGACATAATACATGTGACATTTTGATAACATATGATTGGCTCTTCTTTCTGCATAAAAAGTTGTGAGAACAACCGCTCAATAATACAAGTTTACATTTTTCCAAGTCGATGGATAATGTGTTGAATTCCTTGGTCCATGCCCACAGCAGCCTCAGCGCTTATCCCATAATACTACAGAATACATATGGGCTTTTCTTTTGTTCAGATCCGGCGAGTTAAATTATGAATGCTGCAGGAAGGAGTATGTTACAAAAACAGCCACATATAATGATATAGGTTGGTTGAGGAATTGAACCCGGGATTCCTGCGTGGGAGTGCTAGAGCAAGGCCACTATGCTACACTAGACTAACTGTTTGGCAAAGTCGTTGATACAGATATATTTAGTATGAAGTTATTCAAGCATCACATTTCTTACGTGTTCCTAATCAATACTTCTTTCAAAATAAAAACAATGAAGCGATTAGCATTTTAAACAATGGGAAGCGTTCTTCTTGTGGGTGCTGTTCATCTCTAATCGCTTTAATATTAGGTGCAGTAGGGCTATGTGAATTGAGCGTAAAATGCCGCAAGTTGTATGGTGGTTACATGTTCAAAATGGTTACAGGCCGAAATGCGATGCAGGAAGATCATCAAGGCAGATGTGGTCCATGCCTGCCTGTGTGATATTAGCTCTTTTTTACATGTGCATACAATACATCTCGATAACAGCACTCATGGGTGAGGTTATATATTCTCTCCTTTTTATTTCCTGGGTTATGTTTTTGAGTTCTATTGTTGGTTATTGAACTTCCAATATCCTTAGGGGCCAAGCCCATTTTTTTCTTCAGTTTCTTATTAAAGTCATAAAAACGTTAATCTGGGTACAACATCATCAAATCTGTTAATATATATAGTAAAGGTATATTTAGTTTGTTTGTGTACCGTTACCCTGTATTACGGTACAAAAACTGGCCGGGTGACATTTAAAAAACTGTTCCCATCTTTGTCCATATTCACCCCCATGTCCCTATTCACCCTGTTTTACGGTAATCAAGATAAAATTCCATTTCATTTCACATTTATAATAATAATAATAATAACTCAGATTTATAACGCCGCATCCTTTTTTGACGCTCTAGGCGCGATTGCCATTATTATAACACTGTCGTTAGGAAATTGACACAATCATTTTGCTTCATCTACGTGGCTGCTGGCTAGGCGCACATCCATATCAGCACTTAGATTGTAATATCACCCTTTTTAACTGCTACCCAATCTCACTTGGGCCAACGAGGCAATTGAAACTAAGTATCTTGCCCAAGGATACAAACATGTTAGTCATTATCTACATGAGAGGCCTTATACATGTAGTAGATAGGATATTCTGTCTTTGGTTCTACTACAGTCTATTTCACATCCTGTGGACAGTGATGTAGCTTTATAGGCGTAATATTTACGCACACATATCTTCAGCCCTTCTACACCTAAGTGTATAAATCTGGATTCTTGACGTGCCAATATCTACATAACAGCACACATAGCAGATGTGATCTTATCGCTTTGCTTATCTTCTGGTTCTTCGTTTTTACTATTCGGATTCTTAAGGTGCCTGACATAGTTTCTTCTCTCTTGTTCCTGTTGAGCTATTTCATATAAACCAGATTCTCTGAAATATAAAGAAACACCACAGAATTTAAAAGTCAGATTCCCTGATACTTATTAACCCTAACCTAACCTTACCTTATCTCGTGGCACAATCCAGTGAGTTGTCAAATGATCTCGAACTTTTTCGAGCTTCCCCGTTAGTGCCAGCACCCTATAATTTTGAGGCATTGGCATTCTCCTTACATTCTTTTTAGATAATGTGACAATTAATAAGCATATTTTCCTCATAAATGTATTCAGGTTGTCAACAAACACCTTTCAAATATCCTAACCATGGCCTCATGGTTCCTGAGATAATGTATTTGTAAGATTTAGAACATACAAAAACACCACCAACTGATCACTTATGACCATAGTTCATGGAAGATAGAAAGTAATTTATTTTGTGTCACATCCAACCTCTCCCCCTCCCCTCTGTAAAGACTGCTGGCCCTCCCACTCTATCCCCACCCAGTAATCTATCAACCTACCTATGAGCTCTATTATGTTGTGTCATTATAGGAGATGGAGGGTAATCCCCACCCAGTAATCTATCAACCTACCTATGAGCTCTATTATGTTGTGTCATTATAGGAGACGGAGGGTAATCCCCACCCAGTAATCTATCAACCTACCTATGAGCTCTATTATGTTGTGTCATTATAGGAGACGGAGGGTACCTCTGTACACCGCTGTTACTCCAATCATCATCAGTATTAGATTCTGATCCCCGGCTACGACGAGAAGGTCTCTGTGATGAAGGTGGTTCTGGTGGAGGTGGTGTGTCCGGATCCCTCAGAGGTGCCGTGCTAGCAAGTGAATAGTTGTTTCCTGAGCCGCTATTTAATGTCTCGTATAGGGGCTCTTGCTGTGAGGAGTCCCTTGACGATACTGAAAATAACATGTAAAATTATCACATCAATATGGAAGTAGGGATTCGGTTATGTTTATCGGGGTTTGTCACAGATAAATAATATTTGGCACCTGAATGAAGGAAACAATGCAAACACTGGTTGCTCATTTGTATCATGAGCCATGGTGAATCAGTATTGTTTGTTACAGCAGCTCTAGAAATTTAGTGAATTTCACAATAAAAGCTGGTGATGACAACTGTCAAAATAGTTTGATAATTTACCGTAAAGCATTACCATTTGCACCCAAAAATATGTCGTTTGCAAGAACTTCAAGTTTGAAGCAATAATGTGAATAAAGGGTTTTTTTAATTCAAGTTATTGCTGAATATTGCACTGAGGTTCAATTTTTTACCTCAAGGGAAAATGGAAGGCTGTAGTGTGAATATTATCATTTATCAATTGAACAAAAACAAAAATTAATTTCCCTCCAACACCAAAAAAGTGCAATGTATGAAAATTCACACACAAATATATTATTAAAGGCATATTATGTGATCTTTTCCAGAGAGCGCCCTCTATTCATTATTTTTTTAGAAAGTAGATTTTCTTGCAGATTTACATTTCTGATCATAAATCATACATACATTCCAAGTTACAGAGCGATACGATTCCTAATTACCTCAAAATCATGGTTTTAGAGTGAATTTAGAGTGAAAATAATAAACTGTCGGACAGTTTATTTTCACTCTAAAATCATGATTTTGAAGTAATTAGGAATCGTATCGCCCTGTAACTTGGAATGTATGTACGATTTATGATCAGAAATGTAAATCTGGAAAAGAAAATCTTCTTTCAATTTTTTTCGATGTTGTTGAGGGCGTTCCCTGGAAAGATCACATAATATACCTTTATCAAAGCATGTTCTCTTACCATAGGATCGTACTGTGGCATACAGCGGCTCCTCTTTAAAGGGTCTCTCATAGGTGGCACCCATACTGTACAAACAACAATACGGTTAAAAAACTTAACAAATGTGTTACAACAAATTCTTATCATGTCCAGAGTATTTCTCAAAGCATCATTAAAAGATATTTATCACTTATAAACCTAATAATGACTCTGGGGTGGAGTTGGGGATAAAACTATAGGGTGAAGAAATGGGCAGAATGGTGAAGAAAACCAGGCCCACCTAGTGGCAGGATTCAAATCAACCCCAACCCCCCCCCCCCCCCCCCCCCCCCCCCCACCCAGCATCAGAGACCATGCCCTAGTCCACTACTTCCTCAAAACCACTTTTCTGTCTGCATGTGTCGCCCAAGGAGATAGACTGAGGGAGTTTTGGGATGCCAGCATAGGTTTCATATTGGCCCGGAGGGGATGAGGGGGTGGGGCATCGCCTAAGGTAAGGAGATGGACTAATATCAAATAATATCCTTACCGTAAACTACTTTCATCCCTTGAATCTGAGTAGCTACCATCGGATGATTCCGTACTGCTGACCTCATCGGCATCAGAAATTTCCGATTCACTCTCAGAATCAGAATTTTGGCTAGAGCTCCCTCCTTCCACCGTATCCTCATCACTGGATGTGAAGACCTCATCATCTCCGCTGACTTCTGTCAGAGTGCTTGCTGATGAGTTCATGGTACTACCGTGTGATGTGTAAGAACCGGTGGATGTAGATGCCATGGTGGCGCCGGTCTCTTCAGCTGTTATTGCAGACTGTTTAACAGAGCGTTTTTTCCTGCTGCTATAAACCAAAAAGGTAAAATTAAGTTTAGATTACACCCAAATGAAAAATGTAGAATAAAAAAGGGGAATTAACAGGTTAATAATTTTGTGGGATTTCAAAGTATGATGTCAAATTAAAGCTTGTATCTAAAAACCTTTGAAAATATTGTAATATATCTCATTTTACAATGAAGCTTTCATATCTTTATGTAAAAATGTCAATAGCATGAGATGGATTATATGGTGCCACAAGGCACATCTGTAATAGCTGCCAGTGCCAGGTGAAATGGCCATCTCTAAGTATCTGTCAAGCGCTATTGCTGTACAATTTGATGTCAAAGAACACACACACATATGGAAACCATTGAAGACAGGGCCTTGTTGCACTAAAACCTTGTTATATTACATTGTATTTACCTTTTAGGACGTCGATGACGACCATTATCATACTCTAACCCTTTCATGATATTCTCTGGTTTCTCGTCATCATCATCGGTTTTACGCCTTCGCCCATGCCTAGCTTCACCTGCCACTCTTTTAGCCAGTTTGGCAAATCCTTTATTTTTTTCTTCTCGCCGCTTTTCAGACTTTCGTATTTGATCTGCATAGGCTTCTGCTAGTCTTAAATCCCGGGCTGATCCTGCGTCTATCAAGGAAAGATCAGTGTGGCTGCTATAGCTGTCCACTCCTTTGGGTACGGTAGCTTCAAAGGAGTTCAAACGACGACGACCAAGTTTCTTATGCCTAAAAACAAAAACAATCAACAAAACAGTATAAGTTTATAACTACATGTATTAGGGACCGGTCACAAATTAAGTTAGTTTATTACTAAAATGCATGTATAAAAACTACTAATCTAAGCAAGAAATTAAATGTTGATTGGAATGAAAGGCTACTGGAAACCTAATTGTTGACCTAAAATTCAAATTGTTCAAATTTAACTTGCCCCCATTCTTTTACAAAACTTATATTATATTATTTTAGTTATTTGAAGAATCCCTCTTATTCACTCTTGTCAAAGAGAAGATTTTCTACTAAGACCCATATATAACTCTGTGATTAATGTCAGACATTAAAGCCAGACATTAATGTTGAAGTAGTGTCAGTACATGTACTCAGTAGCCACTGATGAAGGTAGCAAACAATGGATGGAAATTCTAATCAGACATGCACATTTCTAGGTACATTTTTGAATTAAATATTGTTGCTCAATTTGGTTTCTGTTTGTCTCCCTTCACCAAATTGTATACAGTTGTAAGTTCAAATCACAAATACACAAAACATAATTATTTATTACTTTTTTATTTGTTTGTTTGTTTGTTTATTTATTTGTTTATTTATTTATGAGGGAATCAGTCTGGTCCCAAAAAAAACCCTCAAATTATTTCTTACTTTCTAGATTTCCTATGATGCTTTGTTGGAGATTTGAGATAGTGGCTGTCCTGTCTTTCCATATTATCAGGGGACTTCAATGTTGACATGGGTGATGGTGATTCTATAATGGGACTCGGCATCGCTGCTCCGTAGGTCGATGGTCGGTGGCCATGACTAGGTGGTGAGAATGTCGGTGACAGTGGCTCGTAGTTAATTTCATCATTTGGATACAGAGTTGGTAGTTTAGGGAGGTCTTCACTTTCAAAGTTCATACTGTGTTGTAGAGCAGAGCTCATAGATTCTAGTACAATCTTTTCCTGTAGAAAATATTGGTCAACAATTTATTGATAAAGATTAAACAGAACTGCATTTATGATAGAACTAATACAAATATATTAAAAATAATAATACATATGTAGCAAGAATGTTACCAGTGGGTAAAGTTGGTTGTAATAAATTGTTAACCTAAACTGAAGCACCTCAATCACTACAACTACTCCCAGCCGCGCCCCTTGTTTCCCACTCTATGCATGTTTAAAACCCTAGTAATTATGTGATGCGATCAAGCAAAATGAGCCTGAAGTCCAAAATATCACATTTGTAGTTTCGTAATTGATTGTATCTGCCATTTGCAATGCTACATTTTGTAGAAAACCCAATTAAGAATGGACAATTAATTCCAAAGATACGAGCAAATGAAGGGTTTTCAAAACAATAGAAAACAAAAGAAATTCTATCCTTTGTTTGGTTGTATATCAAAATCAATATTTGCAACTTATCTTGCTTGATCACATCACATATATGATCATTGGTAGCCTATTTCAAAGATAGATAACACTTACCAACTCTGGATTTATCAACACCGGTTTCCTGTTCTTATACGATGCAATCCTCACCATACCCGCTCTCTGAACCTGCAGGGACAAGACTAGCTTCTCCATCACATGAGTCTCAAAAGGCTTGCCCTCTTCGCTAGGATACTGGTTGAGTTGTTTGAGGGCGTCTTTGTAGAAACCAACGGCCATGTCCAGGTTACGACGATCGTAGCTGAGATCACCGAGTCCAACCAAGACTTTCCACTGCCAATGTGACTGACCTGAAGAGGAATATATAAGACCAGTTTTTAATTCTGGGTATAAAAATAAGCTAACCTGAGGGAGGGACACTACTTATTAGATAAGAGGTAACAGCTATAAGAGTGTGTCACAAAAAGGATCCGATTTGGGTAAACAAATGATCTCTTTTAATTAGAAATAATAATAAGTTTAATTGTATCAATTTGGCAAAATCGTTGTTTAATTTGGGCAATATTTCAGAAATGTCATCAAAATAGGGGAATGTTAGGATTTCATATCCAAATGGTCCATTTTCTTTAAAAAGTGGTCAATGTTTGGTCCATATTCATTTTACCAGTAACACAACTGTTCAAAATACAGGGTTTAGGCAGAATTTCAGCATAATGGGTGTGTAAATTTAAATAGATGGGCGCAAATTGGAGAAAAAGCGCTGTTTTCACTGCATTTAGGTATTTAGGGTGTTTCGTCTAAATTACTATGAATATACCCAATAGCTTTCTCTATGTACTAAGGAAATGTTTTTGAAGAATTACCTGCATCCTCAAATATTTGATATGCTACATGGTATGTGCGCTCTGCATCTGAGTGGTGTCCAAGATTCCTATAAGCCTCAGCTAGATGATAAAAACACCAACCTCTCTCACTGCTGTTACCTAGAGCACCTACAAATTGTTAAAAGGGTAAAAATAAGCACAATTGATAGATTTGCATGAACAGATTGTTTAACAAAAATGAAACATGAACTGAGTGATTATAACAAAACAAAGCACTATGGAACTTTTATAAATAGCTCCCAATCTTCTGTAAGGCTAGTATAATGTAATTTCCAGTTTCCCGTTTCCCTACCGACCCAACTTTTCAGTTTTACCAATTACATTTTCTGACAAACTTGAATAAAAATCAAAACTTTTAGTGGCTCAAAATACCAGGCATATCTTCCTGTTGATTTTAAGGGATTTTTTTATGGCAGTGGTGTCATGGTATATAGTTGATAATGAAATTGTTTGCATTACCTACTCAGATTTCAGATGTAATTGTCGTTGCAATATTTCAGACAGATTTGTTGACATTTTCAAAAACACATCTACAAATGCTTCCTTAATTGTTTTTCAAAGTGTTAAAGTGTTAATTAAGGTGTAATATATACAAATCAATAGGTAGTTAGTAGTTAACACCCCTTTCAGATGCAATAATGAAATTGAGTGAAATAATGAATAATGAATAATGAAATAGACACCTACCCACTCTTTAAAAAATATGAAACGGGAAACTGGGAATCATATTTCATTAGCCTAATTTGTAAATTAAATGCTGAATTAAAACAAAAACTTGTTTCACCTATTTCTACTGTTCTTATGTGCTGTAAAAAGATGATTATTTAAAAATAATCTTTTGGAATGTTTTGAAACAGCCAAAAGTCTTCTGCTCTTTGTGAATCAAGTCAAATGAACCCAACAACAACTGTGACTTAAGTAAAAACCAATTCTTTTATGACCCTAAAAACAATTTTCAGAAACATCATTTTTTTGGTTTAAAAATCAACTGTAACCTACCATGCAATGAAGCGGTATCGGTGTATAGCTTAAAGCCGAATACTACTGTGTATGAATAGCACTAAATGTAAAAATGAGTATTTTGTGTGGAGACAACAAATTGAACTTTTCATATTTTAATTGTAACACATCCCTTACCATGTAGTGAAGCAGCTTCTTTGTGTAGTTGTATAGCCCTTGAGTACTGCTGTATGATGTTACATGTCAGACCTAGATTCTCCAGTATTCTTGCCTCTTGATTTTCTACACCTATGACATTGGATGAACGCATGTTTACTAACGCTGCTTCGTACCATCTGGAAGCACTCTGGTGGGAGTTGAGTTTGCTGTGTAGGATGCCCAGGTCATGAAAACATCTAGCCTTCTTGCCTAGATAAATAAATAATCAAATGTTTTAAAATGCCATAGTAAGATTTGGGAATTATTGGAACTGGTTCTGAGCAATATGGTGCAACTTAATGAAACATGCAGGAAACAATTTATATGGTACATAATCTGGTCCTGAGATTCTTCACAATACAACAGCATATGAAATTTATAAATTAGACTTTCCTTTCCTTTTTATAATCAACTATTGGTGAAAAGTTGCCAAAATGAATACAATGCTACTTTGCAAAGTTTAAACATGTCAAATTTTTTTCTTCTCAAATTGATGAATATATAGGCTACCCAGCAAACACAAAACGTTAAAAAAACGTTATAAAAACGTTTTTTAAACGTTATGTGTTTGCTGGGTATATAGCATTACAGATTGTATTATCATATTTAAGGACTTTTATGATGGCTTATTACTTTTCAGGGGGATCAGAAGTTGAGTTGATCAGAACACAGAGCTAAAGTGTAGAACAAGTCTAAACAAGAAAATCTCTATATATTCTACAACTGTCCATTTTACGTATTCTAATCTTACCTGGATCTGATGAAATGTTTTTAGAACTGATGAGTAATGCTTCACAGATGACATCGCATGCCTTAGCCACCTTCAGTCCTTCCTCTTCCATGCCTTGTAATACAAGACATTCTCCTTGCTTCAGTCGCATCTTGACTTCAAAATACAAGTCATTAAGCGTTCCAAAAGCCTTTGAACTCTCTTCATAGCATGTGGCAGCCGTCTGTAACTGATGATTCTGTAGATACTGCTCTCCAAGCTGACGGTATCCTTCTGCGAAAGCCTTGACGTCATCACACACGATAAACAGTTCTATTGATTTGGTGAAGCTTTTCTTAGCATTCTTGGAATTTCCCAGTATGCTGTAAGCGAGTCCCAGATTATAGTAGAGATCAGCGAGAATGCTGTCACTATGTTTGTCATTTTTGGAGCGCTTGTGACGTGGCAGAGCATATCTAAGATACCTGATAGCTTGTTTAGCTTCCCCTTGAGCTATCAGAGCAGCACCAAGATTACAGGCGCATGACTGCAAAGCAACTTGATCATCTAAACGTTCAGCAAGATTATATGCCTCTGTGTACTTCTTGATACTTCGCCGTAAACGTTTCTTTGTCATTAATTGACTGCCTTCTTGGGTGAGTGTTTCTACTGTGCTTATATCATCAGAAGTGGAACGACTACCACTAGAGGAATAGTGTGATGTGTCCCCGTCCGAAGCCATGAGAAGCAAGTTACACCCTTTAACTGTGTAAGGTAAGAATTGATGTCTGACCTCCTTTACTTCTGCAGGTAAAAAAGAAAAACATGATGGGGTACAATTAGAACAAAGTGTTGACACTGAGGATAAAATAGAATGTGAAAAGATTGTTGAAGTAATTGGCTTTCAAAACTCTACCTAAGTGTAAAATGATGGGATAACCCAAGTTGTTATGTTTATGTTGGTTTATTCTATCACCTACAACGCCATGGGTATCATAAACAGATCTCACTCTAAGAAAACACACAAAGTCAAGACAGATTTTCTTTCTACTCTGCTGGCATCTCTTTAATTTGAGCGGTCGGCAACAAACGCAAATGCTCCGAGGAAACCGTAATTACTACCATTCCAACCAAGACTTCTCTCGACGGAAGCTAAACTTCTCTTAACTCTTAACCTTTCTAGTCCGAGACTAAAGCTCAACTCTCCTCACTCGGAGGCCAAACCTCAACTGCCTTAATATATATATGAATCTCCAACTCAAGAAATCTCAGAAAGGGTGGCAGTATCTGATCACAAGATGTGTCACTGCTCTGAGTGCAGTGATGATACACCATACAAGTAGGTCTACCTGTTGACCGTCTGTCATCGGGCAAACCTACGGGTATTATATGCGCTCAAACACTGCCCTCTTTGAGTCTCTACACTAGTATCTTCTTGCACAAATCAATGACCCATTACCTTTAATAATCTTGTCTTATCAATATTCTAGAATGACTCACAAAACAGCCAGACTGACAGCAATATATATGGTTAATAATTGTATTTTTGATGATTACTGGTGATTAAAACTCATCCATACCAACTGAAGTATTATTCATAATCGTTATTACATTCAATTCATCGGCAAGAGTTCCATACCTACCCCTCCCCTCCTGTTGCGGTTTATTCTGTACATTTTTCTCAGGTTAGGTATAGTGGAGGAGTACATGTAACTCTTTTTCGATATATCCATCAAGGAATGACAAGGATCCAATCCAAGTACCGACTTGGGATTAGTATTAAAGAATAATTTTCTTACACACCAGAGCCTCCACTGCACAGTGCACAGGTTCATAATAATTGTGGTAAGCATAACATCTGCATGAGCTTTAAAATAACCCACATAATCCTTTTTAATACAGTCATGACAGTAGTGAACATCACTGCGGGGCATCACTGACATTTCAAAATAAACAAAGTTTAAAATTGAATTCAATGATCAAATCTAATTTTGAACATGATGATCATGTTCAAGCAAATCTGTAAAGGGGAACCAGAACTGTGCCCTAGAATTGCGACTTCTAAAGTGAGACTAAATTAAGTTAATATTAACATTAAAATAACAAGGTAAATTTAATTTCTAAATTCTGTTTTTCATGGACATAACGGACAGGTTTAACTTAAAATTTACTGCGCACCCAGTTCTTGACCAATGCATCTATTAATTATTTGGATGAAATTTAATCCGGTAGCCTTATTATACAGAAAAACAAAATTACTTAATTGACCATGTGATTTTTGTTTTTCAAGATGGCCGACGGAGGTGATTTTGTGTGTTTACCCCTGTAATATCCATAACTATAATACTATACTCTCACGCTGGCAAGGAGGCAATAAACGAACTGGCAACTGTGGAAAAGCCAACCACATGTTTGACACGCACACAGGTCAGGCGGGTCAATCATCTCACGGACATCATCAACACTATACACACATTCGTTATCCGTGCTAATAAATAAATATCTAGAAATCATCTATCAAAGAATATCTGCCTAAAGTGTCTCGTATTTATTAAGTATATTATAACCCCTGTTTTACTCACTACGCTAGTCCTAAATAAAAAATTATAATGCAACTTTTCTGAACACTTTTGCAAAATGCAAGCTCTTATTTTACTAGCAATGCCATGAATAGATAGATAGAGAACATTCAAGGACAACTTTGAGTCTCCAAAAAGGTGAGTGGGACATAAAAACGGAGGATTTGCAGGGGACTAAAATGTAGTCTACTATTACTAACTCTATAATTGAGGACCCTAGATCTAAAAGAGGGTTAAGTCACAATCTTGTGAAATTGTAGTTAGTATCAGTTTTCTGCTACAAGGAGGATCTCTGCACCCTCTGTTCAAATGTTAAAGTTAAGCCATGCGTTAAAGCTGTGTAAGAATCCATGGGAGGTAAAACCCGAGTGGGTCAAGTCCACACATGGACACAATGAAACCCAGTTTTTACCATTTTTTTCAATGTGACTTAACCCTCTTTTAGCACTAGGGTCCTCAATTCTAAACCAGTTTCTTGTGTGTGCCTTTACGATTTACCCGATACCCAACCATAGCCTAGGTTAGGTTGGTATCTATCGAGACTAAACAGTGACCAAAAATTATAAAACTAAATAGTGAAATTAGTTCAATCATGGCACTATTTTGTTTTTTAATTTTTATTTTTTGGTCACTGTTTTAGAATTTAGTGGTTAAATTCAATATTATTAATTATTATAAATATTCAATACAAATACTGTCAAATACAACAATTGAAAATACTATTCTATTTTTTATAGGCCTATATACAAAAAAAGGTCTTATTTTTATTGTAACTCTTTTTTATTTCCATACGTTACGGTGGTGTTGTTTTGAAACAAATTTGTATACAAACCTTACCGATTAATAATTAACACAATGACATGATTTACACTGCTGAGCGACAATGACAAACTATGAAGATGACTCCATCGCTTCTGATCCACCTGTTTGCCTGGTTGTGAGGTAAACATTACGAAAATCTAGAAACAAGATGAATTCCTATATTTTACCATTTTAAGTAGATAACAATTAAAAATTAGTATTATAGCAAAAGAAATTGACTTATTTTTATTTTGTATACAATACAATCATAATATCTATATACATGCACTAACAAGCTAATAATTGTACTTTTAGATTATTTTAGATTTGAGTAAACACTTTTATAAGTAAGAAACACGCAAATACATTCCTTCTTTCTGATTGGTCAATGAGTTAATTGATTAACCGGATTTCCAAAATGAACTTTCACCGTCCGGTTAAAGTTCATTATATGGACCAATCGCATTGCGACATTTAGCCCTATCCTTTTCAGTGTTATAGTATCAAGAACAAGGTACGTGGCACTAAAAAGTTGTTTACAAATAATCGTTTTACTATAAAACGAAATGCTCGATTGATATTCTGACGAAAGCGTTGTGTTAAAAACCACTATGAGACATTATAGACACTCAATTTGTGAACAGTTTTGTCGGAGTTGCTATCAAATTGCTTAAAAATGTTGTAGCCGCTTTGCGCTGCAAGTGCAAATGCAATGTCTGTACTGTACATATTGTGTACAAGCTGTTGAATTCGGCTGCTCATTACTTTTTATGTGTCGGAAAAGCAATTCTACTCTTCGGAAAAGTTGTTTACATACTCAGGTCGCTAAACGATCCAGGTCGGTTCCCGATCAGTTTTACGTCATTATCATTTAATCAATTCAATGACTGATCAACAACAAACGAATTCATTTTCATTTTGGCAAATTTGGGCATTTTAAATTTATTTTTTTAATAATTGTATAAACAGTATATTAATATTATTTATAATTTTATAATTTAATTTGTTTTTGAAATAAATTACAATTTAATTTCAATTACATTATTAACTTTGTTTAAGAAAGTGGTGACTGCACAGGACTTACCAAAAATTGGTCTAACAAGTAAGGCCATGGTTACGGTAATGAAAGTCTTAGATTTGTGTCCGGAAATTTTTCAAATCACATGCGGCAGTTTTTCATTATTCATTATTCATTATTTTATCCAAGCATGGTTCTCTATGGTGTGTATTTACATGAACGTGACTGTTGGTAGATATGTAAGCATCGCCGGCGGGTGGATGTAGCGATGTCACACAACGCTCAATACATCGTCTGTATTGCCAACACAGAAAACATCTTCATTTTATCCATCCCAATCCATCACCAAAATAACGTTTATGTTACTTCTTTCAATGAATTATACTTAAATACCATATCTTACTTTTTATTCTGAACCCTTATTTTCCTTCTGAAATTTAATTAAATGGTGTAATTTGTCCCGATTTTCATCGTATTTTATTTCCGTGTCGTTACACTGGTCGGCCATTTTAGATTCATTAAAATCTCGCATTTTCTCGTTTTCTTTCACATCGCTAGCGCTGCGCTATGCATAAATTCAATCCGGTAGCCTTGCACAGAAAAATAAAAAACCTTATGAGTAATAAGCCTATTCGCCATTAGCCGCCTGAAGTGCATTCTGGGTAATAATCGCCAAATTCACGGGAGATAAACATGCCGAGGTTGCGCGTGCTTTCCAATGTGGCGAACTTCGTAATTATCCTTAAAATGACTGTACTTGCAGTTTTTATTACCGTAACACCTCCATTTTTTGATGTATTGCACCTTGGAGTATTGATTATCATGCGGCTGAAAATAAATGAAATGATTACTGATGGCACAAACAAATCACAGGGGATTCCCCAAGAGTCGCAGTTCATCACATGGCCGTCTACGGTCGAGTTTGTCTTGTTTATCTCCCATTCATTTCCGGAAGTAAAACTTCTGAGCATGCGCGGTTGTAAAGGCGAATAGGCTTATTGACCTTGTGTTGTTGTTTTGTTCAAAATGGCCGACAAAAAGGTGATTTTGTGTTTTATACCCTGTTTTACTTGCTAGTCCTATTTAAAAAAAATCCAATGCGACTTTTCTGAACACTTTTGCTAGCTCTTAATTTCATAGCAATGCCATGACTAAATAGGGAACATTCAAGGACAACTTTGATTCTCCAAAGAGGTGAGTGGGACATAAAAACGGAGGATTTTCAGGGGACTCAAAATTTTGTCCAAAACGGTTCCCTTCAACATTATGCATTGAGCCGATACCCAAATCATAGATTTGGTATCTATCGAGACTAGCCTACTGACTTACTGTAAAAGCTGAAATTTTCGCGAGTGGTTTTATTTTCCCGCGAAAAATATAACACACAAAAATATTGTTTTCAACATTCATGCAGTGTATCCAGAAGGTCGCCCGCGAAAAAAAACAATTCACGAAATGTCTATAAGGCCACCTCCAGTTAAATGTGAGTTTACTGTATTGCCCGCGCGCGTCCAAAAGTCACTCGCGTGATAAATTTCTTTTTTTAAATATTTAATTATTTCATTGTTTGAAGCTTTTTAACACTTTCCTGGCAACAGGGTGCAATATATCCGGCATCGCATAGCGAAATGGTACACAATTTTGAAGAATTGCTAATCAATTTCCAATTGTATCGCATACAGATGTGATGAAATGCTATGCAATATTAAAATATTATTTGAAATTGCTACACAAATAAAATAGTATATATTGCACGCTGCCTGGCGATAAAATTAGCCGATGAGCCGCATTTCAATACTATGCTAGGCATGTTCATAAAATTTTGAAAATAAAATTATCTCTTTGAAAATGGAATACATGGAAACAAAGTACTTTACAATAAAAAATGATGGTTCAACCTTGTCTGCAGGCTGAATAATAAAAAGGTTATAACCAAAAGTAGTTTGCCTCATATTGCTGAAAACTGGGCAAGTCATGCACATTTTAAATCATTTTAGGTAAAAAAGGGTTTACTTTCATGATGTCCAGTTGCTTGTGTGGGGTTTAGACATCAGTGACACCCAGCTTGTTTCATACTTTTCCGCTGGATTTAAAAGAGGTAAACATGGAGTTTTCTACATATTTTGGTCAACTTTTTTCAAAAAAAATGTCGCCCTCTATAGTCAATGATATGAACATCCCTAACTATGCAATATTAAAAATTGGCAAAACATTTCTGGGAAGTAAAAAAACTCTGCACGAAACTTGCAACTGTCGCTTTGTATTGAAATGTGTGCATTTGAAGCATATTCAATATATATATTTACTCGGTAGTGTGTTGAATGGACCAAATTGGTACCCGACTTATTTTATTCACGCTACTGTATAGCATGAATTTTGGTTTCCAGTTTCAAATTCGATTTATTCCGTTAGAATATACTAATTACAATCACAGTTTGTTTCTATGAGCGCCGTGTGGTACGGTAGCAACATTATCTGTACATGTAGTGAGTGACATCTTCAGTGGGTTGAATTGTTGTATCCCAGTGCATTGTGCGTTATAACACGAGGGCGGTGGACTTAGTTATCCAAGTGGGCTAAATATGTTTTCAATTTTATGCTGCAAATTATTTTACTGGCGAGATTTATTAGAAGATATTGAAACTTACATACGAGGGGGTATCAAAAAGTTCTTGACATCACCCAGAAGTGAAGGAGCTATATCGATGAAATTTTTGTCTGAGTAATCACTGGTCCTTAAAAATATTATGGTGCAAAAATGGTCTCATAAGTATGTTTACTTTTTATAAAGATGCCAAGGCCATGTAAATTAATGACGTCTCCCAACGGTGCTGTGTACATGGTAAACGATAATGGTCCAAAAACGGATCCTTGTGGGTAGCCTTCCAGAGGAGTATGAGGTTTAAAATTGTTGTCATTAACAGAGATAAATTGAGACCTACGAGTGACAAATGACAAAATTTAAAAAAAAATCTGAGCCTAATATTCTTCTAGAAGGTGTCCTACAAAAATCAGTTATTGGACCATTATAATTTACCATGTACACATCACCATTGGAAGACGTCATTGATTTACATGGCCTTGGCATCTAGCGCCACCTGTATAAAAAGTAAACCTACTTATGAGACCATTTTTGCAACATAATGTTTTTTAAGGACCAGTGATTACATTGACGAAATTTCATCGATATAGCTCCTTCACTTCTGGGTGATGTCAAGAACTTTTTGATACCCCCTCGTATATAGGACACCCTGTTCTTTCCATTGTTTTTACACAAAATAAATATCATGAAATGAAATGAAATGTGCTTACACAAACACACACACAAAATAATATTCTTTGTGCGATGGATAACATAGACCTTTTTTTTTATTTATAAAAGTTAAATATATAGTAAATTGTCTAAGAAAATTAATGATCAGTTTGTGCCATAGAACTATGCCAAAATGATCCTCAACTACATGTGATAATCAAATATATCTTAAGAGTCGGTATTCATTTGACAAATATTTACACAAATTCCTTTAAAAAATGGGTCGGTCAGGCCCATCGCCTAACCTATCATTTTGCATTCATTAAATACACTCACTCCAAATCATTCCATTGGCCGATTTTTTGTCATATGAATACCTGTTTTGACATTTTGTAATGTGATGTTAGTAATGCATCTGTTACCTGTAATCCAGGCCCCTGAGCACTGCTGGGAACTAGCCAGGACTTGGTAGCTTGGTGTGTTCATGTTGGCCGGGGATTGGTCGGTATCTTCGTCGGGGAGATAGAGATCGATATAAGGCTGGGAAAAAGTGTGGGGAATGGTTCAGCGGAGATTTGATATACTCTTCAGAGGGCTGGGGATTTGTTTATCTGGAAATTACACCTGACACTGTTTAGGGATCTTGTAACCTAAATGCATCCAAGTTGGCGTCGGTGGGTGGGAGAATGCATCATAAACCTCACAGAACATGAAAGAACACTGAAATCAAATTTGGCAATCCAATGAAAAGCTGATCTTGTAACCCAAAAGCATCCTAGTTGTGCGTTGATGAAAAACTGAGCCGGGAAATTGTAGGGAGTTCATCGATAAGTCAGCCGGTACTTGATATTGTTGTGTTCGCTTAATACAGGATGAATTAGCGATTCAATAATACAGCATTTAATCTAGACGATGACACGTAGCTTTGTTTTGCTTGCCACCATCTTGGTATTTATCAACCCACAATGCAATGCAATCTATAAACTACGGAGCACTACAGGTGCCACTATATTTACTTGATAAACACTACAGATATATAAAGCATAGTAAGATCAATTATATGTCAGAAAAGTTGAGAAATATAGACAATGATATGACATACTAGTCGTAGTTGAATATGTTTGTTTTCAATAGCTCTAACCAGACCTTAGCATCTGAGGCACAAGAACCTATCTGTCTATTTTGGTCAATATCAGTGGCGTACCCAGGGGGGGGGGGCGGCTAGGCCCCCTCTCCTGGAATAAGCCCGTCTGTAAATCATGATGCCTTTAGTCGGTACAATTATGGTCGTGCCACCCCCCCCCCCCCCCCCCCCCCCCCCCCAGTTTCCAAAAGCTGGGTACGCCACTGGTCAATATTTTGCATTTCAAAAATCAAATAGAAATATCTCAATATTTGTTCTAGTACAGGGGAACTCTCTAGGATAAAAACAATCACAAGCAAAAGAAAAGAATTGGGGTAATAGTATTGAAAAGGAACTTAGCACTATCGTTTCAACCGATGTACGGTAAATTCAAAACGGTGGAAAAAAAGTCAGAACCAAAAACTGTCAGTCTTATTAAATATATTTCAAATAGCATGTTTTGTGTTTTTTCTCTTTCAGATGCGATTCATTCTTGTGCTTAGTGTGTTGTGTGTGATCGGCCTTCAGGCTGTAGGATCTGAGGAGACTGGTGCTAGACTCCTATCAGCCAAGAATATCCTAAACCAATGGCTGGTTGAAGGAAGAGATCTAACTGTCTTGTACAGTATCTACAATGTAGGGTCCAGGTATGTAAGGATTGGGATAAGGAGATCCTTATTTGGGAAATTGTATTTGCTTGAATCTGGTAATGTAGGGTCCAGGTATGTAAGGATTGCGCGATAAGCAGATCCTTATTTGGGAAATTTTTATTGTATTTGCTTGAATAATGACTTTGTTTTTCAATCCAGTAATGCTTGTTCCCCAGTCCAGGAAAATCAAAGAATCTGACATTATTCGAAACAAATTACATGACAGTGTTACCTCTCAAGAGAAATACATCTTTATTGCACATTCCAAAATGGGTAGACATTGGACAAGCTATGAAGGTTAACAACATTCAGATAGATGGTAGTCACAAATTTATTCTCAATAGTCATTGATTGAAGTTGTTATACGAAATCACATTCTATGAACAGTGATCGCTTAATAGTGTCTATGAGTAACCCTAGTACCCACTTTTGGATTTGGTTGTTCAGAATTTTACCTGAAATCCGAGTCCAATAAATAAGCCAAGTGTGCCTTATTGGAATAACACATACATCCAAGATTAAGAACAGGCTTAGTTAATGAATTGATCCACATAATTTCTCATACCAAATTTAAGTATTATATGTGTATTTCTTTTTATCCAGTGCTGCACTGAACGTGGCCCTGACTGATGAAACATTCCCAGACTCCGACTTTGAGGTTGTGACCGGACAGCTTGCCGTCCTATGGGACCGTATCGCTCCAGGAAGTAATGTTAGCCATTCTGTTATCTTGAGACCTCTCAAGTTTGGATTCTTTAACTTCACATCAGCATCAGTGGCTTATTATGCAAATGAGGGAGAAGAACCTAGGGTAAGTTATCATGCAAGGGAAGAATTGCAAACAGAATTTCATACCAAAGGTGGGGAGAATTTTGAACTAAAATGGAATGGGAATGGGATACTTTAACGAGGGGTCAATGTTATGTCATATTTCATGTCATAAACATCTTCATAAATGAGAGTGAAAAGAAGGGAACAGAAATTCACACCAAGGAGAGAGAAGATGTTGATGTAAAGGGTGCGGTAGAATAATCAAAGGTGTCTAGAATGCCAGATGAGCACTATTTGACCACACACAAATGTGAAATTTGATTTCATAAAATGCAGACAGTTTTATCAACCTTATCTTGATTGAACAATAGGATCTATAAGCTTACTTTGTAACTGTTATCTGGATCAGAGGTCAATCCTGGCTTAATAATTGGCGGAGAAATCTAGATAATCGTCAGACAATTGTGTTTCTTGATGATGGGAACACGGTCCTCTTCACCCTGGAAATTCTAACAATATGAACATTGTTTAGCTGTCCTCCAAGCAGAAGCACACTCCCAACTTTGAAACAGAGGACTTTAAAAGGTTTTTCTCCTTCCCTCCCTTTCCTTTCCAATTGTTAAGGAATCAAATAATTTAATACGACAAGTTAATTAAGCAGCAAATCTTCATTACCTTGATTCTCTCATTTACTTCTTAGGTCGCATACACAAGTGCTCCAGGCGAGGATCAAATAGTGCCATTCAAAGATTACGACAGACAATTTTCACCACATTATGTAAGTATAATGTCACTTTCATGCTTGTAAGTCATCAGCAAGTCCTACCCATGTCCACAATGATATAGAACATCGCTAAATATGAAGAGATGTACCAAATTGAATTTGTGTTGACAAGTAACAGAAGCTGTTCAGTTGAGTGCTGTATTCTTATTTATCCAAAAGGTACTGCAAATTGCTCAATAAGGAAGGCATCTTAGCGGTTTTAGTATTTTTTTTCAAATTACTTAAGTCTTGTGTTATTCCAAGAAGTGGATGGTTGTTAAAGCACTGTATTTCGACCATTGCACTGATTCCTTACATTGGAATGCAACTTGATTTTCTTTAAAGACTCACAAGTCACTATTAACCATGTTGTAAGCCGCCCAACTGCAATGAAATGTCAGTGAGAACAAGGAGACACTGGAGATTAAAAACAAGCATTGGTCATATTATAATAAAGTGAGAATGCTGTTACTATTCATGGAATAAAGTAGTGTATAGTTTTATTTTGAAGCCCCTCCAAACTGGTACTTATTGTGTAATATGTTGTTTTAAGATATATAAATGACTAATGCAGTTGTTTGATTGTGTTAATCATTGTATTGTTATCTCTCATCTTACAATTCCAGATGGATTGGGGAGCCTTTGCCATCATGATCTTGCCTTCAGTAGGGATTCCATTCCTTCTATGGTACCGCAGCAAATCACGCTATGAAAATGCATCATTGAAGTCAAAAAAGCATTGATGATGAGCAACTCTTTTAGTTAGTCTTTTTTCATCTCATAAGTGGCCACTCTGCTGGGGTTATTGTGATACCATATGAATCATGTGATATGTGTGGTGATAAATGACTTCATAAATGCATACAATCCGATCAGGGATTTTCAACATATTGTTTGTATCCTGTTTGGTTTAGATTTCAGTGGGGATCACTAACCCTGATATCAAGAGCATCATTTAAACACACTGCATGACCACAGTGGGTGGGAGAGGGGGAGGAGGGGGTAAATACTAAACATTTTGATAATCAAAACTGAGTAGAAAATGGCAATAATTAATTAGATTTTGTACATTTGTAATGTGTAAATATTATATAAATGTAGAGGGAGGGAGCTAGTTTAGATGCTATCATTGAAACTTAACTTAGGCCAGAAATTGAACCGTTAAAAAAATGATTGGTATGCAAATAAAATCAAGCCTGTATACATTCATCTTGCCATATTCGTCAATGGAAAGTTAATCAATTTTATAAATAAGATTCAAGCGTAACTCAAACTACCCAACAAGGGCTTTCCTGGGTCAGTTTGTTGTCAATGAATTGGTGGTTCAGGTAAAACATTTCTTTACTTAAATGCAAATATTTCATCTTTCTACAAATTGATTTAGTTGCCACTTATGAGATCAATTCTTTTTTTTGTCTGTTGTTTTAAATGTTATTGGTTTTTAATTTATAAGGGACAAATAAACTTTGAAACGGGTGATAATTTGAATTGTCCATGTGTTGTCTTTACCTAGACTTCTCCATAAGGCGATGAAACACAACTAACCCTGTTCTGTAAAATTTCAAAAATCTTTACAAATATTGTTTTAAAAAATGACTTTTTTTTTTTAAAAGCCTTACATTTGCCTATAGAACAGGGTGCGATTTTGTTTCATCGTATTTACAATCATGTTTGTTTACAGACTCCTTATTACAGACATTATGTAGAACTACTTTTTCTCCAAAAATGGAGATACAATTTGGAAATCATGTCTAATCCTAAAAAATAATTATATCTTGAATTCCAAGTTACTAGTAATATGTTCTTATTTCCCAACGACTTCAGATTTTTTAGGGAAGAGGCCAAGAACATAGCTTTTTAGCTTGTTTTTCGATTTTATATACAGGGTGAGTCAAAAAGACTGCAATAGTGGAAAGAAGCCATTTTGTTTTCAAAACCCAAATGAATTTTAAAACTTTTTAAACGTTGCAAGAATGATGTATTTAATCCTAACTTTGTGTGAAAAAAGAAGTCGATCGCATTTTTCGTTTGTCTTTGGTGAACCTTTTGACCAGTGCACCCTTTCACACGTTTGTCCACGAGATACCCAAAATATGCATCAGATCGCAAAATGTGTCTCTCATTCAAATTTGGAAACTTTAGTTCATTTGTGATGTTATTGGAATTTGATGCATCCTTTCTTGTTTACATGTAAGTTAGCGTAATCAATTATAATCATACCCATGCTATGAAAGCGTATAATGTTCTAAATTTTAATACAAAAACTGACATTTTCCATTCTTTTGTTGGCGGGATATTTAAATATGAAAATGCAATGTGTGCCATTTCAAATGAAAATCCCTGTGCTCGTGGACAAACAGGTAAATGTGGTTGTGCAGCAAAGAGGGTCACCAAAGACAAACGAAAAATGCGATCGACTTCATTTTTTCACACAAAGTTAGGATTAAATACATCATTCTTGCAACGTTTAAAGAAATTAATAATTCATTTTGGTTTTGAAAACAAAATGGCTTCTTTCCACTATTGCAGTCTTTTTGACTCGCCCTGTACAGGGTGTCCAAAAAAAATCTATCCATTTTGGAGCTTCCATTATCAAATTATGGCAAATCTACTCAGGCATGTTCAAATTCAGCTTTCGCCCATTTTCTTTTCTACAGAGCTTTTTTATTAGAATCGTCATTCAGTGTGTCATTGAACATAATCAATTATAATCTACCTATTAAATGTTGATAGCTAGATGAATTGAACCGATTTTAGACAGTATTTTAAACGATACATTGACATATATCCTATAATCATCATCGGAATAACAAAGACACTTTTTTCAGTTGAAAGTGATTTTCTTGTTCAAAAGTGGCCAAAGTGGGATTAGTTAGGTGGTGAATAACACCTGCCGATTATCTCAACTAAAATTTTAATATAGGGATATTTATATTCAATGCTATATGATTAGCCTAATTTCAAGAAATAGAATATTATTAGCCTACAAAATGTTTGCCATGAGCCATACTACATGATGCTTCTCTAAATGTTCCTTTCTAACATGGCTACCTTGAGCTCTCCTACCCTCAATCCTGCATCGCGCTTGAGTAGGTCAATATAAGTTTGGGCTGGTCTAACACATTTTCTTGCTCATGTTTTGGAATCCAGTGTATGATATGATATAATAGGGGCATAGTACTTTTGTGCCTTTGACCCCAAGTTGACCTAGCCTTGGTTCCAGGCTGATCACTCACCCCTTTAATTTATGCTAAGAAACTGCTGTACTTATCATATCCTGCCACAGAACAATTGTGATAACTGGATACAGGTCTAATAAGCAGACTGGGTCCCATTGTACATCTACAAATCCACTAGCCTCTGTTGCTGGGTAGATCAGTGACTGGGGTAGATCAGTAATATGACCAGACAGTGGCTAGGGTGTCATGACTGGGATACTAGGTATTGAACCCTCATATTAAATAGCAAAAAAATAAGATGGAAATGACTAGCAAGAGATTGACTTGAAGCAAGTCTAAAGTTGACCTTGGAATGAATTTGATTTCAAATATGATTAGACATGAATTCAAAATTGTAGATCAGGCAACAAAAAAAGAAACATTGTTCTACAGGCCCAACCGACCCATTTTTTTTTAATTGGGGGAACAAATTAATGTTCACATGCAAATGAATACCGACTCAAAAAGAAATTTGGCATCTCAAATTTCTGCAACATTTTATTGAGATATTATGAATCGTTTACGTTCATTTTAAAGGGAAAAAAGAAATGGGGAAAAAAAGGACCGACCTACCGACCCAACCTGAGAGGTCCGTTTGTCTGTAGAATAGGGTGGGTTTTTTCGTGGCCTAATCTTCAATGAAAAAGCAGTTCAACATTTTATCTGAAATAGAGATATGTGGATGTTGGGCAGGCAGGCTTGTAGTATGTGATCCATCACACATTAAAACTGACCAGTGTGTCATCAGCAAATCTCATTTGCAGAAAATTCCAAGACTGAAATAATTCAAAAAGTAAAAAGAATGTTTAACCCTTCAAACTACATTACATTTTTGTTCATGTTCAATTTCATTAAGTAGGTGTCATTTTAAAGATAAAAACATGAATTTTAAATCTCATTTTTCATTTCTGGAGACAACTGGCCTGTTTTGATCCCATATCATAATGGAGTTGACTCCTTAAAGTAAAACTTGAAACAGACACCAATATGAAAATAGGCATAATTTTATTACAAATTACATAATCATAATTCATTGTACAAAATGGTTCAAATTACCTGTCCCTTGATCCTTGTAGGGCAAAATAAAATTGGCATGGGGCAAAATAAAATCCTGTTTGTCTCATAGGCTCGTAATCACAAAAACATTTATACACCTAGCACAAAAAGTCCCTGGCCAGGCGCTTTGAAGTTGGTTAATCCAAAATCAATAATCGATAAGAAGAATCTGAGATATACATTTCATGAGTAAATTTCTTCTCTGTAGTTTGATACCTCATTCATAAAAATCGAGTGAATATTGTTGATGTTATGATTGTTTAATCGACCACAACTACCAAAACAATTCTTGCACTAAAAGTGGATTTCAATGGGATATCCTTGCTTAGTGTGTGATTACGCATTGAAAATGTGTGTGTGTACCGACTCCCTGTCGATGCCTGTTACCCATTCATACACATACCTGACTGGTTGAGATAGCACACAGTGGACAATGCAACTGTGATGCAAATCAATGATATCCCATAGTAAACCAATTCTAGTGCAACTTTGTTGTCGTTACTTGTGGCTATTGAATCATCATAACTTCAAAAGTATCAATTCGATCTTTACGGAGAAGAAATTTGCCCATTTAAAGGTAGATGTTCCGATTTTCAACTTGAAGTTTTCTTTTCTACATGAAAGGTCATCCTTAAAAAAGTCGTGTTCCAAAGTTTGAGTCGCATAGCTCCAATGGTTCTTATTTTAGACGCACAAGATGCTGTGAACTGTACCCATTGAGTAGTACACAAACTATATCGGTGGTTACCACCATTCGCGGTAATTCGACGTTATTTCATCGATTTCTCCGTAATTATACCGATTTAGGCCGTCAAATTTCAGTATGATGATGAGAAAAATACGAGCTTTCATATGATATGAAAATCTCCGTATGTTTGAAATAATTCTGTGTTACGAAAATGTGATGGGTCATCTACCTTTAATGTATGTCTCAGATTTTTGGTACCGATTATTGAGTTTGGATTAGCCAACATCAAAGCACCTGGTCAGGGGTTTTTGTGCTTTTGCTAGGTGTAGCCTATAATTATATTTTACACTCATTTAAAGACCCAAGAAGATGGTTAGCTGACTGAAAAGAAGGATTGTCTAAATGAGAACACAAATGTACTGCTTAAATCATTTCTACCAATAAGGCACATAATGAAATAATCAAATCGAATATATATGTTATTATATAATAATAATAAAAATGGATTTACTATAGCACACTTGAGATCTTATTTGAATGGCAAGTTATGAATAATATTTGGCGTTTCCGATTAATATATTTATGATCTTCATATATGATATATATTTTGTCAATCCAAAAGTTGACACATTACCCATGATGCATCACAAGTTGGGTTGAAATGACGGGTCCATCCCGAGTTTACTCAACAGATGCGTGATGTGATATCTAGCGCCCTCATAGACCAGCTGTCCTTTATGAACCTTCAGTTTTTGATCATGATTTTCACTTGTTTCCCCGTTGTTGTTGTTAATCAAACGTTTAGACATCTCTATTGCTCCAGTCTTTCTGTTTTGCTGAATGAGTTGGTGTGATGTCACATGTGGGAAAATGCCTAAGACTTCTTGTACTTGCTGGGCGATGTGTGTCGCTAGACCAGTGGCTGCGGATAACCCTGTCGAGCGTATACCCCCAACGGTAATCCAATTCCTGTGGTAGTGGGTATAAAATAATTATGAATTATCTCTGTCCAGTGTTACATTTGAAAAGTCAATTGATCTTCATATTTTCCCTCTTTTCTAAGTTTGGTTTATATAGCCCTACCATATATCACAAAATACCACGACTGCGTAAGTTGGTACCACCCGGCGTGGAAGTTTTCGATATAAAAATGGACCCAGCCACCCATGGTGTAGTGGGGAATCTCAAGCCGCTGGTGCTGGAGGTCCGTGGTTCAAATCCCGGGGATCGTGGGGAAATTTTGTTAGGGTTAAGTGGTTTATGTTTATTAGTTGTTATGTCAGTACATACTGTTAGATGATAGACCATAGCCACTGAGTTAGATCAACAAATGGTTTGAATAGGGCTGGCTTTATTATTTGTGGTTAATTATAGTTCATACTAAGAATGAACTGGGAATCTACTTTGAAGCACATCCTTCACTTCCTTGTTACGCCTTTTATCACTTCAGGAGTACAGTCCTAATACCTGTGGGGCTTGGACCAATACCAACTTTAAGCTGATTTTACATCATATTTTAACCATAACCCACCTAGACACTACAACTCCCTACGCTGCTACAATCTGGTACAGCGCTTTCACCCGGTCTATCTCATGCCATGATCTGCCGGGCTATCAAATTGTGTGAAAAACTTAAGGTTTTTGAAGCTGACCCATATTAGCTCTGTCGGTAGAGTGTCTGACTTGCACGCACATGGCCCGGGTTCGATCGCCAGCACATGCGGAGACTGATTTTACCCCCAATATTTGACCCGTTTTTCTCCTCCGATAGTTTAATTCACAAAAACATGATCAGGCAGTTACGGCTAACTTTAAACCCAAAGGGCTAACAGTCTAAACACCCCCATGCACAAATTACTGATCACAGGAGCAATAGTTTTACATACAAATGGCTTCCCTATATGATGAAAAGATAAACAAACTCAAATAAGAGTTCAAGTTCAAATACTCACCTGTCCGTGTGTGTTTCCAGCTGGTAGTCTTTGAACTGTGACGCAGGCCTGAGACCGGCATATGCTGCTACTGTGTGGTGTTTGGACAATGAGGGCAGCAGATGCAATGCGTGATTTTCAAGTGTTTTGGAGATATAGTTATTTACAGGCCATTTGTCTCGGCTTGGTTGCTCTTCACTTGTTGGGCCAACTACTAGATTGCCATACACTGTAGATAAATATAATACCATTTTAATATTACACCCAATAAATATTCAAAAAACGTGCCAATTCACATGCCAAAACTTTGACGATACCAGTATGCCACACACAAAATAGATAATGCTATGCGTAACGAAAATTAGATAGAACAACTTTTTTTTCTTCTTTTTTTCCACCATACCTGTTGGAAAGAGCAGGACTCCTTTAGTATTGTCTGTTGGCAGAGGCAGGATAATGGAATTGAGGAGAGACCCTGATGTGCTATCAAAAACAACATACTGACCCTTACGTGGGAAAATCCTGTAATATAAACAGTGTTACATCATTTGTTAATGGTGAGATGAGAGGTATAAGAACGAGAACAAAATTCAAATTACCACCTGTTACAAACCTCCTTTAATCCCATCCGGAAATCATTGGATGTCTTGCAAATGACACCAAATGGACTTTTAACTATCAACTACACTCCATATGATTAAAGGGGTACGTACTAAGAGATGTGTTGAAAGCTGCGCCCTCAATTAGGATAAAACCGGGATTTCTTCATTTTTACAATTGTATTACATACAAAAAAAATTCAGCTGTAAGGATTTAGAAAAATCAGCCGTCTTTGGGGGGAAAAAGGTGTTTCAAAATATTCCATCCCCGGCTCGGACAGCATTTGATGGTGAACAGTGTTACGCTTTTTTTCTTTTCTATTTAAATTACATACTTTATGACATAGAGGGCGTTTTCTAAAAAAGTTTCAATAAATAGCGATGATATTTCAACATATTTCAACATTGTTTTTAATCAAGTTTTTTGGGAGTAGAAACAACAATAATGGCCAATTATAATGATTGTCTTTAATATTAAGTACATTTTGTAAATTAATAAATCTTAAACATCTCTTGGTACACCTTCAAATTCACTTTCTTTAAGAAATAATCTTTGGAAAGATGAAATATTATTAGTTATCCCCTGTTTGTTCATGCAATACGGACAAATATCTATGGTTTGTTTCCAATATCACATGAGGCGATAGCTGAATAGATATTTTATAGATATTTTCCGTATTGCATGAGAACAAACAGGGTAACAAATTTATCATTCAGTAGACATGAATGCATTTTTATATAATTGTCACTTACCTCTCTGAATTGTTTTTTTTTTAAATACAAACTTTCAACAAAAACATTGCCAATTTTTTTTTTTTAAATCTCAAAAAAAAAATTCTCATTTTTTTTAAATTTAAAATAAATTGGTTAAAAAATATCTCTCCAAAAAAATCTCAAAAAATTGAAAAAAAATTTGAAAAAAATTTGAAAAAAGAAAAATTGAAAAAAAAATTGGTTAAAAAAAATCTCAAAAAAAATCTCAACAAATTGAGAAGAAAAAAATTGGAAAAAAGATTTGACAAAAAAGTTTCAAAAAAATTCTCAAAAAATATAAACAAAATATTTTTAAAAAAATCAAAAAAATTCAAAACATTGTAAAAAATAATTCTTGTATCAAACCTTCCAAATTAATGGATCAATCCGGAACTAAATTTAACCAATCAAAATATGTGATAACAAACTATCCAATACAGTAAATAAATATTTTTAATTAAACAATCTCTTCCACATAGTTATTATTTCACTTATGTGTGTATGATGTATATTACTTGTTAGTACTGTGTTATCAATGATAGATACGGGTCCATATCACTAGAGTAGTGATAAATTACTCTAGTAATACGGGAAAATATTCATTGGGGCATTAACCAATGGCAATGCAGCATTCATGGCTACTGAATGATAATACTAAAGATTACAAGCAATCTGTAAATAGCTCTGGTATGGTATTACAATGCATATTATGTTTGTTTTGTACACATAGGAACTCTGCACAGCAAGTCATGCTGAAGATTATACTTCTAGTGTTTTCCTTAAAAGTATAAATTTATATTGTTTGTGTATTTTTCCTTGGGTGCCAATATAAATTATCTCGTTACAAAATGGTGTTCATATTATACTGACAAAAAGTGTAAAATCTAAATTACCTTTAATGCTGGCATAAATCAAATGGTTAAAAAATCAATTGTATGCTATCATTATCAAAGGAAAGGTTAGGCCACCCCAATCGCCATTGTTGCCAGTTATACCCCAATCACCATTGTTATTATATTAGTATCTATTGGCAATCTACACTATTTATTACTCCAAAAATGACCATTACATGTTTTTTGTTTGTTAATGTGTTCCACTCTATAAACATAAAGTCCTATTAGACCTGCACAGTTTATTACAAAACTAGCCTTGATCTGACCCCTCCTCTCCTAGGGGCATTTGGTGCTAAATGATACATCACTGAAATGAAGGATCTATGTTAATTTATTCCATTCTTTGCATGTAGAGTCAGTACGACAGCACATTATATGTGTGTCTCCGCCCCCCCCCCCCCCATTCTTGCATGTAGAGCACCCACCCTGCTTTATCACCATATAAACTAGCATAGTTGAGAAAACCCTGGCTCTAATGTGAACCCTGATTAGCAATTAACTTCCCTCTCCCTCTGGACCCTCCTCCCTCCCCCCCCCCCCCCCCTCCCTCCCCCCCCCCCCCCTTCAATATCCCATTACCGGTACACGTAACTGGAATGGCGGTTTTGTGTTAATTTCTTCCACTTTATCACCATGCAGACCAGCACAGTTGATGACAGCTCTAGCTCTGATTTGGCCCGTGTTTGTTATTAGTAACCAATCACCATTGTTATCTTGGGAACCAGTTAAGAGATTGCAACCAAGATTTATCTGAAAAAAAGAAGATAATATTGTCAAAACCTTGTATCTCCAAGTAATACTTCATTTGTATAACCTTGGAACAGTCTGCTCTAAACATGTTCAAGAGCCAAACACAAATACATCTATTAAAATCTTGTAAGTGCTCTTGCCCCTGAACATGTATAAGGTAACACTTCCTATGCATAACTGTTGGGCAGTTTGACTTTATACATGTTGTAGGGCTGGAAAACAATGTTTTTTCAAAACAGAGATGATACAAATGTATAGACAATTTTCTGAGATGGGTTTTTATGGGGTATATTAGCTTTCTAGGCCATCTTGGCCTCGTCTTCATGGTTGTGATGTCCGTCTGGTCACATGACCACCTTTTTGCCGATCATGTAACAGCAGATCATCATGTTGCAGCTGGTGTCTCAGTTCAGGGGGGACTCAAGGAAGTTTTTGATTTAATTTTTTGTATTTTGTGAGTGCTGTAATTATTGAACTATTGATCAAAATCATATACAAGTATGGTATACATTTTGGAAAGGAAATGGATAAGAGAATCCAAATTTGGTGTCAATTTGGACCAAAAATGTTGATTTTGTGAGAAAACCACAAAATTCACTTTTTTGATCCAATTTTTGTTTGAACAAAGCTAACAAAAATAATTTTAGGTAAAAATGCCCAAATCGCTTGATTATGATGTAGAGACTAACTTAGGGACGAATTTCTAATTTTTTAACCTAATCTAATATTTTTGAAATTTTGACCAAAAAGTGCCAAAAAAGTGAAACAAAATGGAAACTTTTAAAATTTTGGGTCAAAATGAATGCCAAATTTGGATTCTCTGATCCATTTCCTTCCAAAAATGTATACTTTGATATACTGTAAAAGCCAATATTTTTCGCGTACAGATATTTTTGCACATTTTTATATCATTGACATTTCGCGAATTGTTTTTTTCGCGGGCGACCTTCTGGATGCATTGCATGAATGTTGAAAACAATATTTTTCACGTGGTATAATTTTTGCTGAAAAATATTTTGCATGAAAAGCGCAAAAATAAAACCACCGTGAAAATTTCAGCTTTTACAGTACATTTGAGTCATAGTTCAATATACACCCATCAAAATATGTAAGTTCCCCCCTAGCATATACTAAAATATTTCCAAAAATATTTGATGGATTTAAATAATTGTAATAAATATGAGAGGACCTGACGTTTCGATGTTTTCATTTTCGACATTGTCTCCTATGCACAGTAATTTTCATTACTCGTTCCAGTGCATTTCCATTATTTGTTACCATTTACATTTACATCCATTTTTATTTTTTATTTGTAGTCATCAATCACCATTATAGATTTTACTCTCCATTTTTTATATCCCATTTGCCTTTTACTTTTTAATCTCCCCTTTGTCTATGTCATCCTTTTGTTACATTATCCACTTCATCAATCAGCTGTCAAGTTTATTATACCTTCCCCTATTCATCCATCTGTCACACTTTGACCCCCACTGTGTTACATTATCCCATGTCACTTCCTGCCCTTTGTTCCCATGTCTATATATACAGGGTGTATCAAAAAAATTAGGACACTTTTTGATGATGGTTTAAATCCTTGTTAAATCACTGAAGCATGACCCATTTTTATTTCAATGTAAAGTACAACCGATAAAGATAAAATCCTGAAGAGATGAGAAAAATCCATAATTAATTAAGGAAATTGTGACCTATTACTATTAGGCAAAGCAATCTATGTTGTAGTATGTACAATGGTCATTCACACAGTAACAGTAGAGTAACATGAACACTATTTATGCCAATATCATGGTAATGAACCATCTACAGTGGGTTCAAGAACTTTTTTGATTTGCACAGAATATGCATGCATTTGATTTGTGGATTATTTAGCCAGTATTGATTTGTGCCAGAATTAAATGGATTACCAAACTAATCTTTGCTATTGACTGATAGATTATTGTCTATGTTTATAATTATTGTAACGTATTGAAACGTAAACCATGTTATTTACTGGTCTATGTATGTAAATCCCATTGTACAAACCAGTAAATGACATGGTTTACGCAAATTATGCTAGTTTTCTTATTTTTCATCGGATTGATCTCATATTTTCAGGATATCATAATAATTAATTGGGCTTTACATTGAGACTAAATTGGTCATGGTCCAATGATTATAACAAGTATTACACCGTCATGAAAAAGTGTCCTAATTTTTTTGATACACCCTGTATGTTAGCATATTGAAAACTTTAGGGGTATTAAACGCATAAAGTCCCATATGAAATCAACCTACGCTTCGTGATCCTAATTCACCACACGCTGTGTACTATCGGGACTCTGGGACTCTTCCATTGCACTCAATGGGGAGAAGTAAACAATACACACACTAATGCCGCTTGAACATTTCACCATAAACATTTATTTGTAAGCAATAAAACAATTCATTAATATTGCAACGTCAAATGTTAATACAACAATTAACGTGAGGTATTGTGACCATTTTAAAATGACGAACTACAGCTGAATAGATAATGTAATATACTTTTACACCCCTGTAGCGATAGTTCCGCGACCCAAGCATGTGGATCGATGTCGTATTGATGTTTATTGTATTGTATTGATTCACTGACCAAAACATCCGTTGAGCCAAGATTTTGCCTAAAATAGTCCTGATTGGTGGGAAAAAACGCGGGTAGTTCCTTTCAACCAATCATATTATATTTTGCATCAATCTCTGAGGAATTTTGTCTAGTATTCTGACCTAAGCGTAATTTTCGATCAGACGCTTCCATAAATTTTGCCATTGAATTTAGTACACCGACCCACGTAAAATGGACCTAAATCAGGCTATTTGTCAATGCGTGGCATTCTTTTCTGCTAAAAGTGTAATTTTTATTTGGGAAAACGCGGGTTTATCTCAAATTTTAAATTGTAAGTGTTTGGTATTTTATTGAAGCCTATACTATTTACTGCACTATACCGAGCGTAATTGTAAGTTCAGTTGTCTCACTTGGCAGTGATGATCAAAGAAGTTTCGATTTGGCAAGGGACAAGCTCAAAATTACGTGCTTAGTGAGGTAATTAGGTTTGCGTTGAGCAGATGCACCGAAGTTTTCAATATGGTATGTTGTATTCTGTCATTTTACCTTCGATAAAGATTCTGTTAGAATCGAAATGTCAGGTCCTCTCATATTTATTACATTTACTTACACAGGCTATTTTTGTGGATAAGCAGTTTGCATTTAGCTTTTACATTATATTTGATTTAAATAATTGTCAGCTAGAAAGATGCACCAAATTGTTAGGCACATTTTGATACCTAATTTGTTGGCCTTGAGACAATGCAACGATAAGAAATTGTGCCATTTACCAATTTTTATACAGAAAAAAAAGTGGCACTAAATCTCACTGGCTATATGGCTGGTTTTTTTCCATAAATTAACAGACATTTTCTTGGTGGATTTTCGTGCACAGACATGGGAGTCTACCAATCAATTATGTGTGGCATCATTTCAAGAAAATCAATAAGCAGATCATAATTATGTGTGTGGCAAGTCCGTCTGATTATGAGTGACATGGCAATTTGGTCCGATTATGAGTGACATGGCAATTTGGTCCGATTATGAGTGACATGGCAATTTGGTCTGATTATGCGCGACTTGACAATTTGGTCACACATAATCAGACCAAATTGCCAGAATTGCCATGTCACTCATACTCAGACCAGATTGCCATGTCACACATAATCAGACCATTTTGCCATGTCGCACATAATCAGACCAAATTGCCATGTCACTCATAATCGGACCAAATTGCCACGTCATTCATAATCAGACGAACTTGCCACACATAATTATGATCTGCTTATTGATTTTCTTGAAATGATGCCACACTTAATTGTTTAGTAGATTCCCATTTTCTGTGCACGATAAATCCACCAAGAAAATGTCTGTTAATTTATGGATAAAACCAGCCATAGCCAGTGAGATTTAGTGCCACTTTTTTTTTCTGTATAAAAATTGGTAAATGGCACAATTTCTTATCGTTGCATTGTCTCAAGGCCAACAAATTTGGTATCAAAATGTGCCTAACAATTGGGTGCATCTTTCTAGCTAAAAATTATTTAAATCCATCAAATATTTTTGGAAATATTCTAGTATATGCTAGGGGGGAACTTATATATTTTGATGGGTGTATAATTACAGCACTCACAAAATTCAAAACAAACTTCCTTGAGTCCCTCCTTAAGTGCGGGTTGCTGATGGGTCAAGATCTCAATGTCCTCTTTGATTTTGATTTTATCTTCTCACTCAAATCTGCCCATGTGACCTTATTTTACTGAGACTCATATTTTGATGGCGCTAATGATGTTAAACAAAGATCGGAGATAATTTAGGGTTTTTTTTATTTACGTACATGCAGTATCCGGTAGGAAAGTTGGGTCAATCGGTCAATTTTACTTCTTCTCTTTTAATTTCTTCATTTTTATGTTTCTAGAGTGATAATTAATAGTTTAAAAGCAATCTATTCAAGCAAACTTATTCATTTCAAGCAGAAAATAGTAATATTTTAACAAATTGAGTAGAATTTATATCTTTAAAAAAATGTGACCTTGATTTTTGAGATTTTACGGTCGGTCGCTGAGGGCAACATAACAACAAAATGTTTGTCCTTACCTGTGCACCATGCTGCTTTGCATTATGGGCCATCATAATAGGGAATAGCCATGAGTCAACAACACCTTCCCCTGGGATACACACTGCTCCTAATGCATCTTGAGATAGGTTAGGTTCCCTCTTTTGCAGCTCCTCTTGTGATATCTGATAGACATTAGTAACACCAGCATTGTGTGCCTTTGTCACTATCGCAGGAAGTTGCTTCTCCTTGATAAATTGATAGTAATTAGTATACATAAAAAATTATATCATAATAATTCATCATGTGAAACTACTGCACATTTTGATCAGGGTTTTTTAAGAGTGCATACTTTTCAATATAGCGCCATTTTTCAATAAACTGAAGTTACAAGTATCAGACATTTGTGGGGAGTGGTATCACCAAACATTTTTCCATTTCAAATTAACAAAGAGAGGGTGCTAATTTGTTTGAGGTCAAGGCAAAACGACATGCTGAGGAGGCATAAATGCTCGGTTGTGGATCCTGGCCCCCCAACTCAACACATTTTCCTTCAAAGTACCCCTTTGCAAGGATTTTTCAACAATTTAACTAACCCCTTCTTTTTGGCAAAAACGAGGACAAAATTGGGGTGAAAATTACCCCCTTTTTTGGTTTTCAATGATTATCATTTCAAACACCCCTTTTCAAAGACACTTATTATATACATTAAATAGATAAAAAATTGTTGCTCCCAACAGTAACCGTTTATGGTCCTGTGTTATAAACTGGTGTACCCCAAATGGTGTATTTGGGTTGTTACGATGTTCTAATCAAATGATTAAATCCATACTGTGATGTATTTTGTTTTTTCCTCTTCGTAAATACCCCCTTTTTGGAATTTCACGGAGACTAATTCATGAAGTACCCCCTATTTTTATGATTTCGCTGTCCGCGCTGACAATCAAAAAAATACCCCTTTTTCCATGATTTTTAGAACAGTCATGGTTACCAATTTTTTGTGTTGAGTTGTGGGGCCGGGTTGTGGATATCATGAGAACTGATTGCGAAGAATATTTCAGGATGGATTATATAGAAATTCAACGACCATTCACACAACACACCATGATCTACCCCACCTACCCACCATCAACTGACCCACATCCCAACTTAAAAATACTAGTTTAATCAAATTACCTCTTCTTGGTTCCATGCCACCATTAATGCTCCAATCTCTTTGTAAGGAATATTGTATTTGTCAAAGAATTCCTTATTTAGTCCTCTTGCGGTCTTGAGACAATTATGTTCACTTGAGTTGGGCTGTGCATCAAAACCAGTGTGTACAATTCCACTGAAAAAAACAATTAATCATTATTTTACCTTTTTATGTTTTTCTTGAATGTTCAGTGTTTATAGCCTGCATATATCCGTATTTGAAGTACAATAACATTTGCAGACAAATAATGCACACAATGCCACAAATGTAACCATCTGTAATGATGACTCCAGTCAATTGCAGTCACTGTTTCAAATATTTTCAAAATACCTATACTTCTCATCATGTCACTTATCAAAAAGACTTGAACTTAGGAAGACTTTCCTGATGTGATGTTGCCCAAGTTTGAATAAGTAATAACCCTCCATCTCATGAATATTTATATACAAACGCCTCCACGTCAGAACTCTGTTCATGTATGGTGCTATTTTTTAGCTTTTCTCAGTCAAAAACCAGCACTATGATGGATATCATCTCCAATTACACCTCACCCCTCCCCACCCTCCCCCTATTACCACTTGAGACAAACCTGTTACCACTGCTAGCTTCAGCAACCAGATCTGAATTCCTTTCACACATGACACATGTTAAGCCACTCTCAGTCAATACATTCAACACAGCACAGCCAACTACACCACCACCAATGATGGCTACATCATGTACTGTCATTGGTGATGTCGCCATTATAGTTTCCTGATGAATGGGATCAAAATATAGGAAAACAAAGTAAATTGTATGGATGAGGAAGAACAAAAATTGAACAAACTGAAATGTGAAATGATAGTACGGGCCATGTAGCGTAACTAGTGTCTTCAATTTGGTGGCATGATGGGTCATTGTTGGTCATGAAAAACAGTGTAAACATCTGGTCATACAAGTGCTGCTTATAGCTCTCTATATAGTTTCCTGAGGTCATTGCCTCTAGTAACAAATCAGCTAAATAGCTGCTTCATTTTGCAAACAAACTTTTTTCAGGGTTTAACCGGGGGGGGGGGGGGGGGGGGGGCGTACTTAGCGGATATTGTCACAGGGGGGTACTTAGTAGATATTGTCACAGAACGGGAGTGGTGATAAAACATCATTATTACTATATTGTAGTCTATCGTCAATGACAAACATATTAAAAGTCATTTTAAAATATGGTAGCGTGTGGCAAACAGAAGTATTTTTAAACATGTTATGTCATCATTTAATATTAATTAATTGTTAATTGCATTTGTAATGCACTTGAGTATTCCAATCATCCAATCTATTATTTCAGGAACATCAATACATTTAACTATACATGTACATGATATTAAAACAAGCTCACAATCACACACATCTCACAAGTGTTGGCGTGCACACACACACATAATAACAATAATAATAGCCAAAAATGTATAGGATCAAACATTAAAGGGGCATTAAGAGATGTGGTGGAGGCAGCGCCCTCAATTACGAAAAATATATGATAAAACTGGGATTTGTATATTTTTACAATTGTATTACATGTATGAACTTACACCTATAAGGATTAAGAAAAATCAGCCCTCTTCGTACAACAAAACGTTGATTCAAAAAATGCTGATTGGGCCCGATCAGCATTTTACGTCCGACAGTATCCCCCTGCAGTATGTGTAATACATAACGTGAACCATATTTGCATAGAGGGCATTTTTCAATAAATAGCGATAGTATTGTTTTAATCAAGTTTTGCTGTGTTTTTGTTAGTAGAAACAACAATAATGGAGGCCTAAAAAACTATTAAAAGAATTGTTTGATTGGCGTAACCCGACCGAACCTATTTTAACCGTCAACCCTAAACATTTTTTTAACATTTTCTTTTACATTTTTTTTTCGTGTGTGTGAGAAAAAGAAAAAAACCCAGTGAAAATGTGTATTTGTGCCATTTGTTTATGTCTGTATGGTATGTGTGCTGGTATATCAAATTTCATAGACGTTTTATAGATTTTTTAAATTTTTTTTTAAAGTCCGACCTACCTACCCTATTTTTTTCTATGTTACGCCAATCAAACTTCTTCTTTTTTAGGCCTAATGGCAATTTTTAATGTTCATCTTGAATTCTGAAGTAAATGTTTAAACATTTAAAATTGTCAACACCACTTAATGTCCCGTCCCTTTAACCACAATCACAGAGTAATCCCTAAACTAAATCCCTAATTCTACAATAATTTAAGCCACTGGCCCAGATTCAAGGATTGGACAACCGTATCAAATCGAGGTTGAACAACCATATCAACAAGGTTAGAAAACCTTTCAATTAAAAATTCATCACTGTTAAACAACAGTGCCACACATATTGATGCCGCCTTCAACAAGGGAGCGATTCTACAACAAATCCATATTTACCCCAAAAAGCATCAACGGATATAGCTCTGTTTTTTTCCAAGAAGATTTCAAGATTTTTGAAAAAATGTACAATGTGTGTCCAATTTAATATGTTCAAGAGCCGGAGCCTGGAGGGAAGGGAAGCGGTATAGGCTTACTAATCTATATTGTATTATAAAAAGGGTATTGCGCTACACAACGATTTAATATGACCAAGTAGAAATTGAACATATACTGCAAAATTAGTTTCAATTGTTTAATTATTCAAGCATAACAAGATGGCTGCAGGAACGTTTTCTGGACCATTTTAATTTAAAAAACTGGTAGTTTTTGTGCACTTCGTCCGTAATTATGTTCAATATTAAATTATTCAAGCATAACAAGATGGCTTCAGGAACGTTTTCTGGACCATTTGTAGTTTTAATGTAACATTTTTCATCTTTCATTAGTGTCTTTAGTTTTTTGGTGTGTTTATGAACCAAGCCAAAGTTTATTAAAAATAAATGTAAATATTCATAGCAAGGAGAGCTTTCCTAGGCCATTCAAACATGCTATTAAAGCCAACAGCTTCACCCCCTGAACCACCGCCAAGGACGTCACGACCGTGACTGGACCCTACGCCGTACTAGTGGTGAAGACTTACAAATTTACAGCACCCCCATACAAAATATACTTCCAAGGGCCCTGCTTCCAAACCCCAATACAAGAATTACATGCCTCACTGACCATAACAAAAAATGTTATTTAAGAAGAGGTGATGAGGCATCTAGGGGCTTTGGACAAGTAAATCATAAATCATACAGGGTGCACATACATTGGCAATATCATGTTTCGTGCCCGGGCCCGTAATGGTACACGCCAACAGAATAAGCTGTGAAATGTTATGGCGTTGATTCCGTATGACGTCACGAACAGGTAAGCCAAACATGATATGATATTGCCATACATTTTTGAGGGGGCAATATGATATACAGGGTGACATACAATAATATTCATACAAAATAAATGGAGCAATATTAATTTGTGAGGTCATAAATACCCATATAGCAAGACTATGCCAACGTAACGTATGCACTTATGTTGGCCCAACATAATTTTGTCCGGCAAGCCAACGTGGGTGACGTTGGCTTAATGTTGGCTTGACGTTGGCCCAATCGGTACACACCACACTCACCGGTATAGACTATCAGGTGACTGCATAGAAATAGTGTTAGTAGATAATTTACCTACTTAAATGTTTCTAGAACTTGGATTGAGATCAACTTGAAAACACAGAGTGGGCAAATAATGGGAATTCTGGGCGATGCAGCAGAGCTACATCACTTCCTCCCGGTAGAGAATTGGTAACTTGAATTATTAACATGTTATTTAATTAACTATATAAATATCGAATATTACGTTATTTTGACGTTGATTTGCCAACCAATTACCGACATATAAGCCTGTTAAAGCAGCTCAACGTTGGCCCGACGTTGGCTTTCCGACCGCAACCTTGCCGACGTTGGCCCAACGTAGTCTTGTTATCTATAATCTGGGTAATGCCGGGAGTAGTTATTTTGAAACACATTTGGATTTGCCAAAAAGTATTAAAACCCAGGCGTGACAATATTGCCGCATTGACAAACAATTCCTACAAACCTTTTCAATCTTGAACGAATCTACGTATAAAACACAACAGCAAGGCTTGATCAATGAAATGCAATGGCCGGCCGGTGGTATCACTAATTAGGGTACACAGAGATCGAGATGTTATCCTATATGTATTGTAAATCTCCCTGATTGTGCATTGTAGTATTTATTTGTTTATTTTTAAAGGCTACAATTAGCCCGTCATCAAATTAATAATAGCATGTCACCCACATATTAACATGTCATGCGACTAGACATGAGACTCGAGCATGATAAACAAACTTCCGATCTATCTCCTCCGTGGCCTTCAAATCAATCGTACGATTTGTGATATAATTAACTTTTAATCTTATATGATATGATAAGAGACGTACCACACCTCACCATAGATACACTGTTCGAGCATTGGGCACCAGGTGGTTTGACATCCATGTCACCGCAGCGCAGTCAGTGCATGGTTGCCATCCGAGGCGAACGAGACTGTCAAGACATAGTATTACAAATAGCATTTCTTGACAGATGTATAAGTTTGTAGATAGTGGCCACCGTTGCCAGCTCGGCATATTAATTCATTTGGGTTGTTGCCGAATACATACATCCATGGCATAATCATGATAATTGGTTTATTGTTAGATGGCACCAGTACGCCCGAACCAAATAGATACTGGAAAGCAATTGATTTCCAAACATTAAACCACTGGTGCCGTGGGTGTACATGCAATAAACCACGGGTGTCACGGTTGCGCAAGCAGTAAACCACCGCACTATAGTGCCATGGGTGTAAAAGTAATAAAGGACTGGTGCCATGGGTGTACAAGCATTAAACCACTGGTGCCATGGGTGTACAAGCAATAAACCACTGGTGTCATGGGTATACAAGCAATAAACCACTAGTGCCATGGGTGTACAAGCAATAAAGCACTGGTGCCATGGATGTACAAGCAATAAAGCACTGGTGCCATGGATGTACAAGCAATAAAGCACTGGTGCCATGGGTGTAAAAGCAATAAAGCACTGGTGCCATGGGTGTACAAGCAATAAAGCACTGGTGCCATGGGTAAACAAGCATGACAAACCATTGGTGCCATAGGTATACAAGCAATAAACCATTGGTGCCATGGGTATACAAGCAATAAACCATTGGTGCCATGGGTGTACAAGCAATAAACCACTGGTGCCATGGGTGTACAAGCAATAAACCACTGGTGCCATGGATGTATAAGCAATAAATCACTGGTGTACAGGCAATAAAGCACTAGTGCCATGGGTGAACAAGCAATAAAGCACTGGTGTCATGGGTGTATAAGCAATAAAGCACTGGTGCCATGGGTGTACAAGCAATAAACCACTGGTGTCATGGGTGTATAAGCAATAAAGCACTGGTGCCATGGGATGTACAAGCAATAAACCACTGGTGCCATGGGTGTACAAGCAATAAACCACTGGGGCCATGGGTGTACAAGCAATAAACCAATGTTGCCATGGGTGTAAAATCAATAAAGCACTGGTGCCATGGGTGTACAAGCAATAAAGAACTGGTGCCATGGGTGTACAAGCAATAAACCACTGGTGTACAGGCAATAAAGCACTAGTGCCATGGGTGTACAAGCAATAAAGCACTGGTGCCATGGGTGTAAAAGCAATAAACCACTGGTGCAATGGGTGTAAAAGCAATAAACCAATGTTGCCATGGGTGTACAAGCAATAAACCACCGGTGCCATGGGTGTAAAAGCAGTAAAGCACTGGTGCCATGAGTGTACAAGCAATAAAACACTGGTGCCATGGGTGTACAAGCAACAAACCTCTGGGGCCATGGGTGTACAATCAATAAACCACTGGTGCCATGGGTGTACTGGCAATAAAGCACTAGTGCCATGGGTGTACAAGCAATAAACCACTGGTGCCATGGGTGTACAAGCAATAAAACACTGGTGCCATGGGTATACAAGCAATAAACCACTGGTGCCATGGATGTACAATCAATAAACCACTGGTGCCATGGGTGTAAAAGCAGTAAAGCACTGGTGCCATAAGTGTACAAACAATAAAACACTGGTGCCATGGGTGTACAAGCAATAAACCTCTGGGCCATGGGTGTACAATCAATAAACCACTGGTGCCATGGGTGTACAGGCAATAAAGCACTAGTGCCATGGGTGTACAAGCAACAAAGCACTGGTGCCATGGGTGTACAAGCAATAAACCACTGGTGCCATAGGTGTACAAGCAATAAAACACTGGTGCCATGGGTATACAAGCAATAAACCACTGGTGCCATGGATGTACAATCAATAAACCACTGATGCCATGGGTCTACAAGCAATAAACCACTGGTTTCATTGCTGTACAAGCAATAACGCACTGGTGCCATGGATGTACAAGCAATAAACCACTGGTGCCATGGGTGTACAAGCAATAAACCACTGGTGCCATGGGTGCATAAGCAATAAACCACTGGTGCCATGGGTGTACAGGCAATAAATCACTAGTGCCCGGGGTGTACAAGCAATAAAACACTGGTGCCATGGGTGTAAAATCAATAAAGCACTGGTGCCATGGGTGTACAAGCAATAAAGCACTGGTTTCATTGCTGTACAAGCAATAACGCACTGGTGCCATGGATGTACAAGCAATAAACCACTGGTGCCATGGGTGTACAAGCAATAAACCACTGGTGCCATGGGTGCATAAGCAATAAACCACTGGTGCCATGGGTGTACAGGCAATAAATCACTAGTGCCCGGGGTGTACAAGCAATAAAACACTGGTGCCATGGGTGTAAAATCAATAAAGCACTGGTGCCATGGGTGTACAAGCAATAAAGCACTGGTGCCATGGGTGTACAAGCAATAAAGCACTGGTGCCATGGGTGTACAAGCAATAAACCACTGGTGCCATGGGTGCATAAGCAATAAACCACTGGTGCCATGGGTGTACAGGCAATAAATCACTAGTGCCCGGGGTGTACAAGCAATAAAACACTGGTGCCATGGGTGTAAAATCAATAAAGCACTGGTGCCATGGGTGTACAAGCAATAAAGCACTGGTTTCATTGCTGTACAAGCAATAACGCACTGGTGCCATGGATGTACAAGCAATAAACCACTGGTGCCATGGGTGTACAAGCAATAAACCACAGGTGCCATGGGTGCATAAGCGATAAACCACTGGTGCCATGGGTGTACAGGCAATAAATCACTAGTGCCAGGGGTGTACAAGCAATAAAACACTGGTGCCATGGGTGTAAAATCAATAAAGCACTGGTGCCATGGGTGTACAAGCAATAAAGCACTGGTGCCATGGGTGTACAAGCAATAAACCACTGGTGCCATGGATGTACAAGCAATAAACCAATGGTGCCATGGATGTACAAGCAATAAACCACTGGTGCCATGGGTGTACAGGCAATAAATCACTAGTGCCATGGGTGTACAAGCAATAAAACACTGGTGCCGTGGGTGTAAAATCAATAAAGCACTGGTGCCATGGGTGTACAAGCAATAAATCACTGGTGCCATGGATGTACAAGCAATAAACCACTGGTGCCATTGATGTACAAGCAATAAACCACTGGTGCCATGGATGTACAAGCAATAAAGCACTGGTGCCATGGGTGTACAAGCAATAAACCACTGCTGCCATTGGTGTACAAGCAATAAACCACTGGTGCCATGGGTGTACAAGCAATAAAGCACTAGTGCCATGGGTGTACAAGCAATAAACCACTGGTGCCATGGGTGTACAAGCAATACACCACTGGTGCCATAAGGGTACAAGCAATAAACCACTGGTGCCATGGATGTACAAGCAATAAACCACTGGTGCCATGGGTGTACAAGCAATAAACCACTGGCGCCATGGGTGTACAAGCAATAAAGCACTGGTGCCATGGATGTAAAAGCAATAAAGCACTGGTGCCATGGGTGTACAAGCAATAAACCACTGCTGCCATTTGTGTACAAGCAATAAACCACTGGTGCCATGGGTGTACAAGCAATAAAGCACTAGTGCCATGGGTGTACAAGCAATAAACTACTGGTGCCATGGGTGTACAAGCAATAAACTACTGGTGCCATGGATGTACAAGCAATAAACCACTGGTGCCATGGGTGTACAAGCAATAAAACACTGGTGCCATAAGGGTACAAGCAATAAACCGCTGGTGCCATGGGTGTACAAGCAATAAACCACGGGTGCCATGGATGTACAAGCAATAAACCACTAGTGTCATAAGGATACAAGCAATAAACCACTGGTGCCATGGGTATACAAGCAATAAACCACTGGTGCCATGGATGTACAAGCAATAAACCACTGGTGCCATGGGTGTACAAGCAATAAAGCACTGGTGCCATGGGTGTACAAGCAATAAACCACTGGTGCCATGGATGTACAAGCAATAAACCACTGGTGCCATGGGTGTACAAGCAATAAACCACTGGTGCCATGGGTGTACAAGCAATAAACCACTGGTGCCATGGGTGTACAAGCAATAAACCACTGGGGCCATGGGTGTACAAGCAATAAACCAATGTTGCCATGGGTGTACAAGCAATAAAGTATTGGTGCCATGGGTGTACAAGCAATAAAGCACTGGTGCCATGGGTGTACAAGCAATAAAGCACTGGTGCCATGGGTGTACAAGCAATAAAGCACTGGTGCCATGGATGTACAAGCAATAAACCACTGGTGCCATGGATGTACAAGCAATAAACCACTGGTGCCATGGGTGTACAAGCAATAAAGCACTGGTGCCATGGGTGTACAAGCAATAAAGCACTGGTGCCATGGGTGTACAAGCAATAAACCACTGGTGCCATGGATGTACAAGCAATAAACCACTGGTGCCATGGGTGTACAAGCAATAAACCACTGGTGCCATGGGTGTACAAGCAATAAACCACTGGTGCCATGGGTGTACAAGCAATAAACCACTGGGGCCATGGGTGTACAAGCAATAAACCAATGTTGCCATGGGTGTACAAGCAATAAAGTATTGGTGCCATGGGTGTACAAGCAATAAAGCACTGGTGCCATGGGTGTACAAGCAATAAAGCACTGGTGCCATGGGTGTACAAGCAATAAAGCACTGGTGCCATGGATGTACAAGCAATAAACCACTGGTGCCATGGATGTACAAGCAATAAACCACTGGTGCCATGGGTGTACAAGCAATAAAGCACTGGTGCCATGGGTGTACAAGCAATAAACCACTGTGGCCATGGATGTACAAGCAATAAAGCACTGGTGCCATGGGTGTACAAGCAATAAACCACTGGTGCCATGGGTGTACAAGCAATAAATCAATAGTGCCATGGGTTTACAAGCAATAAACCACTGGTGCCATGGGTGTACAAGCAATAAACCACTGGTGCCATGGGTGTATATACAAGCAAAATTAAAATGGCCCAAAGACGGAACAAAAATCGGAGTTTGATATAATTTTAAAAATAAAAGGTTTCAAATGACGGTCACTATCTTTGGAAAAATCCCAACATTTAGGGGAATTCACAACTCGGCAAATCCATTGACATTAATTGAGATGTTGGACTCCTAAATACAACATGGAACTAGGCTGTTACAGACAACTTTGTGGTAAATAACACTTGTTATTATCTTCAAGAGACGCAATCCAATAGCCTGAATGGACAGCGAGAGGCCTCGATCCCCTTCATTTCAACCACCACTATAGTTCAGTTCGTTCCTAATTGCCGACCTTATCAAACACTAGTGACCCTATTTTATATTTCTATAACTTAAGTTTTGCCAGCTAACTACGGTAACCGATATATCTGGCGAGATTTAAAATGAAAATGGAAAGTTATATTGCTTTTAATAAGTTTATAAGTAAAGAAGTGTTCTCCGAGAATACTTCTTTTAAACCTCTATGATGCAGTTACTAGTGCCAGTGTTTACAATGAACTTACTGAAATTACTGAAGTGCCACATTCTTCATCTCGGTTGCAAGTGCAACCATAAATTAGTTGTAGTGTGGCAAGGGAGAGGGGGCTATTCGCCCTTAGTAACCCACATTTGACATGATTTTTGACTTGAAGGTGTTAATTGTGGGTGCGCTAACAGCTGATTCAGGCAAGTTGTTCCAGTCTTGAATGACTCTTTGGCTGAAAGTTTTCTGGCGTCTACCCTTATGTGTTGTTTTTGGAGCTTGTAGGAATGACCTCTGGTATTATTGTATTATCAGCTAGCCGGAAAAGATCTGATGAGTTGATGTTATCGATGCCATTGAATCAATCATGAATAGAGTCAAGTCAAGTATTGGAGTATAACTAGCTCTAAAAGATATGGTTTGTGGAAATCATTGTAACAAAAAAGATTATTTTAGTGATCTGTGGGGCCCATTCTGCCGTGATCTGAGTTGCAATTGCATACCATTCGGATTGGTTCCACCGTGGCTTTACTATTACTTACAGGAATTCGTTTTCTAGCTGTAAACCTTTTATGTTACGTAAATTTGAAGATTTAAAAAATAATAATAATGATATAAATGTCAACCAAAAACACCCCTACATTTCGAGCACACCGGAATCGTAACACACAACGTCTGGGTCTAAAATCGAAAATAATCGAAGGATATAGCGCCCTCGTTGTACAGATATGGTAAAAGGTCACGAAAGTGATGGGAAAAGTTTTGCGGACTTTTCAAGATGATGTCAGTAATAACACAGACTAATCCAGCTTTGTTATTGGCTTTGAAGGCATAGTAAGTGTAACAAAAAATGTTTTAAGTTATAATTGTAAGCGCTCCACGGTGAAGACCTATTAATCCGTGAGTATCAAATGTATCGAAGTAAAATGTAGTCTAAAAACTCCAAATCAAGTCCAAGCTAAAATAAAAGTAAAAAGTCGCCGTGCTTACGTGCAGCAAGCCTGCCGAATTTGAACTCTGTCAAAGAATACCCTGTCATATGCGGGATCCCGTCATATGCATCATACTGAGTCGTATCACGACGTATGAGAGCTATGAAACAGAGCTAGTCATGCCTGTCAAATCAAGCACAAGACGGCTGCATCAGTCATACTCATCTAGGACTTCCACTACCTCTTCTAGGGAGTCCGGTGGTTTTTGGATTTTTTTCAGCAAACCCTAACAAATTTGGTATCATAAGAAAGAGCAAGTTAAGAGAAAGACAATGGTGGTAAAACCATAGAATAAAGTATAGTGAAGTTATGATTTTTTTAAACTTTTAAAAATGCGTTTTCAGTCTGCCAATTTTTTACTGATCCGGTATGTTTGGTTATTAATGTTGACAAACCCATTAATAGGGTAGAAAACCATGCATATTTGGTATCACTAGAAAGAGAATTAAAAAAGGAAAACACTGAAGCATAATATACTTCAACAGCTCTAAAAGCCTCTAAGTATAGTAAGGAAAAAGAAGGTCAAGGCGAAAGAAAGAGCGAAAGAAAGAAATTTGTCAAACAACTTTTTTGGGGAAAAAATAAATTAAATAAATAAAGAATGTAAAAAAATTTTAAAAAATTGTAGGGATTCATTAAATATTATTAAATTTATTAAAATAGGTAACAAAAATATCAGTAAATAGACAACTTAATCATTCAAGTGAATCAAGTGTCTGTTCCTTTCTAAACCCTGCATGCAGCGGGCCGATACCCAAACCTGGTCATGACAATCTAGTGAAAAAACAAGACAAACCCCCCCCCCCCCCCCCCCTGTCATCCATGCATCCTACCATCAGATAAGTTTCCCATTAACATTTTAAATATCTAATATAACTATTTTCAATTTAGGGCCGACAATCAATACTCAAACAACAAACTTTAAAAAATATTACATCCCAAATCCATCAAGAACCCCTCCCCAAAAGTTGGCAAACCCGAGCGGCGCCACTGGTTTCGATCGTCACTAATGCTGGTAATCCCCGTTGTGCCTTTATTGTGCTATCCCCTATCCAAATTTAATCCACTCAATCTTATACAAAACAGTCCAATCTTTCCATTTTTAATGGTTTCTGATGGTGTCTCACATCCCTTATATTCGAAATTAAACATTTTATAACAGAAAATTCGCAAAGAATTACATGTATTTTGATAGACTTTTCTGAAGGTCCGCCATACTTTTCAAAGAATAATTTTCGCAATGTGTTTGGTATCAAAAGACAGCTACGAAGATTTTCTTTAACATGACGTCATTTATTGAGCCAACACATCATGTGACAGACGATACAGGCCCCAATTGGTCAAGCCCTCCCTCCAAGATGGCGATGCCCATGGAATATACGTAATATAAACATCGCAAAGGTACACCGAATGCCGTTTGATTTTTTTCACATTTCTTTACTTTTTTTGACTGAAATAAGTATATAGGGTGAACAAATAATAATCTTTTATCTTATTAAATATGTTTAAAATGTGTGATTTGATCAAAGGAATATATAACAAACAGTGTGATATTTTAACCCATTTTCACACAGTGACAGATAGGAATGCGAAAATTCGCGTTACGCTGGACTCCTTACTCTTACTCTTGTCAATCACAATAACACAAGTTCTTTCTATTGTCTGGTGAAACAAACTTGTTTACCGTGCATCAGTACTGTGTGTTTCAATCCAGTACAGGAATCCTGTCGTTTTGACGTTGGTGTTTTGTTTTTGTTTTTTTTCCCCTACCAACGTATGGGGAAATTGTATTGCTAGAAACTGTCTATTTGATTTGCTGTACAAGTGAATGGTGGCCTGATCGAATGATTACGAAGGAATTACAGCAAAACAGCATTCCCGTTGATTTTCATACTAGCTACACACCTTCATAAAGTCCTCATCTTTCTTTTCAGCCACTTTTTAAAACATGAAAATGCTAAATTATTCCATATTTAATCATAATTCTCCGCCGTGTAAACGCAATGGCATAATTTTTAAAACATGAAAATGCTAAATTATTCCATATTTAATCATAATTCTCCGCCGTGTAAACGCAATGGCAGAATTTTTTCAGACATTTCGCGAGTATCCCAGTAGGCAACGCGGTCCAGATTAAGTCTCGTCCCCCATCGCAAAATAACAAACGTCTATATACGCACTTCACTTACAAACTTATGAATGTATTAAAACAAGTCTATTAATAAAACATGGCGCCGATTTCGATAAACATCTCTAGTCCCGTTAAGTGAATTCGCTTAGAATTTCACCTTAAATTTCAAGGGAATATTGCATTTGTACAAAATGTTAAACGAATGGCAAGATGATGAGAAAGAGTAGAAGAACAAGCACAAAGAGTGTGTTTTTGAGCTCTGGTATTATACAGAAATTACCACAAAAATCATATTTAGAAGGAGTCATACTTTAGGATGGGTACAGATAGTGAAACATGCAAAATACCCTATATGCTGAATAATACCAACTGATGACAAATAACACTACATGTATGATTTGTTGTACTAGTTTCAATCACTGTGGATCGATCCCGGTGATCAATCAAATATCGTGGTTGGTCGTCGGGGCGGGGAACAATATTGTCAATATCCACTCTGTTCAGTAGTAGCAGGAACTCTTAATATCAGTTATTGCAATGGGTACAAATGTATAGCTAAAGCTGATAAATTGGTGAAAAAATATATAGGCCTATTCAGTCAGTTCCAAAATGGCGAAACCTGTTTAACAGCAGCGAATGAATTCAATAGAGCGTCGCGCTCAAAACGCTCGCATGGTGCAATATGGCGCGCAATTACGCAGTGTCATTGTATGCCTGACATTTGCATATTGAATCGCGTTTATACGCTTGGATTACTTTTGTGTGCGGATAGATTCAAATCGAATATTTCTCGCCAATTTGGAAGAGATTGAACTATAGCCCTTTTAATGCTGATTAACCAAGCATGAAGCTACTAGTACTACTAGGGTAGGCAGATGCACACGAGCTTTACAAATAGTATCATTAGTTAACAAATGTTGCCACCTTTTGTTTCAATCTGATTGTCTCTATTAGAGGAATACCATCAAGCATGTCTTCAAGCACTGACTCAGCATGTTCTGCAGGGGTCGTCCCACAGAAAGCATTGCAGGCAGCCCTGGCTGTATTGCAAGACACAAAAAGGTAAGTGACATGCAAGACTTATTATCATCAAATATAAATGGGGCTATGATTGCTTGTTATACTAACAAAACCTGGAGATTAGAAAACATATCATACTTTCACTGGTTGACATTATATGCTCACATCAATTTTAGAATATGCCTATCTTTAAGATCCAACACCGATTTGTTTCAGACCATCTTGTATTTCAATATACACAAAAGTCGCTCACTCAGACCTTCCAACTGTATTTTATTTCAGCCAACCTAACAGTGCTGGTTGTTTTTCTATTGTTCCTACCCTACTAAGTATGGAAATAGAGAAAGCTTTTAAAAACATTGTCTGTTTCAAACTAATCAACCAATCTATTGTACTTTTCAAAGTATAAATTATTCTCTTTATATCTGCAATGAAAACACTGCGTAACCAATAGCCTCAACTCTATAATTTCAGTGGTGGTACACAACAGAGAGAGTCTGTGGCCCTAAAGACATGCAGACAGGGGATTTGTCAACAAGTTAATGAGAGATTAACTGATCTAAGTAAAGGTAAGGCACACAGACAAATGCTTAGTCAACAAGTCTACAAGAGATCAAGAAACGGAAAGAAAGTTTGAGGTGTGCAGATTCAGTTTGTTCTTTTTTTATTGTTTTTTAGATTTAAATGAACTTAGGGGAACTCGATAACAAACCCTAATAGGCAAGATCCTAATGTAATGAACCTAGCCAGAGTAACGCATTCTATCATCTCTCAGGAAATGTAACATTTTAGAGGAATCACTTTGCCCTTAAGGGGTCGTCCAAAATTATCGCCATTTTCATGTACGTACAGAGCGTACATAACTTTTTACCCCCCTCCCCCCCCCTCGAGTTACGTACGCAATAAATGGCAAAATTTTATTTTATTTTGTACTTTAAAAAAAAATCCTGCCTCTCAAGATCGCCATTTAAGTTACGTACGGTTGGGGTATATTTCGACCCCCTCCCCCCTCTTACATACGCTTTGTACGTAACTGAAAATGGCGAAAATTATGGACGACCCCTAACAAACCCCTTTTGAATGGTAACCATGTTTTGTCTATATATAAGTAGCTCTCAGTGCAGAACCACCTCAAATCTAGTCTCATTACCTAAATGTCATATTTGTGTTATCCTATTGATTCTTTAGTCGCAGCAGAGTTAGCCAAAGATACCGGTAGTGTACCACACTGTGTTGTCATTCTCAACTTCTTACAGTTCTGTGTGGACCATTACCCACATATCTATGTCAATGTGCGATACCCACATCCTCATCAGGTAACGTCCGGTGGTGCTGGGGACTGTCTTGCTGGCACATATCAACCTCCTGGGGTACTTCGTCAGTCGGATCCACAGGATGATGAGTACCACATATGCAAAGGTATTGTTATTAGTAATCACCTCATCAGGATACCTTTCCCTGAATATGGCCATGTAAGAAAAAAAGATTTTCTCAGATTCCTAAACCTGAAAAGATAACTGGTTGGTGTTTTACATTGTGGTGTCTTTATACAAATTGGAAGGATATGGGTTTTTTTTAATTAGAATTTGTGTCTTACTAAATGTCAGCCTTCAGACAACCTAATTTTAAAGAAGAGGTAAAGGATATCCCGAGATCTCATAAGGTAATATTAGTTATCCCTTGTATGTTCACACAATACCAACACTATCTATGGCTTGATGCCATATCACATGAGGCCAATTAACACGATATGGATCAAATTTCAAATGTGATAACCACTGAAATTGCAGTATTTACACCTACTTAATAACAAGGTGTCATATCAATGATCTCTCATTAACTCTCATATATTTCTCTGTTCAGGTTACAAGAAATGGCTTTTGTCTCGTCTGTTGAGAATCCTCGCTGACTATGGCTGTGCTGAGATTCATCCCAAAACAATGAAGTTAGTTGTGTCATTACTTCAAGTTGCCAAATATAAATTTATGCCGCTATTTCATGAATTGATGTGCGAGGTCTGTCAACTATTAGCTGGTAAGTAATAGAACAAGTGAGTAAGTTAAAAATGTAAGAGAGAGGGGGAAGGCTTGGTGAAACTTCGCACTATATTACCATGCAATGAATAAAACAATTATTTAACTGTCATTGTGCAAAGTTCTAGCAAGCTTAGTTCTCTCTCACCTCATTTGTACTTATTTTTGTAGCATTTTTGTAAGTGTTGTGTCACGCAAGACAACATTAGGGAGACCCACATGGAGACCAATAACATTACAAATTCTATCTTTGCGTATGTATGTGAGGGTTTGTTTAAGGGTAGTGTTGGGTAATGATATGTGTTGAAGAATTACCATATGTGACCCAACATAAGTAAATGAGGCACAATGATGCGGCAGTAGCTAATTTGATGTAAGAGCACAAATGTGGGACAAGCTCAAAATATTTCAAATTCATAGAAAGTCATCTTTCTGATCTTTGATATATCTTCAACTAAAGACTCAAATGCATGAAAAGAAAAGAATTCAGCTGCATTTTGAGGTATTTCATTTTTATTTACTCCATTGATGTGTTAACAAAACTTGACGATTTGTATTTGATGTTTTGAGACAAAGTGATTTTCAATCATCCATTACATAGGAATGTGATATAACATTGACTTTGGTACCAAAATGTCCCTTAAATTATACGTAAACAACAAATTGTTAACAGGTCAGACAGAGCTACAAAGCTTTTGATTTATTTCATCATCAGTGTATCATGGTAGAATGGTAAAGAAAGACAAGTGTGAGAATATATGTAGGCAAAAATATGAGTAAACTGTGAAGATTAAATTAGCATAATAAAACTTAAAAGAAGAGAAGTGGTGGAAGTGGTATTAAATTTGGGGTTCTTAAATTATACGTTATTGTGATATAATTAACTCAATTTTCATATGTCCCTCATTGTGCCTTATTTACTCATGTTGGGTGACATAAATAGTTAATGCCTTTGAACAATGAATATCAAACTTCACTAGATTCCTTGTTAAGTGACATATAGTGCCTGGCAGGCTTCTCGTTACATTGCGTTTTCGCGTCTGGGGACGCAATATTTTTGATAAAAACGCAGTAAATTTCAAACTGGACTCTTTATTGCGTCCACCTGGACGCAATAATTTTTAATCGTGTGTCAAGATAATTTTACAAGTGAAAGCTTACAAAAATCAGTTTTCATGACAATCCGAATAGAAGTGTACTTATTAATGAAATATTAAATATTCTCGGTCTTCCTTGTACAACTCTCCACCATCGTCCATGTTTTCATCCCATGTACATATGTTTTCCTTGTGTCCGTTGAATGCATACAACCACATAGTCCCCGTTTAACCACTCCGTATCCGATTCCGAAGTCACAACTCGCAATTCATAAATTACATTTTTGACTTGGACCCCATAATTTCTTCTCGGACCCCATAATTTTGAGAATTGGTAGATTATGGGGTCCAGTGGACCCCATAATATTTGTACCTAACGAGAAGCCTGGTGCCTGGTTTACTACACACTACACATTATCCCCAGGATTCCCTAGGTCTATATCAATGCTGGTAGGGAAACATTGTCATGCGCCAAACAACAAGTGCAAAAATATCTTTATGTCAAAATGTGTGAAAATGTTGGCTTTTACAGTGTACAAATATGTGTAAAATCCAACACACACATCATTGCCGTATCTGCTCTTTATAAACAGACTTTCAGTAAATGTTGATCTGTCTTTTTCCTTTAATCATTCTTTATAGAGTGCGCACATACAAGCAGTATCCAGTTTGAGAATGGCCAGATCTCTGAATTGTCAGAACCATACCTACTTGCACATTTTACCGTAGATGAAGACAAACTCAAGGATATTGATGTAAGATGCTAGAATATCAATTTTGAAATGAACATATGTTTGAATATCTTCATATTATACCAAATCCATCACAAAGGGGCGGTAAATTTGGCAGAACCAGTTCTCAGATATGTCCCATTGAACTTTTCATTAACCCTAACTCTAGTACACCACACGGCAACAGATCTTTTTTCCGACCCCCAAAATGCACCAGAAAGGTCACCCTGACCCCCCCCCCCCCCCCTCCCACCGGATTTGAACCACGGACCTCCAGCACCAGGGCCCAGATCCTAGCCACTACACCGCAGCTGTCAGTCGACACTTGGCGAGTGTATTCGCCTCGTTATATAGCCTGGTTATAAAAACATTTTTTCCGCCCAGTTGCCGTGTGGTGTAGTAGAGTAAGGGTTAAACAATAGAACACAGAAGCTTTTCAACTCTTTTATTGATTTTCTACTGCCAAGACAACAAGCAATATAGATATGTATTAAATCACTGGAAAGCTCATTTTAAAGAGAGTATTCCTGTTGCAAGATCTCAAAAATAAGTCGGCTGATTTTACAACCCATTTGTGGTGGATGGTCAGTGAGTGGTCACAAATATTTTGAATTGATCTTTTGGGTAGCTGTAAGAATATAAAGAGCGATTGAGGATAGGCGACAAAAAACACACCTTATTATATGGGCCCGACCAACCCATTGAAAACAATTTGGGGACCTTTTTTTGAAAAATGTTTTTTATTTTATTTTAATTTCATTTTTTTGAAAATTCACCACAAATTCCTGACCAACCGACCCCTACCTGAAAGGTCCGTTTGCCCGTACAACAGGGTTGGGTTTTCTTGTAGCCTTAAGGCATTCTCCCTTCTGATTGAAAAATGCCATTTGTATTTAATCTTGTATCTAAGACAAATGTTTTTGTAAATTTTTTACCCAATGAAACAGGAAGCTAATGAACTGTCTCTGATATACTCCAGTCCTAAGCCACTAGCTCTACAGTATTTTGCCAACTGTCATCTGCTACAAATAGCTCTCAGGTATTTGTGACATCTTAATCAAATAAGGAGTAACTAAACAGGAATAGAATATGGGAGACATAGATTTCATGTCTATAACAGCATTGCGTAGGAGGTAAATGGGTCATCTCTGATAACCAGCCATAAAACACAAGCTGTCTGGCTCATTGCCAACTGTAATCTGCTTCACATAGCTTTGTTGGTGCATGCATGTGATAAGATGGGTGGTGGGGTGGAATAGAATAAGTCATCAATGTCTATTACAGCGTCTCATATCAAGACAATGCATTGTTTGTAATATACCCACGTGCTAAAATACTACATGATAGCTCTGCGTTACTTTGCCAACTGTCATATGCTACAAATAACTCTAGGGTATTTTACTTTGTTATCTCACTTTCTTCAGGTAATAATGTTGTATTCAAACCTAAGCTTGTACATGTGATGCTTTCCAATGCTGACTGTAATAATACAATAATAACAGCATAGCATATGGGCATAATCTCAAGGTTACTGATATTCAAGGTTTGAAAACCACATGTTTTTCTATCAATATTTGTGTGCCCCAGTGATAGAGAAAAAATGAAATTACTTAAATCTGAACTGACAGCATTAAAACTATACAATTATTTAGAAAAGTGTCTAGCGCTTATTTACCAGAGAACTATGTATCTTTATTTCAGGTACTGAGATGCATGTTTGATTGGGATGGGAAGTAATCCAAATATATGATTATTGTTACAGCATGTCATAATGTATGTATTGGTTACGGGGTAATGTTCAAAACAATCAAGATACATTGTGTATGTAATCAACTCAAATTCTTGTATTTGCTTCTTGTTTTCATTTTGTGTCCAGCAAAGTGTTGTATAGCCTGAGTGTGGATGTATGCTATATGTTGCGGAGTAAGCATGCACTGGTGTGGCAAACATTAGGTGTGCAGATAGAAGAAGGAACTCTACAATTAAAACAGGTAGATATTTTTGTTAGAAAGTTCAGTATAGCTTGTGCTTTCAGATGATTTTATTGTAACTGCTATAAAATTAGTCTATGCTGGTCAGAGACAGTTTTTAAAAAAAACTTGTCCTATACCTAGTTAAAGGAATTGTTTTATCATTCCGAAATGTCGGCCCCCATGTTATTGTGTTGTTTCTTTTGCCTTTTAAATGTCCCATCCGTGGATGTTGTCATTGCACACCTTTTTAGTCATTTCAATATTTTACATTGTTGGTGTAGTGCTGTTGAATCCATTTGGATCCATCCTTGGTGCTCCTTACTGATACGGTTGGAACTGATTTTTCTGCCTTTTCTGCTTTAAAATAATCATATGTGACCCTGCACATCAAAACAGACCAGTTGTCTCTAGAAATGTGTTATGTCATCATTATTAGCTCCCTCTTATGTTAATTTAGTGGGGATATATAAATAATAATAATAATAATAATAATACTGAACATTTATTATGCGCGCAAATCTGCCGAAGCACTCATGGCGCAGTGAACAATTAAACAAGAGAAACAATGAAACCAGAGCAGAGAACATTATACATATACAAATAATGCATAAAAAAAAAGCAACAATTATACAATGCAATAAATCACAAAATTAATTGAAACAGCTTAATTATACGCAATATACATCAGATGAGTTTTGAGGCCAGTTTTGAATGATGAGAGAGATGAACAGGCACGGATATGATTAGGTAGGAAGTGAATTCCAGAGCCTAGGCGCAGCAATAGTAAAGGCTCTGTCCCCCCATGACCGATACGACTTTTCCATAACCAGAAGATTTTTTGATGTGGAACGCAAGCCAGACCGAGACGGTTTATACAATGCAAGAAGTTCAGTGATGTAGGCTGGAGCAAGTTCATTTATGGCACGATAAGTGAGTATGAGAAGCTTATATTGCACTCTCAGATGAACTGGTAGCCAGTGCAAATCAAACAAGATTTGGGTTATGTGAGAAGATGGTTTTGTGCGTGTGATGAGACGTGCAGCCGTGTTTTGAATTACTTGTAAACGATGAATCTGATCTTTAGGAAGTCCGTGAAGGAGAGAATTGCCGATGTCTAATCTGGAAGTGATGAAGGCGTGAACCAGTTGTTCTGTTGTCTTTGAGTCCAGAAATTTCCGAATTTTGCCCAGGCTTCTTAATTGAAAAGAAGCTGATTTGACAATGGAAGATATGTGCGAAGTTAGAGTCATTGATGCATCCATAATGAAGCCAAGATTGCGAACTTGTTTCACTGGAGCAATGGTTGAGCTGCCTATATTAATGTGAATGTCAGAAAGCTTGTCTAACATGTGTTTGGAGCCAAATAAGATGAATTCAGTCTTGCTATCGTTGAGTTTGAGAGAATTATTTTTCATCCATTGACGGATCTCCTCAACACATGCTTCAATAACATGAATTGCATCAGTGGCAGCTGTCTGGTTAGCGTCAAATGAAAAATAAATTTGGGTATCATCAGCATATATGTGGTATTTGAGGTTGTATTTCTGAAAGATATGACGGATTGGTGCGGTGTAAATGACGAACCATTGTGGTCCCAGTACGGAACCTTGGGGCACAGAATAGTTCAGTGTAACTGGCTGTTATTTTGAAGCCTTTGCAGTAGGATATTATGATCCACAGTGTCAAACGCAGCACTGAGATCAAGCATCACCAGGGCAGTTATTTTGCCATTGTCCATTGCACGCAGAATGTCGTTATTAACACGTAGCAGCGCTGTCTCGATGCTATGATTTGCACGGTAGGCTGATTGGAAAGGATCTTGCAATTCCCAATCATCAATAACTGTCTTAAGGCGAGATGAAGCAACGCGCTCGATCATTTTTCCAAGGAACGACAAATTGGCAACTGGCCTAAAATTTTTGAGTTCCTCTTTATCAAGACCAAGCTTCTTTAGAAGAGGTCTTATATATGCTGTTTTTAGAGCACTTGGAAAAATGCCTGTTGAAAAAGACATGTTAATTATACGAGTTATTGATGGAACAATGTCATGAACACATTCTTTTATGACCCATGTTGGTAGAGGGTCTAATTCACATGATTTGGTAGGTGCACTCATTAGCATTTTTAACAACTCGGCATCAGTGACTGGTTCAAAATCAGTAAGATGAGGAACACAAACTGACTTTTGTATGTCATTAGATGGAAACACAACACTCTCATTAAAACCACTTCGTATACTCTCAATCTTACCAACAAAAAACTGTGAGAACCTGTTGGCAAGCATTTGATCAGAAATACAACTGGGAAGAACAGGATCTTTACTTTTGTGCAAGAGATAGTCTGTATACAATTTGCCAAACTCATTTCTGCAGATGAGAATGCAACAGTGAATATACATCAGGGGGAAGCTTCTTCAAGGGAATGTGACTTTAGTTTTTAAAATTGTATGGCCATCTTCAGAAACATGGACCAAGTGACAAAACGTTTTGATCCACCCTCGTAAGTGCAATTGTATATTACACAATTATATGGATGGTTTGATCATGTATTCTTACTAGTTAATCATCTGGAGACAGGTACCATGCATCAATGTGGTCAAAGCACTGCACAAATAAGCGATGCTCAATGCACCCCTAAAACTGGCCAGGGAATGTAAAAGCATATAAATCACATTTATAACACATGGACATCACTTGAACATCACATGACTGACACATGGACATCACTTGAACATCACATGACTGACACATGGACATCACTTGAACATCACATGACTGACACATGGACATCACTTGAACATCACATGACTGACACATGGGCATCAATTAAACATCACATGACTGACACATGGACATCACTTGAACATCACATGACTGACACATGGACATCACTTGAACATCACATGACTGACACATGGACATCACTTGAACATCACATGACTGACACATGGACATCAATTGAACATCACATGACTGACACATGGACATCACTTGAACATCACATGACTGACACATGGACATCACTTGAACATCACATGGACATCGCTTGAACATCACATGACTGACACATGGACATCAATTGAACATCACATGACTGACACATGGACATCACTTGAACATCACATGACTGACACATGGACATCACTTGAACATCACATGACTGACACATGGACATCAATTGAACATCACATGACTGACACATGGACATCAATTGAACATCACATGACTGACACATGGACATCAATTGAACATCACATGACTGACACATGGACATCAATTGAACATCACATGACTGACACATGGACATCAATTGAACATCACATGACTGACACATGGACATCACTTGAACATCACATGACTGACACATGGACATCAATTGAACATCACATGACTGACACATGGACATCACTTGAACATCACATGACTGACACATGGACATCAATTGAACATCACATGACTGACACATGGACATCACTTGAACATCACATGACTGACACATGGACATCACTTGAACATCACATGACTGACACATGGACATCACCTGAACATCACATGACTGACACATGGACATCACTTGAACATCACATGACTGACACATGACATCACTTGAACATCACATGACTGACACATGGACATCACTTGAACATCACATGACTGACACATGGACATCACTTGAACATCACATGACTGACACATGGACATCACTTGAACATCACATGACTGACACATGGACATCACTTGAACATCACATGACTGACACATGGACATCACATGAACATCACATGACTGACACATGGACATCACATGAACATCACATGACTGACACATGGACATCACTTGAACATCACATGACTGACACATGGACATCACTTGAACATCACATGACTGACACATGGACATCACATGAACATCACATGACTGACACATGGACATCACATGAACATCACATGACTGACACATGGACATCACTTGAACATCACATGACTGACACATGGACATCCCATTTATCACATGTTGTATAATTGTGATCAACATTGAGTATAAACACATGGTGTTGAAAAGTCACATATTTATTTATTTATTTATTTATTTAAAGTTGCCAGTGTATGTGTTGTGCGTATAACACAGCATTGCCATGTGTGCGTGTGCTAAAGAACACGATTATTCGAAGCAGGAAGTTGGTAAACAGCTCGCTGGATTCGCCAATTTTGTAAAGGGGGAAATTTGTTGTTGTTTGATTAAAATAAATCTAACAAAATGCATTATTTTTATGATAAAAGATAAAAATAACCAATAAACTAAATAAGAATGAGATTAAAATATATTTCGTAGCTGTTTTGCTATATATACGTTGGTCTCATAATGTATAGACTGTACCATATTTGTATCGTCATGTATGGCCGCCGGCTACGAACTATTTTTTATTCTCTAAATATTCTTCTTGATCATTTGTTCACAGATATCACTAGAGGTTATAGCCAAGATGTTACAACAATCTCACATTAATCTACCCCTCAGCAACACAATGGACTATCTGTTTGACCTCTTCATAGGGCTATTGACCCTTATACTATCATCTCAACAATCTTGCCAAGTATACAAGTGAGTATAAGACTCGTTAGGGGAACAATTTGTTAGCACAATTAATTATATCTATTATTCTTCATAACACTGTTGACCCTTATCCTATCATCTCACCAGTTTTGCCCAGTATAATTTTTCAGATTGGGTGCAAATTCTCTCATTTTTAATTTCTTTTTTAAACTAAAACAAGACTAGGCACGCCTAGTAGAGCTGGTCGGATATTTGAATGTTAAAAAATGTTTTTGTCTTGTAATATGGCAGAATATGATTATGTAATTTGGAAAGTGGTGTTATGGTACTAATTTTTTAAACTGTGTTTATGTTAAACTTCCGGAGATGTTTAATGTTTTAAAAGTTTTAGATGAATAAATGCATATCTGGGAAAGCAGCGTAAACTAATTAAGGGTGAGCCTTTCTCCTCCCTAACCATCTGAACCTGGAGTGTGTTTAAAACACAAATGTTATTTGCTTTTGACTGAATGTAGCGTAAATTTAAAGTCCAGTAATAAAATTACGCCCAATTTGGTTGATTTCAGCAAATATGAATGGCGAAAGTGCTATATTGGGCAGTTACTTTGGAACATTACAATCCATGATGCCCGGTTAAAACGTCTTTTTCCGAATCCACAGAAATTGCGTCCAAACCCGGAAGTAAACTAACTGTTGTTTCTAATACACTTTAGGCGGTGCTTCAGTGATCAATACCAATTTACCGCACAGTGAAAACTTACACGATCACACATTTCTCACAATTACTTCAAAAGTAGTATTATATATCTTTACGGGTTAGTACAAAGAGATGTTGCGCCACAGGGAATTCCCAGGTATCGAATCCCCACCGTGTACAGCGCACGGTTCAATGCAGCTGAGTTTACATACGCAACAAGGCTGGTGCCACTGTACACAGTTTCCCATTGCCGAGATTGAAGCCTCTAGCGTGATAGCGCCCCCATTCCAAGAGTTACATCACGTGTCTAAATTATGCTAATGAGCTATTAAGAGTTACATCACGCGTCTAAATTATGCTAATGTGATTTTAAGAGTTACTTCGCGCGTATTAACAGATATGGTACACGCCCATTCCCATATATGGGAGGCTTCAATTTTGCGATTTGAATTTCCTCTCCCATTATATAAGCTCCCTGACGCAACCTCTTCATGAACTTCAACCACTCATTGGGCTAATTGGGCTAAATCAGCCACAAAGGCAACACAGAACAAAAAGGCTATGAGTGACGGACGGAGTGAGTCAGTCACATTTGCTCTCATAAGCTGATCTACGACCAGCAAAAATATAAATTAAAAGGGTGTGCATAAGAAAAGCTTAAGCCAATCCCCTTTTTATTACCAAACTATAGTCAAGATAAACTTAGTATATCAAACTGTTAGCTTGTTCTCTCATATGTGTGACATTTGAAAAACAACACGAAACACTTTTCTTTTGGGTCGAACAGGTATGCTATGTATGTTAAAATCAATAGAAATGTAGGGAATAAATGTAGGCCTAACTTAGAATACTGTTTGCACGAGTCTGGCAATATTCAAGTAATGACTAAAAAGGGACAAACTGTATCCCTGAATTATCTCAAATTGTTTGCTCCTTTTCTTATCAACAGGGACATAGAAGACGTAGAGAAAGCCCTCGCTGATTGCCTGCAACAAGTCTTCATGGAAACAAGCGGTAAACCTACGCATAATCTGCCGCCCTCGCTCATCAATGACATGATGGAAACATTAGCCAATGTGCTGACTCAATATAGCCTACAGAACTTAAAAACTGGTGAGTGATAAGACAGAGGTCCAATTGTTTGTTTCAATCTTTCACAAATTTGTTTGACCAACTGTGATTTACTACAAGAAATGTACAAAAAAGATAATGGAGAGGGGGGGGGGGGGGGGGAGACCCTGATTGACTGACAGACTGTATTTTTCAGCCCACTGTAGAAAGTCAATATAGATGGGGTTGGGTGTCTCCTAACTGTTATCTACACTTTGGTATCCAGTAGCAATGTGGATGCTCGCTCACCTGTCGTTCTGGAGCATTTACCTGCAAACCTGGGTTCTGGTCATATTTTTAACGTTGTGTATTTTAATTCGCTATGTACGCTATTGACATTATTATACCTTCATTATATTTCTTTTTATGTCTTTTATTGTTGTCAAGCGCCCAAAAGCTTTTTTGCATTTGGCGCTATACAAATTTCTTTTTCTTCTTCTTCTTATTATTATTACACTCTGTAATTATATCTGATAGCTTCCATACATCTCCAATAAATACTTAAAAAAATAAAAATCCTATATTTTCTTATTGTTTCTATACAGATGAGTTAAAGGCTGCCATATGCCACATCATTTACTTTGTGTATACGCACCTCCCGGTTGGTTACGAGTCCATTTCCAATGTACGCAAAACCAGGAGCTCACTTATAAATGGCGCCCTCTGTGATCATCTATCTCAGTGCTGTTCCACTAATGTAAGTCAATCATTACACCCAAGGTCTAATTTTAGTCTCAGGTGGAACATGAAATATCAAAATAGTTTGTTATGCAATATTTGAGTCGCTATAATTTACATATTTCGTGCCATTTTAAAGGAGAAATATGGCTTTGGAGAGTATTCCTGTGTTCACTAGAGGGCATTCATGCTGCCGTAAAAGTCACACTTCACTCCTTTGCAATCTGGGCCGACAAACACGGACAGAATCATCCCAACTCTGCTACAGTACCTCATGTTACCCCTCGCACACCAAGCAGAAAGACACAGGACCTGTGCGGTTTCTATCTGTGGTTGAGTCTGGATCAGATTAAGGAGTTGTGCAGCGATGTGGAAATCTGCTCTGTTACGGCTTGTTAGTGATCCCCATAAGAATATAAAATGCCTTGGCTTATTGGATAATCTAAGACAAATTCCAGCATGGTTACACGGCACATATCCTCCTGATAACGATGGGGCACATGCATGCACACTCATTATAAACTCACCTTGTATGCTCTAAAACTCACTCAATTCCAGTAACCAATCAGAACCATAAGTCAGTTTACTTGTTGGGCACCACAAATGTTAGATTGACCATTATGAAGATAGGTTGACCTTGCGCACTTGTATGTGTGGTCAGCCTACTGTGACGTGTATCCATAGTACAGTGTCTATTACTATGTGTTAGCTTCAATTTGATTTACTTTTGGGGCTATGTTAATGTAATTAAAATGTAAGCAAGTGCAAGGCATGTTATTTTCCATCATATCAATTGTTATGTTGTTTTGTTATGTTGTTATGATTAGAATTAAATATTGATTGGTTGAGGTTGGTTGGATGGGTGGGGGGGGGGGGGGGGGGGGGGGGTGGGGGTTGTGGGTGGGTTGGTGTGTGGGATGGTTGGTGAGTGGGTGTAAGATGTTGGCACTCCAGGTGAGAGCTTTGTGCTTAAGCTTCCACTTGTACTCTCTTCATTTCGCAGTATGTCATAGCACCACTATGTGCAGCTATAGGGAATGAACTTCAGTGGTATGAACAGACAAAACTGGCTCACAATAGTGGAGAGGAAAGATGTCAACGAGACACGATGACTTTTTTTTTTAATCTTTTATTGTTTATTTCTATCATAATTTTCACATTTCACATAGTTTCATCATGTTTACATTGCATTTTCGATACACATTTTCATATGATTTTCATCATGTTTACATTGCATATCATATACATGTTTAGCACATTTTCATGTACTTATCAGCATTTTAATATTTTTATATGCTTTTCGGCATGTTTACATTCATAATTTTCACATTTTATGTATAGCACATTTTCATATACAAGTACATTTTCATATGCTTTTCAGCATGTTTACATTTCATATCATGTATAGCACATTTTCATATGCTTTTCTGCATGTTTACATTTCATATCATGTATAGCACATTTTCATATACTAGCACATTTTCATATGCTTTTCAGCATGTTTACACAATTACATAACACATAACACATTTTCATGTGCTTTTCATGTTAACATTGAATATCATTACATTTTCTTTTCAGCATTTTTATATTTTTATATGCTTTTCGGCATGTTTACACATTTGTATATGCTTTTCAGCATGTTTACATTGCATGTCATGTTTAACACATTTTCATATGCTTTTCAGCATGTTTACACATTTTCATGCTTTTCAGCACTTTTACACATTTTCATTTCAATAACACATTTTCATGTGCTTTTCGTGTTTACATTGGATATCATTAGGTAACGGCATGTTTACATAATTTTCAACATTACATTATATACATCATGTATCCAGTTATTTGTATATAAACTCATATTTGATTTTATTATAAGTTTTACATCAAATCATGTTTATAATATTTAATTTGAACCCCATTCATACAAATATCTTTGGTATGCCGGTATACATAGACAAACAAACAATAAACAATTACATTTTTAACATCGTTTTATAAATCTCTGATTTGCAGCTCAAACAATAATAAGCTGATTAAATGTGGGTGGTTCCCGTAACGGAACTTGCTGATAATAATTTACCAACACTTATTATTTTATTTATAGAATTGTTTATGTCTTCATCTTCTGTATTATAACCAAATAATACATCTGTAACTGATACTTTAATTAAACTATTGTGTTGTTGCGATAAAATATTGTTGACTTCAGTCCATACACTTTTTATTTTCTTACAATAATAAAAGAAATGTTCAATATAATCTATTTCATTACACACGTCACATATAGTATCATGCTCTTTACCTATTTTGTGGAGAAATATCTTCGTCGGGTAAATGTTACTAATTATTTTCCAGTTTAATGTCATGAGTCGTGGTTCCTTAATTTGCTTAATATGTTTGCCCCAAATTTCGCTCCACTCAAAATTGTTATACTCGAATTTTTTTTCCCAAAACAATTCGCAAATTGGTTTTGTATTTATTTTATCTATCATTGCATTTCGATATATTTTTGTTGTACAAAGTTCTAATGAAGTGTTACCATTATTATACTTGAACGTTATACCATCCGATCTAGTACCTGTTCTTTCATTCTTCCACAAAGTAGGTATTGCTTGTTTTACAGCTATGTATTGTATACAAGCATTTGCTGGATGAACAAATCTGTCCTTTATTTCATCAAATGTATACATTTCCCCATCGTCTTTGAATAAGTCTGACACATAAACAAAACCTATTTTTATCCATCCCTTAAAGTACAATGTATTACCTTTGCTCGTTATACAATCATTATTCCATATTACTTGATTATCCCAGTTTTCTATTTCGTTTATAGTTTCAGTATTTTTGATTTTAAACCAAACTTTGATTAGGTTGTGGTAAAAGGATGGTATTTCTTTTAAAATACCTTTTACGGCTTTATTCATAGTTTCAAAACTACAATTGCATTTGAAGATATTTAGGTCTAAGCATGTATTTTTCAATAAAGAAATAGGAATATTTTTCCACGTGCTGATTTCTGAATCTGCGAGCTTTTTGATCCATGTCAATTTAAGCGAATCCAAAAAATGTGGTAAGTTGAGCATTTTCAGCCCACCTTTTTCATATTCATTTATTAATGTTGTACGTTTAACTTTTTCTGATCCACCCCACACAAATTTAAAAAACATCCTATTTAAACGATTTACAAATTCAGAGGGTAAGTCAATTATTGAACCGATAAATGATAGCTTTGATGCTAAAAGGCTTTTTACTATCAGTACCTTGCCGACCATTGTAAGGTTTCTCATGGTCCAAGCTCTGATAGATCGTTCTATCAATTCCATCTTTGACTCCCAATTTACAGATAACTCTTCTATTTTAGTACATGGGTTTACTACTACCCCTAGAATTTTTACATTATTATTTAGTACACATTTCCAATTAATCCCCCAAATTTCTTTCGTTGATTCTCTGCAAGCACCAATCCAGACAGCGTCGCTCTTTAATTTATTAATATATAAGCCTGAAATTTGTGAAAATAGTTCGAATGTTTTTAGCACGTTTTTTATTGATTCCTCATCTTTAACAAATATAGTTGTGTCGTCCGCAAATTGCGTAATTTTTACTTCATTTTTGTCGTATTCGAGGAAGGGCAATTTTATGCCATGTATATATTTTGACTGTCTGATTTGGTTTGCCATTACCTCGGCTGCCACGACATATAATAATGGGGACAAATTGCAACCTTGTCTTAGACCATTCATCTGTGCAAAAAAAGAAGACATATGTCCATTATGTAATACACAACTGACAGTGTTATTAAATATAGTCTTAATCCAATTTATTATTTTTTCACCAAAGTTAAATAGTTTAAGGGAATACAATATGAAGTCCCTTTTAATCGTATCGAAAGCTTTTTTAAAATCAATACAGATCATAGCCCCCTTAATATTATTTGTTTCGGTGTATCTCAAAACATCTTCAATTAAACGTATGTTTAAGTTTGCACCCCGCTTTTCAAGGAAACCGTTTTGATCGGTATCAATGATCGTCGGAAGTACTTCACTTATTCTCGATGCAAGTGCTTTTGCCGCAATTTTGTAATCTATATTTAAAAGTGTTATTGGCCTCCAATTGTCCAATTTGTTTCTTGGTAGTAATTTACCTTTATGTAATAAAGTAATAATCCCACGCTTGTGGGATGAAGAAAGCTCTCCATGTTCGTATGCCTCGTTGAACGAGTCTACGATCAATGTACCGACCAATTGCCAATGAACTTTGTAAAATTCTGCAGTAAGTCCATCACACCCCGGACTTTTGTTATTTGACATTTTTTTAAGTGCAGTTAAACATTCTTCATTGTCAATCATACCTTCACATTTCATTCTATTTTCTTCAGATAACTTCGGTACATTAATATTTTTCATAAATTCATTAACATCATCTATACGGGTTATACTCTTTGTTTTGTACAGATCTTCATAGAAATCCACCTGCATTTTGATGAGGTCATCATCGTTTGTCACATTTACCCCCTCGCTATCTAGGAGGCTGGTTATTACCTTATTATTAACATTTCTTTTTTCAAGGTTCATAAAATATTTGGTACATTTTTCTCCTTCTTGGGACCACTGAGCCTTACTTCTAATAATTAGCCCTTGCATATGATGATGGTAAAGTAGCTCATATTCTAATTTAGTCTTTTCGTACTCTTGTAAATATTCAGTGTTATTTAGTTCTGTTACTATCTTATCGTACACCTTTTTCAGATTTTCTTCTAACTTTTTTAACCGTAAGTTGTTTTCTTTAGTACTCCCCTTTGAAAAATCTATAGAATATTTTCTAATTTTGTTTTTGCATAAATCCCACAATTGTCGTTTATTTAACATATCGCCATATTCGGATATGACTTCTGCAATGAGCATTTTTATACCATCATTATATTCAGAGTTTTCTAGTAAACTGTTGTTCAATTTCCAGTAGCCACAACCCTTTTCATTTTTATGTAGATCCAATTTCATTTCAATTGCCATATGATCTGACCCATACCCTGGAATTATCTCAATTCGTTCCATGTTATCTTCAAGAATATTTGGAATAAACCAGTAGTCTAATGTTGATTTCCTACTCCATGTAAAACGTTTTTTGTTCCCGTTATTCTTACGCCATATATCCAAAAGATCTAGAGATGTGAAAAGTTCTTTAATTTTGTTAGCGCATTCTGGTCTAAAGTGAGAGAGTCCACCTTTACCAATCATATCAATTTTTTGGTCGAGGACAGTATTAAAATCACCGCCCAGTAAGTTGTGACCGTTAATACCATATTTTAATATTGATTGTTTTAGAAATTCAAGGTAACTTTTACGGTCCTGAATATTGTTTGGAGCATATGCATTCCATACATTTATTATTTCATCATTTATTTCTATTTTCACCGCTAATAACCTTCCCTCATTGTCTTTAAAAAGTTGTTCTGACTTTGTGATGTCACATTTCTGATTTATGAGTGTAAGAACCCCTTTACTTCTGTTGCTGCCATGGTTTCCGAAAATTCTCCCTCCCCATTCATTTTCCCACTCTTTGAGGTCGTTTTCACAACAATAAACCTCTTGTAATACTGCAATATCACATCTCATACGTTTCAACCAATCAAATACGGTATCACGTTTTTTCTTTCTACGTAAACCAAAAACATTCAAAGTTATAAGTTTGATCATATTAAAAGTATACGGGGTATTTTAACATAACACTTGACAAATGAATTACATACATAATAATATTGAAATATTGATTTGCTCATGATGCAAATTTCTAGAAAGGTAATTTGCTGAACTAAATTCATGACTAATGTCATACAATTGAAATGGACATTTGTTGATGTTATCAAATGATGCATTTATAATAAAGTTGAACAGTGTTATGTCTGATTCTCTGAACGGTGATGTTCATGTTCAGAATCGTCATACTCATCACCAGAAGACGAGCATTCGTCACGTGGATTTACAGAATTTGCCGGCTCATATTCTGTTATGCTTGGATATTCTTGACGGTTTTTTTTGCTTGGCACTTTCACTCCGGGTGACGTTGAGTTTTTTCTTTTGGTCTTACCCTTCTTTGATTTCTTACTTGATTTCTTTGTTTCTGGAGTCTCCTCCTTGTCATGAGCCTTAGCTGGTTCTCTTGCTTTCTCTGCTTCATTCTGAGAAGAAGGTGGTTTTTCTTCAGCTCTACTCGATAGCAGGAGATCCTCGACCTTTTTAAGGATGTCTGGCGAGGGTGGACCTGCCGATGGTCTCGCGCACTTATCGAGAAGTTCATGTAGAATGTTTATCGCGTCGTGTTGTGGCTGATCTCTCGGTTTTACTGCTGGCAGCACGTTTGGTTTTACTACTGGCAGCACATTTGGTTTTACTACTGGCAGCACATTTGGTTTTGCTGCTGGAGTTTGCTGCTTCACTATCTGGATACAGGAGTTTTTTGTGTGACCCCGTTTGTTGCACTTGAAGCACGTGGGCCCCAATTCCGCTGTGGGGCAATTTTGTTTTGAATGCCCGACAATGTTGCATAAGAAACACCGGAATTGGACCTTGTCCGGGCAATCTCTAGCTTGATGTTCCAAATGACATCTGGGACAGTTTGGAGGAGGCTGGCTATTGTAGTATAACACTACCTGCGCATCTATTAGCTTTGACTCGTCCCTGGGATCTGGGACCAGGATTTCACTGTATCTCTGTTTATGATCATAGATCTCTGACACATAGCAGTACCTGTGTCCAGTGTACAGGTGCCCGAAGCGTTCTGTCATTTCAATGGTATCTCCATCACGTTTTCTCTTAAGGTCTGTCTCCTTATGACGCATTACAGGGGTTTCCCGTTTGGCGAAGGTATCTACCCATTGTTCTACAAAGTCATTTGTAAGCGATTGGGGGAGATCGTGGATGCTTAATCTTATCCCCCGTTTCTTTCTCATGCCGTTCTCAGTGCTGTAGTCTTGTACTGCATAAGACCGGCCCTTAACGGTAATCATATCAAGCGCTAGGATTATTGCTTTTGCTTGCTTGTTGGCCATGGTTACAATCCAGTTACTGGCGTCAGAAACATACTGTGTGCCTAGGATGTCTTTTGGACTGATGGAGTCTTTGGCACTTAAGTACACGGCTTCCGCCATTTCAATGTTACTCACTCTCACATATCGAGGGATATAAATTTGAATCCATAAGTCAGGATCTGTCAGTTTCTTTACAGTTATCTCATCGGTGTTTGCCATCTTATGAGTTTCACTACGGTCTTTAGTATACACACACAGCGATGAGTCAGAACTTGCTCGTTTCTAGTAATTGTTATGTTGTTTTGTTATGTTGTTATGATTAGAATTAAATATTGATTGGTTGAGGTTGGTTGGATGGGTGGGTGGGGGGGGGGGGGGGTGGGGGTTGTGGGTGGGTTGGTGTGTGGGATGGTTGGTGAGTGGGTGTAATATGTTGGCACTCCAGGTGAGAGCTTTGTGCTTAAGCTTCCACTTGTACTCTCTTCATTTCGCAGTATGTCATAGCACCACTATGTGCAGCTATAGGGAATGAACTTCAGTGGTATGAACAGACAAAACTGGCTCACAATAGTGGAGAGGAAAGATGTCAACGAGACACGATGACTACATCAGAAGCAACGAGTAGTTCAAGCAGTAGCGATGAAAGGCCAGAGAAGAGGAGGAGATTGTCGCTACATAGGACACCTGGCAAAAAAATAGGAAAAGCAAGGTAAACATGATGTCGTAGGAGTGATTTAATATGTAAATCATCATAAAGATGGCGTTTTATTGGATGCTTCAAAATTTGTGCTGCCTTTATGCTGAATGGCACTATTGAAATGTATATAAAGGGTTCAACAAAAGAAAGTATACACTTTGTTTATGTCATTTTGAGTAACATTGAATTTTTGTTTTGACCAAACAGGCTAGATAGGCATTTAGATGAATCTTTTAGGCATCATTTGATACCAAATTTACCCCTAACAACAAAAATAAACCATGACTAGCACCATTTAAAGAAAATTGGTTACTTTTCAAAAGTCACATTTTCAACGCACGCAAGCCGCGAGAAAATGCTGTGCGTGACACTGTAAATGGCCGGGAATGAAATGGATATTGATCACACAGCGGGGATGCGTTGGGCTGTGCCTGAGTGAGCGGGCTATTTGATTATGGACAGGTAACATGTGGTCTTTTCTTCCCGCGTAGTGTATTGAAAATGTGACTTTTGAAAAGTGACTAATTTTCTTTAAATGGTGCTAGTCATGGTTTATCTTTATTGCTAGGGGGCAAATTTGATATCAAATTATGCCTAAAAGATTCATCTAAATGCCTATCTAGCCTGTTTGGTCAAAACAAAAATTAAATGTTACTCAAAATGACATAAACAAAGTGTATACTTTCTTTTGTTGAACCCTTTATATTCTGTTCACTGCTTGCACACACATTTCTGAAATTTGCACCAATGGTTGTCAATATATGCAGGTTCATGTAACAGATACCAGCTAGCAATATGAGATGCTTTGAGATACAAAGATGGCCTAAAGGTTTTGTTGGGTTAAGACCAATCATATTTTTCAGTCTGATATACAAGCCATTTTGTATGCCTAATACACTGCCCTTGGCATGCCTGGTGGAAATCTTGTAGGGAAATGGCATACTAGCTGAATGTGTAACAAATAGACACAGCTTTTTAGAGCTGTTTTATTTGTACAATGGCTAGTTTACAAATTGCTGTGTTTTAAATCAGTTCATTCTTTTACATTATGTTGATCATTTTTATTTTTGCTTTCAGGGAATCGTCTGATAATGGCAGTGCTTCTGTTGAGGACACTACACCGATAATTGACCGATCCCCAACATTGAGGGCAGTGTTGGATAAAATGGCATCCCTTGGTCAGCAGATTGTATCCAATCAAACTGTAAGTACTGATGAGGTCATACAAAAAGACAAAAAACACCACCCATAAATCAGTGAATTTATATAGAATCTTATTTATGAATGTTTGGTTTTCAAACAGCTTTATAAAACGAAAGTCAGGTGACTTTCATTTCACCGCATTGGAACAGTGGTACCTCATGGTGGCATTATTTACACACATTTATAATTTATAATTTGATTGTTTTAGGCATTTGCGAATGTACCAATTTATCAAATTGGGTTTGAGATATATGTACTAAATGTGGCCATGATATCTGACTTTTGTCTGTTATTTACTATTTGTTAAGGAAAATACTCAGTGCACACTAGAGGGCATTCGTGCTGCCGTAGAAGTCACGCTTCATTCCTTTGCAATCTGGGCCGACAAACACGGACAGAATCATCTCAACTCTGCTACTGCACCTCATGTTACCCCTCGAACACCAAGCAGAAAGACACAGGATCTGTGTGGTTTCTATCTGTGGTTGAGTCTGGATCAAATTAAGGAGCTGTGTAGTGTGTGGAAATCTGCACTGTTAGGGCTTGCTAGTGATCCCCATGCCATTATGGTGGATGGAGAGTATGGGAAAATTCTACAAAGCATTGGAACTTTGCTCTCTGTTTCGGGTAAGGAATATTTGGAATATAATACTCGCGGTTTACCAGGTTCAATTTATGGTTAAGAGAAAGTATTCATTTTAGTGTGTACTTTACCTGTGATCATGTCTGTGATATGCACAGCAAGTTTATCACTTCTGGTGCAACCTGGTACCAAAGGTCCTACATGTCAATGAAAACCTGGAGTGATGTAAAACAGAGTACTATATAGGTCCTCTGTGTTCCAATGTGATATCAGTCCATTGATTTGCACATGTTGGCAACAAAGAAGAATGTGAATATTTTTTTATTTTGTGGGAATTGCTGTTGGAAAACTGAAAATGAACCATTAAAGCTTTTCAAAGAAAATTGAACTGTCTTCTTTAATCAATCTTTATTCAACAGTTAAAAGACTGTACAAAAATTCCAGGAGACGGGATGGACGGATCCATTCCATACAGGAAAAGACACAAAAAACCAACAACTATATATTAAAAGATCCCAAAAAAACCCAAACAACAACAAACAAACAACACAAACCTACACAAAACAATTAAAACCTGAATCCAGCAGGAAAGGGTGCCCTGCTTTAGATCTTAATATATAGACACTCCATCCAAGAAAGTTCGTCGTATAATTATGCCTATGTGCTTATTTTAGATTCAAATTTGTTATCCTATACTTTGCCAGATTTAGGCAAACAGATAGGTTCATAAAAGTGATACTTTTGTTATCCAGATCAGAGATGGAAATAAGACCCGCCCGCCCGCCCATAGCAGGTAACTTTCATGTCGGGCGGGTGAAGATGCAAAGGTACCCATCCGACTGGCGGGTAACATTTTTTAAGCTCAAAGTGTATAAGTAACAGTATAAGTTCAGGGTCATTTCATCATCAGATGATCGTGTGTCATGATGATAGAGGAGATCAGGTTGATAGGAGATTAAAGAATATTGTATTGAAGAACATGATGAATACGAGGAGCTGTAACGGGCTAGGGTAACAGTGGAACATCATACAATAAAGACAAAAACATATAATTGTAGTTTAAAGGTACTCTTGCTCTTAATTGTTTGCTGCGAAATATTATGAAAAAAACTTGGGCTGGTGGAATTTTTGTCGGGCAGGTAAATTCTGTGAGTTACCTGCCCGACTGGCTAGTTGGAAAAAATTGAAGTTCCACCACTGATCCAGATGGATTATAAAGTGAATGACCCTATGATAGGGCACTTCCACATATCAACTAGGCACAGACAATTGATATAAACATTAATTAATACATCTTGCCATCTTAATTCAATTACATTTACAGATGTCGTTCGGTTTCCAGTGTCAGTCACCCATCAGTTGACATGGATGGTGTCATTACCATGGTTACCGGTAAGGAATGCCAATAACTGTTTGTGGAATTTTGAGTAAAGACAGTATTATAAATTACAAAAATCAAATATGGTGGGATTTTGCATCTCATAAGATGCAATTTATTCCACCAAAGAGACTTGGTACACACCTTGAATCTAAAGCACACCTTTTCCCCATTTTGTCCACACAATTTGATTTGATTTGATATTATTTGGGTCCAACGACCCTGGATAACCCAATAAGCTTATTAGCTTATTTCCATTGGGGTCCGTTAGATGTGTGAACAGATACAGACCGGGATGATCCCTACTCTTTACGAAATGGTCTGTAACCTTTTAACGTGCTCGGGTATTGCTCTTCCGATGTACGGGACCACCATTTATACGTGACTTCCGAACCACTGTTTTTTGCTGCCATTAGGAAATCGTCACAATCATTTCGCTTCATTTACCAGGCTACCGACATGGCGCACACAGTATCAGCACTTAGATTGTAATATCCCCTAACAGCTCCCCAATCTCGCTTGGGTCGACAAAGCAATTGAGACTAAGTACCTTGCCCAAGGATACAAACAACTTGGCTATAGCGGGGCTAGAACTCACAACCTTTGCATCGTGAGACCGGCATGCTATCCACTACACCACACGTGCTCTCAATGTATTTTATGTATATCTGATGCTAATTGTAACTGTCACTTAATTCACTTTCTTAAACATCTTCTATTATAGCTGGATTCCAATTGGCTGGACTTGAAGATACATGGAGACTTATCAGTTAAAGACATTGCGGAACTGAGCAGCAACATAGTTGATAAAATAGGTACATTTAGTGTATAAGTATTGTATAAGAAGTTTCTTTTCATATGCCTAATGTACATTGTAAAGGCTAACTTTTTAAGTTATTCTCAGCTTCCCAATAGCTTTTAAAACCACCATTTCCAACCATATAAATGTAAAATATTAATTTTGAGGAGATAAAAAATAAGCAATTTAAGCTGCTGTCAATGTGTACAGCAAAAAGGTGATGTGAGTTTCATTATTAAAAAGGGTTCTGCTCTACAAATTCATGACAGAACCATATGTCTGTGTGATATTAAAGGAATGTCAACATGTTTCGAAAATATGCATGACATTTATAGACCTTTACAAAGTCTGTGAGAAACAAACAACAACGCTTTTGTATATATTCAATAAATTAATTTCAAATGTATAAAATAAGTATGAAATATGAATTGCTCTTATTTCAGCCTTGTTAAAACGTTAAGCACACAAGTTTTATTATGATATCTGAAACCCCACATTTTTTCAGGATTTAATTTGGCAATTTTATGTTAACTACAAGCAGTTTATAGCATAGCAGATGACAAAAATTACAGAAATATCAACTACAGCCCCATCTATTGTGTGCTTCCCTTCAAGTTAACTGTGGCTTCCTATCGCCAAGAGTTTCAACCCCCCCCCCCCCCCACCCCCCCCTTCCCTGGTCATGTGTCATGTCATCCACAAGTAGTCAATATTTGTATTTATCGTTTAGTAAGTGTACATACTTCAATCTCATTGGTTAACACGTATGAAATCTGATCCATATCGTGTAAACAACAAGTCAAACCACACGATATATTCCATATCGTCGATTAACCGCGTTACCAGATGGCGCGAAATGATATTACGTGTAAAGCGATTGCTTTGCGTCTGTGGAAGAGTTGCTTAAAATATGATAAACAAATAAAATGGCGGATGATTTAAATGCAACCGAGTCGATTTCTGTTACATTCTGAGGCCGAAATATACCGCAAAAAGGTCTAACCCACGCCAAAAAATAAATGATCTGCATATAACCTAACCAGACATGTTTTTCGCGATGATTTTATGGACAGAGGCGATGGCGCAGAGCCTGTTAAAGGGTTGAATTTTACGGAGGTAAGGAAGCCTGGAAGGGAAGAGAATTCAGCGCCTTGCTCTAACTAGATTTTGACGTTTAGTTTTCCGCGAGTGTTTAAATACAATTTTTATTGGGACTAAACGATAAATTCGTTATCCCCTGCATGTTCACACAATACGGAAAAATACCTATGGTTTGGGTATTTTTCCGTATTGTGTGAACATGCAGGGGATAACTAATAATAACTACGCTACTGTACATATGGTATGGGGTTATTCTATTTATGTTATCATTAGAGAAAATTGCCTTTCTTGAGCCCCAATCGAATTAACAAGTGGTGCGCTGTTGCCACTGAGCAAGTATTGATGGTCTATCCTTAATATGTTTTCCAGACCCAGCAACACAGGCTCAGTGCATAGAAGTGGCTTGTCTCTTCCTAAAGGATGCAACAACAAAATGGAGGACACATCTGTTTAGGGCTGCTATGGTAAGATGTTAAAGATTTTGAAATGTTTTATATCTAAACATATTTGGTATATTTACCTTGTGAATTATTTCACTAAAGACTAAAAGTTATAAAGCAACTGGTATGGCACCTTGTGTGTATATTGAACCACACAGCCTGATTTTGCATACAAATCTGACTGCTCCTCAAAACTAGTTTAAGTTTTAGGTTAACTTGTAAGGCAAAGTCAGGGAGAGGGTTACAGGCTTTATATTAATAAGATCTTGACTCAATCATTAATCGGAAACATTTGTTCTGATACACATTTTATATAGAATTAAAATGAGACAATTTTATTTGTCTATACCAGGAATATAATATTTCAATTTCACTTCTGAGGTACATTTTTTCTCTCAATTATTTGATAAATAAATTGCTGACTTGTAACCTTGTTACTCCTCCTTTGATTCTCATTATAGGGTAGCAGTCATGATATGGTTAGAGCAGCAGCAGTCAAAGCATTCCCAATATTCATGTACAATATGGGACCTAATTCACATCATCTAATACAAGATATCATTCAGTAAGTTCAAGTCAGATAACTGCATGGTGCTATTCACCCTAAGGCGTCAAACTGTTGACCTAAAGTACATAATGGTTACAACAGAAGATATCTCTGCCTGGTTATTTGTAAATGCTGAGCAAGCACTGGTTCAATGTACATCTGGCTGGCTGATAGATTGTACATGTTTTACTCAAAGTAAATTGAATACAGTCATCAAAAAAAGTAACTATACAGGTAATGAATGGGCTTTTAACGCTAAACATATATATCCTACCTACAAATATTAAATTATAAAGTTGTTGAGATATTTATCTTCTTTAATATGAGATATTGCACGCTAGGATTGGGTGATTATTGAGGAAGTGACACTCCAAAATGTAAGGTGAAGTCCGATTTTTATTTTCACATTTTGCTTTTCTACACGCGGACCCAGCTACGGGTACATTATCGATTACTGGTAGTACAATTGGGGATGCATGCGCAGGTTGGATAGTCGGCCGTATTGTTCCAATGGATCAATGCGCCACACACGCTACCTGTCATACTCTCCCCCGTGTTGAAAAGTAAAATGTGAAAATGAAATTGTGACTTTACCTTACATTTTGGATTGTCACTTCTTCAATATTCAACCGATCCTAGCGTGCAATATCTCATATTAAAGAAGATAAATTTCTCAACAACTTTAGGAATGATATATATTTTTAGAGTTAAAAGCCCATTTATTACCTGTATAGTTACTTTTTTTTATGACTGTACAAAAAAGCTATAACCATAATATCAGTCAAGAAAAGACCATGAGATATTGAGAAATAACACAAGTAACATAAAATGCAAACATATGAGACCTGTTACCATAAAACGAGCATTAATTCGCCAGTGTTCATTAGGAGATATTGTCCAATAAACATCCCAAAATATCAATAAAAACAAAAGAATTTTCAAATTAAATTTGAATTTTGACGGGAAAAACATTGAGCAATTATGACATGTTGCATATCGTTTGAAAGCTTGTTTTCTGAGCATTTTGATTCTGGACAAACCTGAAAATAAAAATGTTCGACTTAACTCGCATTTTTTGATGACAGGTCACATATTTAGGGTACTTGTTACTGTTTCATGACTTTCAAATTTAACAGTTAAAAATATTAAATATTAAACACAATCTTTAGGTGGTACCCAGAAAACGATTTAGTCACTGGGACCCGGTATGTGACATTTCCAAAGAAAAATAATTGTGTTATTATTTTTAATTGTTTATATTTCCACAGTGATATGATGAAGGATAGCTCAACTCTTGTTCAGAAACAACTTGCCAGGGCGGTAGGACCATTGTCTTGTATTGTCTGCAAAATGGCTTCACTAAAAAGGTATGTTTATACCAGGGAGGAGGGGGATTACTGTTATTAACCCGGTGGCGGCGCCACTCTTTTTGTCAGAGTTTTTGTCGTTGAAAAAATTCCCTTGGAAAATGTGGGTTAGGAGGTTAGGGTTAACGGAATGTTTTCTTTCTTTTTTTCTTTTCTTTTTTGAAATTTTTCTATGTATGGTTTTATTAACCTTAACCACCCCCAGTACCACAGTAAAGTCTGTCTGTGCGCACTGGCGTGGCACTTTTTCGATGAAATAATGGCCCGAGGCTACATAGTTGTGCGAATACTTGCCCAAGTATGGTTGGCCCGTGGCGCACTGGTAGAGCGCCCGTCTCGCAACCGAGAGGTTGTGGGTTCAAGCCCCGGTGGCGGCGCCACTCTTTTTGTCCGCATTTTTGTCTTTGAAAAAAATTCTCTTGGAAAATGTGGGTAGGAGGTTAGGGTTAAGCTAAGGGAAAGTAGCTATAGGCAGTTATGCTTCTTGAAAACAAATAGTGTCACTGCTAGGTTTTGAATGAAATCCCATAGGCTTGTTCCACATTTGTTGCCATGGTTCCCATGGAGATATGCTAAGTATCTGCCCTTAAATGAATGTCCTTTGAAAATCTTTGTCTAACTGACACTGGTGTAAGTGACTGATTGCAGTACTAGTTTACTTTCATAAAAATAAATTCTGTGTTCTGTGTTCACCTAAAAATGACATCCTTGATACAAGTAAACTTAACCAACACAAGCAATTACAATGTTACCTGTGTCCCTTCATTCACTTGAGACTTTGTGTCATACATTTATATAGAATGGTTTTGGATGTTTGTTTCAGAATGATAGTGTCTACCAAAGAAATTCCTCTGTACCAAACCTTTCAAATCCACTGTGTTGTTTGTGATGCTAAATTAGCAACAGGTGATCAGCAGGAGTACAACAAGAAGGCTAGAAGAGATGGTTTGGAGCCGTCTCTCATATCACCATTCCTCTATCTCATCAATGGCAGTAACTCTGTCAAACATGGTAGGAGCTCGGCAAAATTACATTCCAATAGTTTAGACTATAGAAATTTGAATATTTAGAAAAAAATGCTATTTGAATAAATGGTTATTTAAAAATAGAAATTGGCATGTGAAAATTAGACAGAGTAGGTTTTCCCCCTTTATTTATCAAAGTGTTTCTTTACAATAACATATAAGCAACATCTGTCAAAATTAAACTGAACATGTCATGCTGTTATCTATGTTATGTACTTTTTAATGTTCAAACATTTTTGGCAAATCCTACAACAGCATAAATACATCCCCAATGCCATAGCAAATTGCGAGAGCAGCATGACTTGTTCAGTTCAATCTTGACAGACTGATTAGCATGACATGTTCAGTTCAATCTTGACAGACTGATTAGCATGACATGTTCAGTTCAATCTTGACAGACTGATTAGCATGACATGTTCAGTTCAATCTTGACAGACTGATTAGCATGACATGTTCAGTTCAATCTTGACAGACTGATTAGCATGACATGTTCAGTTCAATCTTGACAGACTGATTAGCATGACATGTTCAGTTCAATCTTGACAGACTGATTTTGCAAATAAACTCTTCAATCCATTTTGTTAATTTACATTTAATTTAAACTTAAAGGGACACTCATTTCATATAGGGAAGGAAGCGCCCTCATTTTTCTACAAAATTGAGTGGTTTTTTAATGCTTTCCTACATATACTCTATTTGGCTTCCTCTGGACAGTGACGTAACTTATGAGTCGCAGCTTGTACGCACACGTATGTATCTTCCGCCTTTCAACGCTAGTGTGTATACGCCAGCGCCGCGAGTAGACACGCGTGTTATGTAGTGCAATTATTAGAATACGTGGTTATGTCACTGTCTCGTGATGGCCAAACAGACTATAGTCACTGACAGCCAAAAGGAAAGAGCCTGATGTTGAGTCTTTTTAAAAATAAATGGCTGTAGTCATAAAATTATGACTTTTATTATTGTTTAATACCTGCAGCCATCCAAATTGTTTCTAGGCTTATGTGAGCTCTTGGAGTTCAGTTAAGTCAATCTTTAATCATTTTTTGTGAATTTATGAATTTTCTGGAATATTCTTAGAATTTATTCAACTCTAAGTGTATTCCCCTCTCTATAATTCGTGGAGTAAAAATGTCATACATTGGAAATTTCTTGAGAGATTTCATGTAACACTTCTGGATTTTTTGTTGTTTTGTTTTGTTGATTTTTCTGATCTTTTTTATAATTTCCAGAATTGATGATATTTCAGCTTGGCCGTGGTCACTGCATAACATTCGCATTTGGTCAATTGATTTTCAGGAAACTTTACCTTACCTCTGTTACATCTCTGTTTCTTAGTGTTTGATGTATTGTTTCAAAGGACATTTTAAACACTGAAAAAATGTTGCTTTGAAATCTCTGAATGTTCTTTAAGACCTTCCAGTTTATACCAGAAGTTATTGCATTTTTGAATGTACATTCCTTTCTTTCCTCTTGAATTACTATACTTCATGAAATAATGAAGCCAGAAATTAGGTATATATTAGCTATGCACTTCACTTCCACTGTTATATGTTTGCCTGTGAGCAAACACAATCTGGTGTTTTTTTCATATAGAAGTAATAATAAAGTTATAATGAGATTGTGTGCTTTCAAATAATGTTTTCTTTTTGATTTCCTCCCAGCTCTTCTTAGTAGCTTTAAGCAAGTATTCAATCATCTAGATCTCCAATCACCCAACTCTGCAGTGACCAATGTATTGAATTCATGTCTGGTTATCATAGAGGATCACAGCTTTGATATCAGACTAGCATTCAGGTGAGTTACATGCATTCTTAATATAAATTATAAACAAACAGCATTTGACTATAACATATGTGATACGTCCTGATTTTAATTGTTTCATTTAAGGGGGTGCTAACCCCAAAATTATGAAATTTATAAAGCGGTGTCAATTTTGAAATATTAATGTGATGTATATAAAAGTATAAAAATAAAACTTATATACATCACAATAATAGTTCAAAAGTTAAAGCGCTTGATGAATTTCATATTTTTGGAGTTAGTGCCCTCTTAAAGGTAGGTAACTTGATCACTTTATAAGTTGTTTCCCCCATCAAAATGGAGATTTTGATATCAGAAGAAAGCCAATATTTGTTATCGTTTCTTCTTCAAAAATTGTAGACCTGCAAGATTTTTCCTTTAGATACACAACAAAGTAGTGAAGTTCCCCAAAAGTAGTTAACCACCAAAAAGTTTGTGCTGTTCTATAAGCAAATTTTAAGTGAATTTATTTTGCTTCTATCATGAGAAACACTGGAGCAATTCAACTCAAATTTTGGAACAAGATTTTTTTCATGATGTGCCTTTATCATGTAGTACAGAAAAAACAGTGTGAAAAACCAGGTCATAAGCTGTTAGCTGCCCAGCACCTGTAGGATGTATTGACACCCAAATAAGTATTTTGTGTTCACTTATCCACAGCAAGCAAATCAAATATTTGGTTGGTTGCGGTGTGAGGTCGAACAGTACCAATGACCAGGCTGTTGTAGGAAGACTTAAATCAGCATTTATGCAAGCCAAAGCTAATGGCAATGCCAGACTGCAAGAGACCATTGTTGAGACTATTGGACAACTTGGACAGTAAGTGTAGTAGTATTCTCATAATCATAGTTTAGAACGTTTTTAAAGGCAGAATCTCACACTATGAAGAAAAAGTTTATCCTTTGTCATCTTGTATGATTATGGCACACAAATTGTAGCTATACAAACCTTTGTGAGTGTGATTATAGCATCTTCATATACTAGAAATACTAAAGCCAGGTATACTCCATAATCGTACTACATTTTTTCTAAAGGCCCTTCGTACCCAAGGCTTTTAAATATAGCATTCTAGTATGCTTACCCTATGCCTAATGTTCAATGCCCATGATGGATCTCTAGTCAGATGTCATCTTATAATGCACATGACAAACTATACATATTTCTCTCCAGAGTGATAGTTAATTCTAACCTATCTGTAATAATTCCATTGTTAACTTTCCATTTTGTATTTGATAGGGTGGCAGATGGGGAGTTGCTTCTTGTTGCTATCGTATGTCTTCTAGAAAGCAGACAGTCAGTAACACCCGTCGTCTGCTCAGCAGCTATTATGCAGGTAAGATGTGTATTTGATAGGGTGGCAGATGGGGAGTTGCTTCTTGTTGCTATCGTATGTCTTCTAGAAAGGAGACAGTCAGTAACACCCGTTGTCTGCTCAGCAGCTATTATGCAGGTAAGTGGTGTATTTGGTAGGGTGGCAGATGGGGAGTTGCTTCTTGTTGCTATTGTATGTCTTCTAGAAAGCAGACAGTCAGTAACACCCGTTGTCTGCTCAGCAGCTATTATGCAGGTAAGTGTATTTGGTAGGGTGGCAGATGGGGAGTTGCTTCTTGTTGCTATCGTATGTCTTCTAGAAAGCAGACAGTCAGTAACACCCGTCGTCTGCTCAGCAGCTATTATGCAGGTAAGATGTGTATTTGATAGGGTGGCAGATGGGGAGTTGCTTCTTGTTGCTATCGTATGTCTTCTAGAAAGCAGACAGTCAGTAACACCTGTTGTCTGCTCAGCAGCTATTATGCAGGTAAGATGTGTATTTGATAGGGTGGCAGATGGGGAGTTGCTTCTTGTTGCTATTGTATGTCTTCTAAGAAAGCAGACAGTCAGTAACACCCGTCGTCTGCTCAGCAGCTATTATGCAGGTAAGATGTGTATTTGATAGGGTGGCAGATGGGGAGTTGCTTCTTGTTGCTATTGTATGTCTTCTAGAAAGCAGACAGTCAGTAACACCTGTCGTCTGCTCAGCAGCTATTATGCAGGTAAGATGTGTATTTGATAGGGTGGCAGATGGGGAGTTGCTTCTTGTTGCTATTGTATGTCTTCTAGAAAGCAGACAGTCAGTAACACCCGTCATCTGCTCAGCAGCTATTATGCAGGTAAGTGTATTTGATAGGGTGGCAGATGGGGAGTTGCTTCTTGTTGCTATTGTATGTCTTCTAGAAAGCAGACAGTCAGTAACACCCGTCATCTGCTCAGCAGCTATTATGCAGGTAAGTGTATTTGATAGGGTGGCAGATGGGGAGTTGCTTCTTGTTGCTATTGTATGTCTTCTAGAAAGCAGACAGTCAGTAACACCCGTCATCTGCTCAGCAGCTATTATGCAGGTAAGTGTATTTGATAGGGTTGCAGATGGGGAGTTGCTTCTTGTTGCTATCGTATGTCTTCTAGAAAGCAGACAGTCAGTAACACCCGTTGTCTGCTCGGCAGCTATTATGCAGGTAAGTGTATTTGATAGGGTTGCAGATGGGGAGTTGATTCTTGTTGCTATTGTATGTCTTCTAGAAAGCAGACAGTCAGTAACACCCGTCGTCTGCTCAGCAGCTATTATGCAGGTAAGTGTATTTGATAGGGTGGCAGATGGGGAGTTGCTTCTTGTTGCTATTGTATGTCTTCTAGAAAGCAGACAGTCAGTAACACCCATCATCTGCTCAGCAGCTATTATGCAGGTAAGTGTATTTGATAGGGTGGCAGATGGGGAGTTGCTTCTTGTTGCTATTGTATGTCTTCTAGAAAGCAGACAGTCAGTAAACACCCGTTGTCTGCTCAGCAGCTATTATGCAGGTAAGTGTATTTGATAGGGTGGCAGATGGGGAGTTGCTTCTTGTTGCTATTGTATGTCTTCTAGAAAGCAGACAGTCAGTAACACCCGTCGTCTGCTCAGCAGCTATTATGCAGGTAAGATGTGTATTTGATAGGGTGGCAGATGGGGAGTTGCTTCTTGTTGCTATCGTATGTCTTCTTGAAAGCAGACAGTCAGTAACACCCGTCATCTGCTCAGCAGCTATTATGCAGGTAAGTGTATTTGATAGGGTGGCAGATGGGGAGTTGCTTCTTGTTGCTATTGTATGTCTTCTAGAAAGCAGACAGTCAGTAACACCCGTTGTCTGCTCAGCAGCTATTATGCAGGTAATATGTGTATTAGATTTAGATAATAAAAGATGGAAATTCTATTTTGGTTGCTGGACTATGTCGTTATAATGGATGGCTGGTCCATATTTTAGCGCTAGCATCCACTACGATGAAAATATGGACCATCCCATTATCACACCATAGTCCAGCATCCAAAATAAAATGTCCATCTTTTATACTCTTTCTAATGCATTTTTACCCTAAAGATAATAACAATTTAAGAGAAAGTATTTGAGGAAGTGATAATAATATTTTAATGACAAAATAGATCACCCTTTTTGTAAAATCGCCGCAACCATGTTACTGGTTGACGTAATTGCCATCCATTACAGCCTCACAATGGATGGCAGAAATATTGCAGGGTCCAATTAAAATGACTAAATATAGTAATTACCATATCAAACCACACCCACTGCAAATATAGTTATATATTAGAACATTCTGAAGGTCACACAAGCTTACAAGGATGGGAATGTATACGGTGTGCCATATATTCGTGCACCCCTTTCGGCCGAACGCATCTGACTGTAAAAAATTCTAGCATAGCGCCATCTCTTGAATACTTCGCCTGGCTGTTGCGTATTGCTATTACTTCACGGGAATAATCAATAGACGGCGCTATCATGTCACCGCTAGCAGCATAGCCTGGGGATACGCAATATCACCTATACACAAAACCATGCACCTCAGGCAGTGAAAAAAATGGCGCGTACAAAGACCAAAGAACAGTGGCCTGGTAACTCTCCAGACATGGATCCAGTGGAGAAATTGTGGGCAATTTTGAAAGAGAAAGTCTTTGCAACACCCTACTGCACTACACTACCCCAGCTGATAGCTAGAGTCAAACGTGTTTGGCAGGAACTAGACCAGAACAAGGATCTTCTTGCTTCATTGGTGGACAAGAATTGGACAGAACGAGTGTCGGAGGTGATCGAGCACCATGGGGACAATAACTTTAAATAAATAAGCAGGATAAGGTTGTTAAAGACTCTACTAACTCTAAAGACCTCAAGGAATAAACCAATACTCTGAAAAAAAATGTAACTTTAATTTTAAATCATTATATGTGACTTTTTTTTAGGGGGGGTGCACGAATATATGACACACCGTATATATGGGAGATACAGGTACAGAACAAATTTTGTATAGCAACAATCAATGAAATGTGAGTAATTTGCTGTCAAAGGAACGGTTCACCTGGATTACCCCAGCAAGAGAATATCATACAATATATGAAAGCTATTTGAGCCATGATCAAAACGTAAAAAGTAATTCTTAAAATGAACTTGCGCTCTATTTTTCCTTATTTTGATGTTCAGATTTTATTTTATATCTATTGGGGTTTTTTCATCTCGATTTTGAAAAATAAGCAAAAAAGGCAATTTTTTAGTTAATTTGATTAAAGGCCTATGTTTCTTTTATCTGTAACTGTAAAGGTAAATAGGCAATTGCATTTGAAAGCTGAAACTTCAAGGAAATTTTGTATTAATCAGAATTCTAAATATCTTGTTCGGTTATGCCCAAATTTAGAAATCTCATTTTTAAGGCAAAATTAACTTAATGGCCAAGGTCATATGAACAAGATATTAACATTCTGATCAATACAAAGTTTTCACATTGCCAGACCCTTACTTTATACATCTTGAAAGTATGAAACTTTTGCTATAATAATAATAATAATAATATTACCCTTCTTTTATAGCACTTTCCACAATGCAAGCACAGTCCCAAAGCGCTGTATAACAAGTTTAAATTATGGTATAATCTCTTGACTTGTCTGTTCGGGAATGTTATGGTCTGTTGCACTGTGCAAGTTCCTGCCTTTCATTGCATAAATGTCTAAATGACAACATCAGATACCTTTTATATCACAGATAACATTAAGAACTATTCACATTCTCATTATTTCCTTAGCTGCGTGAAATAGCCAGGGTGAAGGCTGTAAGCTTACAATCTCTTTTCTACCGATTCAAGAAGCCTATCTCTGAGTTTATGATGGAAGCATTGCACAAAGCACAGTCATGTCAGGGGACTGGGACGAAGACTACCATTGACATCATTACAGAGATTGCAAATGCTTTTCAGTTCAGAGATATCAAGGCGTTTCTTACTGTAAGTATTGGATGGCCTTTGATACAGACTACATGGTGCTTCTCTTTACAAATGGATATTTCTTGTCATTCTTATAATTAGAGAGAATTAATTGTGAAATGTTTTGATATATACCTAAATTGTACTCTCTTAGTGGTATATGGTGAATACACCAGTAAAAGGTAACACTTGTTAAGAAAATAGAGGTAGTTTTTTTTAAAATGATCAATTCTTAACACTTTTACAGTAGTAGATTATTTTGTTCATTAAGAAATTATGAACCATAGATATGGCACATAAAAGACTCTTCGGCAGACTACCCAAAATCTCTGATAAAATCAGATTTTTTGCTGGGCATTGCTTTAGAAGCAATTGACCTCAACATATGGAAGCAGAACACCAGTAAGACCTGATAGCCACACGTATTAACATAAAGGGATATTACATAGTGTTTATAAATTACCATCATTTAAGCCAAATAAAAAATCATTATGTTTTTGTTATTGTTAATTCCAGATGAGCCTTAAGTACACCCTTCCGTATATAGTAAGCAGAGCCACATCAGATGAAGCCTCAGCTATACTCAGGGCTATAGCCAAGACTATCAACTTGGTAAGTATGCATATGTAAAAATGACCATGGAATTCAGGACTTGTAATAGGTGCTTACATAAGAAATACTGCTCCCTAGTCCCTGTACTCAAGTAAATGACGGGTATCGAGATAAGAAGGGAGTTGCAATGTCATGTGTTAGCCAGGACATTGAACCTCTACTTAGTTTGTGAATTTAAGTTTGTCGATGCCACAGAATCAATATTTATCTTTGAAACACTTGTTAGAGTTAAACCTCAATTTAAGGGAAAGTAGCATGTATATGTTTAAGATGTTTACTCTCGGCAAATCACTTTCATAAAATATACACAAGATATTTTAAAATGCGCTTTGGCCTCGCCCTGTCAGGAAATCACTTGAAATAGCTAGGACATGCAATTACAATTTTATATCTGCCTGGTTAGTCCTCATGGTTCCCAATTGAATTTATATATGCATAGATATCAGCACCCTATATCAATTTGCTGAACTTAGCTGCACGTATCATGATCATTATTCCGTGCCAAATTATTTTCACAAGATTTTCTTCCTTTTCTTTTGCAGAATCATAGGAAGATGTTAATTGACAATTTCAAGTACATCTTTTCATACCTGGCAAGAATGTGCAACAAACAAGAACAAGATAAAGCACTACAGTATATTCAGGTATATTGAAACAAGAACAAGATAAAACATTACAGTATATTCAGGTATATTGAAACAAGAACAAGATAAAGCACTGCAGTATATTCAGGTATATTGAAACAAGAACAAGATAAAACATTACAGTATATTCAGGTATATTGAAACAAGAACAGGATAAAGCACTACAGTATATTCAGGTATATTGAAACAAGAACAAGATAAAGCACTGCAGTATATTCAGGTATATTGAAACAAGAACAAGATAAAGCATTACAGTATATTCAGGTATATTGAAACAAGAACAAGATAAAGCACTGCAATATATTCAGGTATATTGAAACAAGAACAAGATAAAGCATTACAGTATATTCAGGTATATTGAAACAAGAACAGGATAAAGCACTACAGTATATTCAGGTATATTGAAACAAGAACAAGATAAAGCACTACAGTATATTCAGGTATATTGAAACAAGAACAGGATAAAGCACTACAGTATATTCAGGTATATTGAAACAAGAACAAGATAAAGCACTACAGTATATTCAGGTATATTGAAACAAGAACAAGATAACACATTACAGTATATTCAGGTATATTGAAACAAGAACAAGATAAAGCACTGCAGTATATTCAGGTATATTGAAACAAGAACAAGATAAAGCATTACAGTATATTCAGGTATATTGAAACAAGAACAGGATAAAGCACTACAGTATATTCAGGTATATTGAAACAAGAACAAGATAAAGCACTACAGTATATTCAGGTATATTGAAACAAGAACAAGATAAAGCACTGCAGTATATTCAGGTATATTGAAACAAGAACAAGATAAAGCACTACAGTATATTCAGGTATATTGAAACAAGAACAAGATAAAGCATTACAGTATATTCAGGTATATTGAAACAAGAACAAGATAAAGCACTGCAGTATATTCAGGTATATTGAAACAAGAACAAGATAAAGCACTACAGTATATTCAGGTATATTGAAACAAGAACAAGATAAAGCACTACATTATAGTCAGGTATATTGAAACAAGAACAAGATAAAGCACTGCAGTATATTGAGGTATATTGAAACAAGAACAAGATAAAGCACTACAGTATATTCAGGTATATTGAAACAAGAACAAGATAAAGCACTACAGTATAGTCAGGTATATTGAAACAAGAACAAGATAAAGCACTACAGTATATTCAGGTATATTGAAACAAGAACAAGATAAAGCACTACAGTATATTCAGGTATATTGAAACAAGAACAAGATAAAGCACTACAGTATAGTCAGGTATATTGAAACAAGAACAAGATAAAGCACTAGAGTATAGTCAGGTATATTGAAACAAGAACAAGATAAAGCACTACAGTATATTCAGGTATATTGAAACAAGAACAAGATAAAGCACTACAGTATAGTCAGGTATATTGAAACAAGAACAAGATAAAGCACTACAGTATAGTCAGGTATATTGAAACAAGAACAAGATAAAGCACTACAGTATAGTCAGGTATATTGAAACAAGAACAAGATAAAGCACTACAGTATATTCAGGTATATTGAAACAAGAACAAGATAAAGCACTACAGTATAGTCAGGTATATTGAAACAAGAACAAGATAAAGCATTACAGTATAGTCAGGTATATTGAAACAAGAACAAGATAAAGCACTACAGTATATTCAGGTATATTGAAACAAGAACAAGATAAAGCACTACAGTATAGTCAGGTATATTGAAACAAGAACAAGATAAAGCACTAGAGTATAGTCAGGTATATTGAAACAAGAACAAGATAAAGCACTACAGTATAGTCAGGTATATTGAAACAAGAACAAGATAAAGCACTACAGTATAGTCAGGTATATTGAAACAAGAACAAGATAAAGCACTACAGTATAGTCAGGTATATTGAAACAAGAACAAGATAAAGCACTACAGTATATTCAGGTATATTGAAACAAGAACAGGATAAAGCACTACAGTATATTCAGGTATATTGAAACAAGAACAAGATAAAGCACTACAGTATATTCAGGTATAATGAAACAAGAACAGGATAAAGCACTACAGTATTCAGGTATCTTGAAACAAGAACAAGATAAAGCACTACAGTATATTCAGGTATATTGAAACAAGAACAGGATAAAGCACTACAGTATTCAGGTATCTTGAAACAAGAACAAAATAAAGCACTACAGTATATTCAGGTATATTGAAACAAGAACAAGATAAAGCACTACAGTATATTCAGGTATATTGAAACAAGAACAAGATAAAGCACTGACAGTATATTCAGGTATATTGAAACAAGAACAAGATAAAGCACTGCAGTATATTCAGGTATATTGAAACAAGAACAAGATAAAGCACTACAGTATATTCAGGTATATTGAAACAAGAACAGGATAAAGCACTACAGTATATTCAGGTATATTGAAACAAGAACAGGATAAAGCACTACAGTATTCAGGTATATTGAAACTAGAACAGGATAAAGCACTACAGTATATTCAGGTATATTGAAACAAGAACAAGATAAAGCACTACAGTATATTCAGGTATATTGAAACAAGAACAAGATATAGCACTACAGTATATTCAGGTATATTGAAACAAGAACAAGATAAAGCACTACAGTATATTCAGGTATATTAAAACAAGAACAAGATAAAGCACTACAGTATATTCAGGTATATTAAAACAAGAACAAGATAAAGCACTACAGTATATTCAGGTATATTGAAACAAGCAGATTCTCCATCTTAGTGGTTATTCACCGGGAGGTTTTTTCTTCAGTGAAGTGTGTAATGAATGAGTATCCATTTTTCGATGAAATTACTAGATTTATAAAACAGCTATTTATTCTCAAATCACACTTTAAATAGTCCTTTTCGGACCTTGAGATTTTGAGAAGTGACTGATACCTTTGTTATGCACTACTACAATATGTGACCGTCCACAACGAATTCAGTGTAAAGTCACCATTTTTCAAAATGGAAATTTTGATTTAGTTAAAATCTATTTCAAATAAGCTTGAAAATGATATATGACATGTAGTTATTGTTTTGTAAATAAACACTTATATAATCAAAAATCCTCTTGAAAAATCCTTTATTTTTTATTGAATTTTTTTGAGTTTATCAAGCCATATCTCTGAAAAGGCCCTGGCGACTTTACACCGGGTTTGTGGTGGATGGTCACATATGAGGTTATGGGCATGGTATTGGAAGCTGAGATGTACTGACAATTCAATCCCACAATGGAAAGAGCATTTTGAACTACAATGGTTACGGACCAAAGCTTAATTCTACAGCTTTGTTGTATGCTAGGCTTATTGCATTGTGACACTTACATTTCAGTATTTCTGTACAACCCGGCTCCTGGTGCTGAAACCCCCAAATTGTGTATTCTGATTCTGATAAGGAAATTCACAAGTCACAATATCAAAGATGATTTTGTGGAAAAGTTGCCAAGCTCGATATTATGAACGTTTACTAAGGAATGGGGCAGAGCACTGCTATATATTGAAACTAAATACTAGCATGTATTGCATTCAATTCCAGACCCTGTACATTCCTCGGCTCCCTAGTTGATAAGAACTCATAAGTTCTCTATGATCCCCTGTTTACAAATTACATCCTGTAAATGATTCACTTGATCAGCAAATTATAAGATCTAAAGAAGACTTTTAAGTAAAAGTAATTAGTTGATAATTGAAGGGGGAAAAAATTGGCAATTGATTGCTAAATATAATTATAGTTTAACTGTTCTCATACCAATTATGACAGAGCGAGACTGATGTTGAGCTAGGCAGCCTGATCCGCAGTGAAATCTTGAGTCTTCACAATGAACTACTGCTCCATCTGAGCACCAACTATTCCAGAGTATTCAATGGTCTTGTTATGTTAGCTAATAAAGATGAGAACTACCAGGGTCCCAATCCTATCACAGAGACTAAGGACATGGCAGACTTCCTACAACCACGACTGCTTGGGATATTGGCATTTTTTGATTCACAGCTGCTGAACTCACAGATTGATGTGGATGATAAGAAACTGGTTTGTTAATTTCTCTTTTGTTTACTTTGAATCTTGGGATGAATACAACTTTATGGAGTACATTTCATTTCTCAAAAACGTTTCAATAATTTAAAGAATTTCTTTTAGATCAATGAAGGTGGTCATTTTTTAACAATTTGTGATATTTTCATTGAAATTGGTTGTTTGATTTAAATGTTATGTCTGATCTTACAAAGGATACCCTAATACTGCTTTTATGCACCTGTTTTCAACATCTGTCATGCAAATTAGGATAAGTAATTCTGTGCTGTCGTGGGAACATTTGGACTATACATAGTGTTGAGATGCATCATGGTTCCAATTACTTGTGTCTCCTTTAGTATACTGGTCATAATTCTCACAATTTAGCCAAATTAGAGATACTATCTTTTGAGATATGACACTTCCAAGATTGATATCATTGTTTGTTTATTGATAATTAAGTCAGAAAATGAACAAAATTAGTATGCAGTATTTTGTCTCCACTCTTATTTTTGTCTCATACTTTAGTTACCTATTTCATGCAATGTATTGTCAAACATATAATCATGAGATTAATGGGAATAAACCATATCATGCTTATCAGTGTTATAAGAAACATGAATGCTTCACTTGACAATATTGCATCATACATTATTCTATGTTTCAGGCAATGGAGAGTCTAGTATGCATCATGAGATTGATGGGAATAAAGCATATCACACAAGTCAGAATGAAAGTGATGACCACACTGAAGATAGGATTACAATATAAAGAACATGGATTCCCACGGCTATCATGTACAGCATGGAAATGCTTTGTACAGAGGTAGGATAAGTGTTGAACATTATCCCAGTATTCCTTTCTGGTAGTGCTTATCATGTTGGCTTATGAGGTCTGAAACACTTAGGCTATCATTATAGGTCTACAGTTTAATGAGCATGGATTCCCAAGGCTATCATGTGCAGCTTGGAAACGCTTTGTACAGAGGGTATAGTTATTGTGGATTGTTATGCCTTACTTGCATATTTAGATGGGCTTAAGAAGCTTTATATATATTGCAGAGGGTGGAGGAATATTTGCTATTAATTTTTTTCCACGATTTTCAGGAATGGTTCCTCTTACAAAAATTGGGTCCAAAAGACTTTTGTGCTAATTTGATTCGTTGAGCGTATACTTAATTCTTGTATTTCACACCAACTTGATTCATAGATCTAAGTAATCATTATGTGACTTTGTTTGTTATTTTCAGCGTTGACCCGTCATCTCTAGGACCTATGTTCAGTCAAGTGATTGTGACATTATTACCATTGCTGCATCAGCTACCAGATGAAGTAGCCAAGATATACCACTACCTTATAGTGGAACATAGGTGAGATGATAGATTAAACCTTTTCACACTGGTTCAACGATCAATCTTTGGATGATCAATCGTCGGTAATGCAGGCATCAATTTGAATCTTGAACATACCCTCCTCAAGCCTTCACTTGTATTCACCTTCCTTCAGGAAAAATAGGTCAAGATTAGGTCTTTTGTGCAATTTTGGAGTGAAGATCCACCTCAGTGCTCTATGTTTGTTCTATAGTAATATATGGGAGAAGTTGAAATATAGGTGAAGATTCGCCATAGATTCATTCACCTTTCCAAAATATAAATTAGTTCAAGATTCACCACTTCAAAAATATGACTAGTCAAGGATAAGGCCTCCAATCTTTGACTAACCTTGAGGGGGTAGGTTCATGATACACATTGACACCTGCATAAGTGGAGGATCCATTCAGCCATTTCAAATTGTCAACAAATTAATTAATCATTCATTGTATTCACAAAATAGAAGTGGTCCATTTTTGTTGATCGAACATTGCGACTGCTATTGTGTCTACGGTCGATCTCTGGACGATTGATCGTCAGGCCACTGTGAAGGCTTAATGATAAGTGGCATTGATGCATACTTAATTAGATTATAATTGAACAAACCTACTCATCCTTCAATTTGTTATTTTGGGGCAAGGTCTATTTTGCATATGGGTGCACGTCACACTTCCTCCTCTGACCAAAGTCAGGCACATCGGTCGCACATATAATTAGCTCACTGTGCATGCTTAGAACCTCAAAAAAGTATGGGAACCAATCAGAATATATTGAGCGTATATGATGTGTATGAGAAATGTCTGTGTGAACGTTTTTAGAGGTAAGTTGACCTTAGCCAGTTTAGGTTGACCCTATGTAAAGTCAACCTACTGTTATGTGCATCCATTCTCACTAAATAGTCCTGTATGGTATGTACGGACCGGTTTTATTGAAAATAGTTACAAGATATGTTTTGATAAAAAAATGATTACTTATTTCCCCCTATCATTACAGAGACTCCTTCATTGCTTATTTCCATGAGCTGTACTTCATGCCTGACCTCCCTGAACTCAAGGAGGTCAACGCCGCCCTCAAAGACCACCGTGATGATCCATCCAGTCAACCAGACCTCCATACACAGCTCAGACAATCTCTCAAAGGAGTCACTCATGAAAGTATTGATGTCAGGCTACATGCATTGTCTAAACTCAGGGATCTGCTGCACAAAAATCAGGTGAGCTAAAATTGCTCTTTCTATTTAAGTTGGAGGGATGATTCCAGTAACAGCCAAACTGGCCTTATTAACCCAAATTGTGAGATTATGCTTAATAAAAAAAATCTAATGAACTAGAGTAGATTCATAAACATTGGCAGCAGTACCATTTCAGTAAATGTACTATATTCCAATTGAGGTGCAGGCAGTAATTTGAAATCTGTATCTGATCATTGCCACATATGGGTCTATGCTTAAGGGAGTTGTCAACCCTGTTTGGCACCAAATTTATCAAGCACTGTAACTTTTAAATTATAAATGTGATGTACATAAAAGTATACATTTTTTGTAATGAAATGAGTCAGAAAATCCATTTTTGGTATCAAATTTTACTAAAAATAGTGATTTTTAGGTCGTCCGTAGGAAGAGACCTTATGGCAGCATCCTTCGTCAGTCTGTGTAGTCTGTGTCTGTGTAGTCTGTGTTGTCTGTCTGTCAACAATTTGGTATACACTTTTTGTTTTGTCCATTTCTTTTCCATACAATTCCGGTTTTTATTAGTCCCATCTAATAAAAGGCGATTTTGTCTTCATGAGGTTCCCCTGTTTTGGTCTTTGCGTTTTGCTTTTGGTTTGTAATTTCAGAGGGGGGATGGCCAGTAAATAGAATTGCCCTGCCTCGGTCCTTATCGGCACTCATACCATTTGTGGTTGTAGCTGTGGCCTTGGTCTCCCTACCTAAATTTGTGATTGGCCATTTTAATATTCATGCCTAGTGCTCGACCAATCAGGTGGCGTGGTGTATCGAGTAGAGGCATGATTTCGCGCTGTTTTTGGTTTGGGGTTTCAATGTCTGTTGGGGTAGTCATATAGGTGCATGGTAAAAATCCCACCCAACCCACCCAGTTATTCATATTGGAGGAGTTGATTGGGTCGCTCAGGCATTATAAGACCTGATTTTGCTGGCTTGGGTCTGAGCCGGACTCGGCCGATGACTGGCAGTTTTTTGTGTGTGTAAAGGGTTGGGCAGTTTTTTTAGGGGGATAAGGGTCTGGACCATATTTGTTATGCTCGTTTTCATGGTTTTGCCTGTGAAATTGTGGAAGGCTAGAGTTGCTCCATTCGGGGAACTCGATCCCTTCCAAATCGTGGTCCGGATCCAGATCCTCGTCCTACTTAACGTAGGATGGGCTTACATTTTTTGTTGACTAAAGCATGGTGTATTCTTGACTAAGGCATGGTGTATTCTTTTTTAATGCATGGTGTATAAAGCATGGTATAATATTGTTACTACTTCTATGAAAGAAGATAAGTACTTATTACAGTTGTGCATCAGGCAGTGATGCTTTGACTACTCCAGCTCATCCCACATATTAAAGTTGTGTGTAAAATTTGCAAATTGGCTGTGTGTCGTAGCTTCTTTTCTACAGTACGTAGCTTAACCTTCTGAGGACAATGACCAATTGCAATCAAACTTCGGTCATAGATGCAACATGGAACCCTTCATATGTTAATGAGGTCAAAGGTCACATACCAAGGTCATCTGAGGTCAATATGTAAAAGTGGCTGCATATATAAAATTGATTATATTTGTCCATTTCTTTTCCATACAATGACCAATTGCAACCAAATTCCAGTCATAGATTCAACATGGAAGGAAACCTTCATATGTTAATGAGGTCAAAGGTCACATACCAAGGTCAAAGGTCATCTGAGGTCAAGATGTAAAATTGGCTGCATATGTCAAATTGATTTCATTTAAACAGGTGAAGTACAATTGTAACCAAACTCCAGGATGTTTATTTATTTACATTATAATGTTTACTTATTATTACTAATTATGTCTTTAACAGGGAGGCTATAATATGTCCTCTTTCTTTCTAGTTGCCTGATGCCTGTGGTTTGAGAGCCACCTTGTTTTTAATCTACCCATATAAACGGACGACCTATTTGGGACCGCTGTCCCTATTTTTACATTTTTGCCCAAAAATCAACATTTTTCAGACCACCTAACAAAATCAGTATTTGATTCAAAATTCCAAAATTTCACCAAAATCATCTAAAGGGTTGACACTTCCCTTAACTCTGTCTTAAATCACATCATAGGTAGTTCATATCCAAAATAGAGACAAAGGTTTCTTTTGATTGATTTTCTTCTAATTTGAAGAAGGATTAAAACTCTAAGAAGAAACTTTGGTCAATGTATGTCACTTGTTAAGATGGCATATTTGAATAGATAGCGCACTATATGAATTCATGCATGGATGCATGATATTTGCAGATGAGTTGCTTCAATGGTTTGAAGTTCATAATATCGCAGGGAAACAAATAGCATCTAAACGATGCCGATATCCTTGTGATTGGTCCATTGTGGTTCCTCTGATGTTAAATAGAACAGGTCCAAATCAATAACAGATTGGCCAATATTTATGAATCTACTATAGGAATGTTACCAACAAACATCAAACTAAAGACTTGATAATTTAATCACTTGCTTGTATGCCGAGTCAGGATTTAAAATACTATTTGGGCTCACCCCTTTAGTACATTTTACCATAGGCCAACATTTTATCAGGGGGCTATTTTGTGAAAACTGGATAATCGCCCTTCGCCCCTGTGTATTTTGAGCCCTGTGCCAACTACTCATGGCTGAGTGACCATATGGTCTGTCTAGAGATCTGAAGGGTTTTCCGTTGCAATCTGGCCACTCAAAAAGTGTCAATGTGCCCATCAGTCTGGGTAAAAAATATGGGTTAACTTTGTTATGAATATCATTCAAACATATTTTTTTAATATTTATTTCAGGATACTCTTCATGAATTTGTACTGGGGAGTGAAACAGTGGATCCCATCGTTGAACAGCTTGTTGCTGTGGTGAGTCATTCATAATCTTTATGATTAATACGAAAACCATCTAAATTTTTCCATCTTTCACAAGACCTTGATCACCAACTATTTCAACTATATGTCACAAGTTGAATTACATAAATGTAGGCCATTATTTCATTCAACTGTGAAGAGCATTTCTGAATTATGGGAATATTATGCGTGGTTTATTTATTTCAGGAATTTATAATTTGTCAGAATTTCAGTTTCCATTTGTTAGATGAGTGAAAGATTTCAAATTCATATACAGGCAATGTTTGCCTTTTTAATTTTGTGTTTCATTTCTAATGAGGCCAAAACAGACATTTGTGTAACCTATAAATCGGGACAATTATGGCATTATACTTAATTATAATAATTTTATTAACATTTGCACATGTGGGTTTCATATGAAATTCAAAATTATAAAAATTGACAACATTTGCCTAAATCTTTGAATGGAAACTAAGAGCAACATAAAAACTTATTTTATTATGATCATAATGTATTGTTTGTTAACAGTTAGTATCTGGATGCAGAGATTCAGACACAACAGCACAGGGTCTATTTGGTGAATGTCTGGGTGAACTAGGCGCTATAGATCCTGGCAGGCTGGAAATCATCACTAGTAACAAGAAAGAAGACTTGTCTAAATTTCACGTAAGATAAACAATATTTTTTGTTATTTATATTTTTCTGAAGTCTACCGTCATTGGACATCAAATATAGTTTGTCATATGTCCTTCTGTTGCGCATTCTATATTCTCTGTAGTAAATGCCCTTTTACTTTCTAAGTCTATTTCCATCAGATGTCAATGTTAGCTTTCCGTGTCCTTCTGTCCAAATATTTCATGTGGTGTAGCAAGTATCACTATGCAGAAGATCTACATAGGTCATTTTATAGCACCCAGCCTTCAATTGATCCTTTCTTCTTTAAATAGCTTTGGATAAATCACCTTCCATAATCATTTGAGCAAACTGTAGCCTTTATTATAGCTGTTACTAGAGATCTCATACAATTCAAAATATAAACCCTAGCCTTACTCATCAGTACAATCACTACACTGCTATGTGCTGGTAGTGCATACTTTCCCATGGCGCAATTATGTTGTTGGGTTATCATATGACAAAGAAAAAGATACATTTTTCAAACTGACCCCATCGCGTGATCAGGTAGGGGCGGGACTTCCACACAGGCGACCTGGGTTTAATTCCCGGCGCCGGCGAAACCGCATTCCCCCAACGAATTTGTTGTTGACCTGTTTTCTCCTCTAATAGTGTTTTTTTATTCCCCAAAACACGCCCATGGAATGAGGGTTAATGTTTAAGCTACAGTAATAAGGAATTAGAGCCCAGACTATCCAGTCCAAGGCCTTAGGCAGCCAGCCGTGTTGGCCGTGATTTACACGGCCAGTTGGAAAAATACACGGCCAATTTTCTTGCCGCACGGGTTCAATTTCCCATCCAGGCCGTGCTCAATTATTTATCTAACTTTCCTTGCAAAGTCGGAAAAACTGGAGAAGCTCAGGTCGGCATTTTTGGCGGACAACAGCCAACTTTTTACCATTAAAAACATCAAAGTTTGTTCAAAAACTTTGCCCAAGAATGGACACTAAGAAATAAATAAGGTTTCTGTTTTTCCAATGTAACTTAAAACTGCGGCCTGCCGGCGGCAGCCAGCCAATCCCCAAAACTGAATTATATTCATAAACCCTTCACATGCTTTGTTTTATAGAAAAGTGTAAATGTGATTAATCCAACCTCAAATTTTCTTAATTTATTTACTCATTTTTCATAATTTCTTTCATCATAAAGTTTATTTATTAATTCATTGAATGTGTTTACAGTCTCAAATGTTTTATTATGGATTTTAAATACCTCTATATTGTTGACAAATAGTGTCTGGCCCGCCCATAGTCGTAAGCAATCGTACCACACACTGTAGTGTAATTGTACTGTCATCATGCAATGTGTTAATATACTGAATGTACATTATTTTGTACATGCAGAGCACATGGCAGATCGGCCAGCCAAAAGGAAAATATTAATTAGGATTAGTCCATTTCTCAAGGGGTGTGTCCTCATTTATTCAAATTTCTCAAATTAAAGTGTGTTCTTAATTACGAACTTACAATTGGGTAGAGGGGTGTTGGGGGTTGGGGAGGGGGGGGGGGGGGGGGTAGGTGGAGGGGGAGGCAAGTGAGCTGGGGAGGGGGGGGGAGATATGTGAAACCCATTTTCTCCATAGTTTAGTCAATTTAAACATAATACAGTGATCTAAAACACTCAATGGACTGAACTTTTGTTGATTTCAAAATGAGAGTATTCCCACAGTGGGGGTTGAAAATAGGGAGAGAGGGTAGGAAGGGGGAGGGGAGGTTAGTTTAGACAAGGAGTTATTATTTATGATAACTCCTTGGTTTAGACAATTATATATATTTACAATGATCTAAAAAACCCACTATTTGGACTTTTGTTAATTAAAAAGATAGTCACGAGAGAAAGGGATAGGAGGAGTAGGGAGGATTAGGGGTGGAGGGTTAGGGGTAGAGGAGGGATGGGGAGGGAGGGAGGGGCCAGGAGGGAAATAGTCAATTAAAAAATGTATATTTACGGTGATCTAAAATGAGTATAGATTTCACTATTCAGGACATGTCATTATCAAATAGGGCACAGTGGGGTGATGAGGGAGGAAGGGGAGTCAAGAATGGGCCAAGGGAGGGAGGGGATAGGGAGGCAATAGGGGTAGGGTGATAGAGATAGGGAGGGTAGATGTGGCAGGGGAAGGGGAGGAAGGGCCCAGGGGAAGGGTTAGTTTATTTAGTCCATGATTTAAACAAGTACACTTACACTACAGTGATATAAAAAAACCCACTAATTGGACTTAAAACTTATCTTTGTTGATGAGCAAGATAGTCTAGGAGTAGAGAGGATAGGGAGGGAATAGTGGTATGGTAGGGAGGGATAGGGGGAGGGTGGGGTCACATGGTCGGTTGGGGTGGGAGAATCTTAAATTTTTTTTTTCTTCTTTCTCTTCTTCATCTAATTAACTAAACTTTTAAGTCAAATCACTTTTATGGTTACAAACTTTAGGGTAAGGGATTTATTAGGATTTAAAGTTTCTTTTTTCAATTGAAAGCCTATGTTAAAGGAAATGTTTAAATGCTCATAACTGCTTAAATATTGACATTATTTATATTCATCAGAATATCCCTTTTTTGGTATAAAGGGTGGGGTATAAAGTTAATGAACATTCCAAAATAAAAAGGGTGGGGATCTGACCCCTGTCCGGACAGTGGAGATTGAGACTCTAGAGGGAGGGATAGAGGGAGATTGTCTCTAGAGGGAGGGATAGAGGGAGATTGTCTCTAGAGGGAGGAGAATGGGATACTGTTTTGATGAGAGAGGGGCATGGGGATTGTCTCAAGAGATAGGATTTTATTTACATTTATAATGGTATTCAAATTATTTTATGATGGAGGTATGTGACTGGAGATTTTAAATGGTGACAGTTTCAGGGGTGTTTTACCTAAAAAAACACCCAGCTGATTTTTATGGAAAGTTAAAAGTGTAAGGAACCCTGTACTTTAGTTGAAGATCAAGATTGTCTCAAGAGGGAGGGGCTGGGACTTGGGTATGGTGAATGAGGGGTAGGTTGACAAAATGACCATGTTTGGTGGTACCAAGTGTCATTTTCGGGTTCCATGCTCAATAAATAGGTGTTGGGGGTTGGGGTGGGATGTGGTGAATAAGGAGGGGTGGGTTGACAAAATAATGCATATACAATACATGTACAACTCAAATATAAATGCTTATAACCAGAAAAACAATTGACAACAGACAATTATTTGGGCCTTTGTTACCTCTGTGGACAGTTCCTTCCATGGGGCTGTCAGACGGCGAAGCCCTGGCCAAATTTGTCAGGAAAGCTGTATTTTAAAGAGTGCTATCCCAGGGGCTGCACCATTTCTTTATACGACACTTCGTTATGGAGTTATGAGCTCTTAATTTAAGCACTTTTTTCACAAATAACTGTTCATAATCATCCTGATTCCCTGGGAACTGGTGTATTTATTTTATTTGCTCTAATCTAATCTGTGGACAGTTCCTTCCATGGGCATCATGGTCAGATGGCTAAGCCCTGGCCAAATTGTTCAGGAAAGCTGAATTTTAAAGAGTACTATCACATGAGCTATACTGTTTCTTCATAGGACACACCATTATTGAGTTATATGAGCTCTTAATTCCAGTACTTTTTCACAAATAACTGTAATCATCCGGATTCCCTGGGATCTGGTGCATTCATTTTATTGGCTCTATACCTAATCTATTTGAGGTACAAGAACTGAATTTGGGTGTTTGTTGCTGGGGTGTTTTTGTGTTGTTGCTGGGTTGGGGGAGAGGGGTTGGAAAATTGCTATTCAAAATTCAAGGATAGCAGAAAGCAGTGAAATTCTATTATTTTCAAATAAAATCGCTGTTAACATGGTGATTAGTGTTAATGTAATATTGATTTAAAATAGATGGAAGATTTCATCATGGGACTTCCTAAACCCAGAGTGTAAAGTGAGCAACCTCAACATTATACAATATTACACTGCATCCATTGTGTTTGTAGCAAAATCTGAAAAAAGCTAGAAAAAAGTGGGAATAATTTTCTCTTCACAATGTGAAATGAAATGCAGATTTAGTGGTAAATTGCACTTGAGAGCATCAAAATACCTATACTATAGCTTCAGGGCCCTGGACCCCAGCCGTAAATGCTTCGCGTTCGCGCCATGCGCTCTGAGCACGGACAAAACAAACTTATTACAGGTAAAGGTTTACACTCCCAACTTTTTTTTTTACACTCCCACTTTCCAAAATCCTACCTAAGGCTTTGATCCAGTCATTTCAATGTATCTGTCATCCAATGCTTTTCTATTCTATGCAGACAAGTGTTGAGGACAGTAACTTTGCGTTTGATCTGATCAGTGAGTTAGGACGTGCCTTCTTAGCTGCCGTGGATACTAGGACACAGGATTGTTCTGCCTATGCTATACAAGAAGTACTACAAATATATGGTTGTCAGGATTCAGCTAAAGATCCGTAAGTTTTTATGTTTGATTTGATCAGTATGTTGGGATGTGCCTTTTTTGCAGTGCACACTAAAACACAGGGTTGTCCTTCTTGCATCATATAAGAAGTACTACAAATCTATGGCTGACAAGTTTGGCAAAAGATCTGAAAGTTATGTTTACTGAAACAATTATTATATATAATGTGTGTGGTGGCATGGGAAAACCCTTCACATGGTCATTTTCTAGCAACTTGGTTTTTTTCTATTGCGGAGAGCTTCATAATCTACTGAGTATTGGACTGTTTAAATTTTTCAGAAATTCCATCTAGAACTACAGTAATAGTATTTTAAAGTCGGCAAGTTTAAACGCAACGCTAAAAATTGAAACTGATAATTCAAGGTGTACACAAAATCTTTGAAATGCTCTAATAATAAGAAAACTACATTGTTATGTCACACAGAATAGCTTGTCATATGAAAAGGACTTTTGATATGAACCTAGTTTTTCACGATATTATTAACAATTGTAAGTTCTTCACTTTCAAAATCTGTACAATGCATTGTCAGAATTCACAAGTGGTTACCATGGTAACAATGTCATTTTACATAGCAATTTACACATAGCATTTTACACATAAAATTTGATAAACAAGGTTCAGAAAAGTACTAAAATAAACTTAACATCTGGAATTTTGCATAAAAAACTCCTGGAGACTAAAGTTCAAGGTATAATCTCTATCTTGGGACCAAAGTTGGATGATTGACTTTGAACTCATTTGTTAGGAATATTTTGGTATGACCCAGATATCTCAATATTAACAATAGCGACTTCCGACGGGTTTTTCCATACCACCACACATGTTTCCAGATACAAACACTGAAATATAATATTTTAAATAGTGGCTTATCACATGTAAAAATTACTTCTTGGTTCCTCAAATCAATATTTCATACCCCAATTCCATCTTGAATCTATTGATATTTAGTACCGTTGTCCTGAAATCCAAGAATAAGATCCAACAAAAATGTATAGATAAATGGGAAAGCAAGCTAGACATATCCTATTGTTTTAAAAATGGTTAGTTATTTTCTTAAAATGTACCTATGACACAAAATTAAGATGGTTTCAATTTGACCTGATTCATGGAATTGTAGGAGTTAACTATTTTTGGAGACTAACCAACCATAACATGAGTGCCATAAATGCAATCTTCCGACTGTGTCTCTTTTATATATACAAGATAAAAATAAAAGAAGGGCTACCATTTTTCGCTTTGTTCCGGAAGGAAGCAAATCTGTTCTTCTCCCTTGAAAAAATGTATCGCCGTAAAAACGGTAACATTGCGAGTTTTAACAAAAAAAATGTAATCCCCTCTTACCATTTATGGGATATGTAGTATATCAGCAAAGGACCATAGTAACCTTTTATAATGCTCAGTATAGTTTGTATTTTATATGAAGAAATGTGATCTGTATTATATACATTGTAAAATTGTGAGATAGGCTTTTACGACGGGTGTTCATAATATAAGTTAAAAGTTTAACGGGTTCGCCGTCGGACGAGTTTTAATCTGTCAAGATTTCGTCAGGATTAGCTCTGACTTCTTCAGGACCAAATTATTATAATATTAAACAAAACATAGAGATTGCCACTTCTCTTGTTATCATCATTTGGGCTGCCCCTTGCCCGATGATTTGAGAGTAGGTGCCCTTTCCTACTTGTGAAAGAATTGGTGGCTCTGAAAAGAGCCGTTCAGATGGATTGCCGCTTCCACTGAACACGTAGGTTGCCACTGGCCTACTATATATAAATTTGGTTCTAATAGAACCTCCAAAGGACTGCCCCTTGACCAATGGAAATAACGTAGAGACTGCCCCTTGTCTACTACAGACTACAAAAGTCTAATGCACAGTAGTGCGGTCACTGATCTGTAAAGATCGTTTGACGCTGTAACGAACTTGAGCAGGGTATATAATGGTTGATTGCGGACCTGGCTGAAAAAATTACAAGACTGTTATCGATTGGCGGGATTGATTGATACTGTAGGAAACACAAAGCTATTAGAAGACAAAGTGCTTTAGCATTGCGTTGAACATATGAGGCAACTGTGAGAAAAAAAATGAAAGAAAAGGATAAGATCCATGTGGTTTTCAAGATCCATGTGGTTTTCAATAAGCAAAGTAAATTAACCCTTTGAACCCTGAATCATTTGTAGGGGTCGGTACCCCCACCCTGATTTATTTGCATACATTATACTAAATTATAGTGCATGGCATCATCGTACATTTCTGTCCTGTCTGTCACCCTTTGGTTAACTGTTTTCTATAGTGGCATACTGCCCTCTTTGTTACATATTCGGGCAGTCAATAAAAGCATTAGAAACATCACTTTCGCTGTCCGTTTTCAGCCTCAAAATTGCTATTTTTACCGTAATCCGATACATCCCTGTCTGCCTGAGAATCATCTGCACAAGATCTTGTTGCATATTCGTCCTATTTCTTGCCATTTATGACAGTTTTCTTCTTGAAATGTGTATGCTAGGCTATGAATTAACATTTATTAACTTGATGCTCTGCTGAATTCATTCGCTACTGTTAACAGGTTTTGCCAATTTGGAACTGACTGAACTATAATAGATCTATATGTATTAACCCTAACCCCGGTTTAGGATTTTTGACCGGGATCACAATTTTCGAGGAAAAAACACCAACTAAATCTCCGGGAACCGGCCGGGATTCGATCCGGGGACCCTCCGTTCTCAAGCCCCACCTTCCAACCACTAAGCCACGGCCCTCAGCTACACATTCGTGCAGTATACTGCTCTCATTATATAGGCTCGGTTGACTACGTCATCGAAAACCGACGGCGCATGCGTTTGGAGAGGGACTTTGGATTAGCATTTTTTAGCACTCAGGGGGGTTAGGGTTAATAGAACACACACACACACACAAAAAATGTTACCATAACCTAACCCCGGTTTAGGATTTTTGACCAGGATCACAATTTTCGAGGAAAAAACACCAACTAAATCTCCGGGAACCTGCCGGGATTCGATCCGGACACCCTCCGTTCTCAAGCCCCACCTTCCAACCACTAAGCCAACCTCAGCTACACATTCGTGCAGTATACTGCACTCATTATATAGGCTCGGTTGACTACGTCATCGAAAACCGATGGCGCATGCGTTTGGAGAGGGACTTTGGATTAGCATTTTTTAGCACTCAGGGGGGGTTAGGGTTAAGAGTATTTTGGAAAATGTGCTGTGTTAAATAGTGAAGTATGTGCTGTGGCCGACAACATACATTGCCCTTAGTTTCTGGCTACAGGACCGATTTAGTAAACCTTTACACCATAAGTACAAAACAAATTTAATTCCTCTGACCGAAAAAACAATTGTGTGATTTGTATTTTGTATTTTGTGTAGGAGTGGGCGCCGATTATGGAGACGTTTTCCTGCGCACATTCGAGAAATCTTAACCCCTTTACTAAACACCCGATATTTGGCCAATGCCAGCTCAACATGGTCTAATCTATCTAAACCTATATACCGTAGTAAACATGGCAATACATACAAGGATTGGGTGTGTACTTGGTCAGGATTTCTTGTATCAAAGGTAATATATATTATAATAATCATTTCCAAAAACCAGGTCTAGATTGCCATCCAAATATAGTGACTTCCATTTATTGAGAGTTTCTCTCATAGCAGTCTCCTGCACCCCTTATTCTCTTATTTGAAGCTGTTACAATTGAAATAACCATGCTCTTTCAAAGCAAAGGCCTTCATTGGCCCATTGAAATGTACATGGGTTGTATGTTTTATCGTTTTACTTCTACAATTAAGCAAACAAATTTGTAATATTTAATTGTGAGTTGATCTACTTCACAAAATGCTGAGAATCAGAAGGATTATATAAATTACCTTTTTTGTCTGCTTTTACCCATCTTGACTTTTGCCGAGTTGACTTTAGTGTAATCTGCCCTCTTTGAGTTGAACAGATAGAATAACAAGGAATATCCATATTTACCAATTAAGGTTATGATAACACAATTTGTGACATGATGTTGACTGAGTGAATATGATTTTATATTAGTGCTGTTGTCGACATGCCAAATGTTGACATAAATGTTGACATTGCTCACATCCCAACATGTCGACATACTTTCTGCGACCATACAATTGAAAAATGACAAATCTGTCCAAAATCTGTGCTCTAAAAAACCTGCAAAAACCCTGAAATAAAGTCGGCAATAATTAGTTGCACTATGTAAAGACAGAAGATGGTGTCAGGGACTCAAATTTATATCAACATATGTCTAGTTATGACAAAATTATATTGACATGTCAACATGATAAAAAGACCATGCAGACAATGATGCTAATATGTATTTCTTTTGTTATCTCTAGGTGAAATCTGACAAGGCCTCTCATGTGTTTAAGTCATGCCAAGCTTTACTCAAACATGACATCAGTACAGCTTTATTCCTTCTACCTCACATACTTCTACATGTGTTACTGGACGGAAAAGATCAGGAGAAAAATGAGGTAAGTAATGATCAGTTACTTGAGGCAGTGAGCTCATCGCGCATATACTTCAACCAAGGATAATGGACAAGTTCATATATCACTGGATTAAATGTTCTTTTAATTTGATTAATAAAACACTATGATGCATGCTTATATGAAGGACAATTTTGCAAATAATGCACATCGATTGACTTATCAAATGATTCAAATCGTTTGCATGAATATAATGACCAAAAAAAGAATCTAGAGATTACGTTTTAAGAAATGGTACACCCATGTGTAGGCATGAGCTCCCCTACAATCTTGTCCAAGTGCTGAACTGAGATGGCAATGGTTGAACATACGCACCTACGGTACATTTCCTCCTGGCCACAGTCAGACACACGAGGGCGCACTCTGATCAGCTCACTGCGCATGCTTAAAAACATTTGATTACCAATCAGAAACCCGAGACCGAGCTATGTGTTTCGCACCACAGATTTCTGTTTCTATTTTTAAGGTGATGTTGAAAATCGCATACTTTTATGCGAGGTCAACCTCATGTGATGTGCGTCCTTTGTACTACAGACCCTGTGAGACTGCGTATAATGGTAAATGAGTGGAATAGTAAAATTCTGCATCGGTATTTATAATAGAATTGGATTTCACCATTCATCAAGTGACTATAATTTTTGTATGAATATGATATGCATGTTTTCTGAGTTGCAGTGAACCGATTAAGAGCTCTTTGCAGAGAGTTACCAGTTTGATTTACAATCACTCAGTTTATTAACCTTGTGAATGTCTGTTGGGTTATTGATCTCATTTGCTTTTTATATATGAAACACTTATTTCTTGCCATTAGATCCATAGTGAGATAATGGCTGTATTGAACCACGCTGCAAGAATGGACAATCAACAGTCAGCTGATATCAGGCATATGAGTACACAAACAGTGTTCTCTGTACTAGATTATCTAATACGATGGAAACGACATAGAGTACAGACCATATGTGCTAATACCAGGACACAGATGACAAAGTCTTCATCTGTTGGAAGTAAGTCTATGTGTTGGGGGTTGAAATATTGATAGATATGACACTTGCTTTGAAGATCTGGGTCAATATTGTTCTTGATGGTGTCAGGGGCAATTGGAAGGGTCCTCTGCCTCTATTAGTTTTCCCACCAGGTGAGTTCTAGAGGATCAGTTGGGAAATATACTTGTTGGTTATTTGCATGTGATACAAGTTTTTAATATTTCATATTTGACATGCCTCGGAAAAAGTGTACTTTAGGTCTCAGATTCTCGACTACTAGTTTCGGCGGATACCGGGAATGATACTGGTTCAAAGTCAGTGTTCCAGTATCAGACGATACTGGTACCTATAAAATGTTCCAGTGTCGAGCTATACTGGAACACAATTATGTGCCAGCATCTTTCAATACTGGGACAAATCACTACTGGTAGCATGTGTACTAGTATCGCCCGTTACTGGAATATAAAAACATAATAGTATCGCTCGATACTGAAATACAATTTGTTGTTCCAGTATCGATCGATACTCGAACGGTAAATTTGTACCAGTATCAAGGGATACTGGCAACTTTGATGTTCCAGTATTGAACGATACCTTTTCCCATGCCTCTGTTGTACTGTTTTATTAATGAAATATAACAAATGCATCATTCTTTTATGACAATGTAAAAAGTAAAGACGAAAGAGCCTCCCCGTTTTCAAAAAAGACAGGTGAGAAACATATCATATGTTATACTTATATTATCCTTTTATTTATTTAGATGTGCACGTAACAGAAGACCCCAGCTTTAAGTGTATCAATGGATTTCTGAAGTGTATCCCTCAGGATGTGTTAGCTAGAGCATCTTTCAACTGTAAAGCCTATGCTAGATCACTCATGCACTTTGAGGCCTATGTATCAGAAAGCTCTGTGGATATCCAACAACATTTAGGGTTTGTGCAGGTAAGTTAGACCCCCCCCCCCCCCCCCCCCCCCCCAGGGTATTGTGCAGGTTAGGATCTATGCCACATATCTGATTCACTTTGAGACTTGCATATTTGCCATACGGTTGATATCCAGCAACATTTTCATCTAGGCATTTAATGCCCGACTTCTACTACAAAGTGTGCATTAATTCATTGTGCACAGCCGATGGAAGCCAGTGGCGTATGGCAAAATAGGAAAATATCAGTTTTAATGGGGCGTATCACAGCCTGTCTTAATGAAAGTTGAATACTTTTTACTCAATTGCAATATTGCACTTGCAACACATGGTATACAATGCCTAGACTGAACATGAATTAAGGGTGGTTTGAAGTGAGGTTGAGTGAGGGGTGGGTGGATACCTAGAAACATTTGGGATATTCACAACTAGGTAAGATCTGGAGGGGTTGTGAAGGGGTGAGGGTTGGATGGTATAAGGCATATATACATGAACTCCACAGTATTTGGCTGCATTTTTACCACAGAGATCCTCAATGTAAGCTTATTTGGCCCTCTGTTTTAAAAGGTAGCCATTTTTGAATATTTTTCACCAAACATTTGATCTTCTTGCTGATTTTTTGTCAATTATAGGTTTAATAATCATTCATTTTCCATTTTGTTTATTATTTCTTTAACCTGAATATATACAGAAACTGTATGTATCCCTGAATGAGCCAGATGGTGTACTAGGCGTATCAGCTATAAGAAAGGCAGAACCAACACTACATGACCAGATTATGGAACATGAAAGTATAGGTAAGCTTTCGGCTTTATTTACAAAACATTTTGTCTTAGTAATAATGACCAGCAATTATGATAAAGTGCGCTCTTACAGAAGCATTAAAAGTGCTGTACTTTCCAGCCATAATGGTCTTATCATTACTTACACATCACACATTTAACATAATCCAAGCTGATCTGTTTCATTTGCTGTATTGTTCATTATTGTGATAAGTATATTATAATAAACTATTTTTAATAAAGGACAATACAAGTAATATATATTTCTAGAGACCGTATATGTAAATCTATGTCATTATTTGTTCCTTTACAGGCAAGCTACGAGATGCCTCTGCTTGTTATGAGAGAGCTACACAGCTAGAACCTGATGAGATAAGTCATAATAAGGGTCTGCTACAATCATTAATGGACCTGGGACAACTCAACTCAGCACTGGTGCATGTCAATGGACTCATTACAGAAAGGTAGGTCATATAGTCGTCGTCAGAATACTTCAGCACTTTTTGAAATAGCCAACGCACGCGATCTAGTTAATGAGTGTTTGGGCGGGGACATTCATGACCCATAGATACGATCGTGCCACATTGGATTACAGGGGCCGCGACGCTGAAAGATAACGCTGTTGTGATGCTGTTCTACAACGCACTTCCGTGTTTACGCTGTACGCAGTTGCCACAGAAAAACGTGCTGAAGTATTCTGACGACGACTATAATAAAACACTTTGTAGGTATGGACAACTCGACTTAGCATTGGTTCATGGCCATAGACTCATTACTGAAAGGTAACTGTAGCCCTATAATGGGGGAGGGGTGAGGGAGAGGGGACACTGGGGTAAGAAAGCTCATACAGCAATACAGCTGCTCCGATCCCTTTTATATACCTTTGATAAAGTGTACTTTATTAAGTCTCCCTGCCATGCATCAATACCAGGGTATCATTTCACACTGCTTTTATTCCCCTGCATAGTTTACCCTCAAACCATTCTAAAAAGTTAACATTTGTTATTTTGAACTATTTTTCATATTAAAACCCCAGGTAAAATATACTTCCGTAGTGTATGATTCTGTCATTACACCAAACAGTTTTTATAAACGTTCTTTTGATACTTTTATTATCTTTATTCTATTCTTTTGTTTTTATTTGTGACTTGCAGGCCTGAATGGACCGGCCAATTGAATACATACAGAGTAGAGGCATGTTGGAAACTAGCTAATTGGGACATGTTAGAGACCTATTTGAAACCAGAGAGAACTAATACCAGTAACTGGAATATAGGACTGGGTAAAATACTTCTAGCTGCTAAACAAAGGGTAGGTTCAGTGATATGGTTGATTAGACACAGTGTGTATACAGCTTTGGAAATTTATCTTAGCAGCAATTTGGCAGCATTATCTTAACCCTAACAGCACTAGATGCTATAGAATACTCCTCTACTAGCGTATGCTTCCCCGGTCAATCTCTTTGCCCACCCAGACGGGCTATCGTATGCAAACAAAATTCTTTGCAAATCTTTTGATTTTTAAAATACTTTGAAGCTGACTCTACTTTGTAAAAACCTTTCATGACATATCTTTAATGTTTTATCCCTTAGGATGCTGAACAGTTTGAGAAACACATCAATATTGTACGCAGTTCTCAGATGGGCCCGTTATCAGCAGCAAGTATGGAGAGTGGATCCTACCAGAGAGGATATGAATTCATAACAAGGTTAGGCAAATCAAATGAAATATAAATATTGAGCGTTTATAAGTAAAATAGTAAGAGCATTATTATGATAACAAATATTGACCATGTTACTTCCTGGAAATGTGCTCATGTATAGTCTCATTATAGTATTAATGACACCTGTGCATAATGTGACCCCATGAGCTGTGGGGTAATTTAATTCTTCTTTTTCCTATTTGTTCCTAGACTTCATATGCTATGTGATTTAGAGAAGGCAGCCCGTTGCCTTGTGGGTATACAACGTAACTCATCAGAGGATGACGAGGGGACTCAGGAATATGTGAGTCATTCTAAGCTACTCTCAGGATGGGATGCAAGACTCAATATGGCTCAGTACTCATTTAGAACTCAAGAACCTATCCTATGTCTGAGACGGACACTGCTGAGTCTTAATGATATGTGAGTATAGCTGAGATATACGAGTCATTTTACACAGCATCAACATTCACTGCTCGGGTAGTTTTAGTGGACTCACAATCCTTGAAGCAAATATTACCTATGTGCACATTTTATTTACCGATCTTCTTGCAACAACTAGATTCTAGATTTCAGAAAATGTTTATTTAATGACTGACAAGATAGTCTTAAAGTTATAGACTGAGTATCAAATAGAAACAGTTTACAATGCAGTAGCTACTTAGTCAAATAGATTTCCAATTAACTTATAATCATTGCTTCAGCTCAAATATACCCAATTAGAAGATACTTCATATATATGGTTTGTTAAGATTGTTATGAGGCAACTGCTTTGATATCTTGATAAAGATACTTCTTGAATTATTATAAATGGTGGTACAGCTATTTTTATAGTCAAATTTGTGCCAGACCAGGTGGGGTGTTAGTTATTGAGGTGTGATTCCTTATAATAGTGTTATTCTATGCAATGAACATGGGTAGGACCAACTGGTTTAAATTATTCTTATGAAATTTGTATTTTGGCAAAATACTTCGGGAGTGTGCAATATTTTTATTTGACATCATTTTATTTTAGGCAACAACAAAAAGACCTGTTCTACAGACCCAACCAACCCATCTTTCTGTTGAATTTTTAACAACAAAAAAAATTAAATTGAATTTTGTTGTTGACAATTTCAGTGTGTTGAAAATTCACCAGAATGTTACAAAAAAATTGGAAAGAAATTGCGCAGACCGTAGAACAGGGTTTTGTTATTGTCGCCTTACGGTATTTAGCCTTTACTTGACTAAAGAACTTCCAAGAAGATGCCAGCTTGTCTTGTTAACTTCATTTTTAACATTTTATAATTCAATTTGCCATTTGTTCCTTTCATTTGACACCATACACAGCCCAGAAACGGCCAACAAGAACAAAGATGTAGGACTTTGCTGGGTGAAGAGTGCCAAAGTAGCCAGAAAGTAAGTCTTATCCATGGAATTTAAAAATAAGAACTTCATTTGGAAGATAATTTATGGGTTAGTTCAATATTTTGCAATAAAATATTCGCTTGTATCAAACCTGGTTGGGACCTATGCTATATAGGGAATTACATGCTGGTGTTGGTGAGTGATCCAAGTCGTTCCTGATGACATATTTTACATCATTTTGTTGTTCATAGAAATGCATTTAAGTCAGCTGCGACTTGCCAAATGTCAGGACAGGTTGCAACAGGTCTCTTGGCCCCAATCACTGCAGTTGACTTTAATCCAATTCATGGACAACTGGTTGCCTCAAGTAGTTGTGAGCGATTTGTGTTTCAGAGTCCACTCAAGTGATTAAAAATCACCACCACCTGCAACTCAAAGTATGTTATGGGCATAAGATATATTTGTACAAAATTTGAAGTAAGTAGAACTTAAATTGCTGATTGGAAGCGCTTTGGTATAGACTTAATTGAAGCTTACACACAATTATTGGGAGAATTCCCGAAACATTGTGTGGTTTTGAAAATTATGATAAAACTTACATGCTGGAGGGTTTTTATCAGCATGAAATATAATAATTCATGAATCATTGTTTGTTTTATACATTTTGAATTCATTCTCTCACTTTACACCATACTGTCATTGTTTGTGTCTGACGGACTTGATGCAAGTCTACATAGATTCCTTGCATATTTTTGTTGACGTGACCTTATAATGTGTGTTCTCATAAAGTGGCGCTGTTGTATTAATGACGTCAAATGGCGATACTGAGCTCTCTGAGCTCAATACCATAATCAGATAACAACCTGTTATTTATGTATGCACAGTATAGGAGTTTACTATCCCAAAATTAATAGTAGCACTGCATACAGCGAATGCCATGTGAAGGAAAAAAAGTAATAACTTTTTACAACTTATTTGTTTAAACGATTAAAGTACTATGGCAGTATTCACACAGTTTTGCCAAAATATTTGGCAATCTTAAGCTTTATTTGGCAGAAATATATTTCAATATTCATTTAATTTATTGACAGAGCTGGACACTTACCGACAGCCTACAGCTCTCTATTAAATGCTGGACTCTACTCAATACCAGATCTATTCATTGAAAAAGCTAAATGGCTATGGACCACGGTAAGTTGTTTAAAATACTATAATTACTTTATAATCACTCAGGAATGAAACACACTCCTCTTAACACCCTGTGGACACTTTTGCCAAAAGTGTCAGATTTATCAAACTATTGGACAATGCTTTTCTGATCAAGCGCTCTTTCGATGCACACCATACGCTAAACATCCAAGTATTTAAACGGTGTGGATAACACCCTGTGTTGGCCTAACATCAGTTGGACACTTTGCCGAAAGTGTCAGATTTATCAAACTATTAGACAATGATTTTCTGATCAAGCGCTCTTTCGATGCACACCATACGCTAAACATCCAAACATTTAAACGGTGTGGATGTTTCATCCGTTAAAAATAGAATAATAGGAATTTAAAAAACTCTATATTTGTATACTTGTATCATGGCTGAACCTGAGCTGTACCCTGGTCTGGCAGTCCATTAGCAAATCAAGACCTGTCTGCTAATATGCGATGCTTAGAAAAATAGCAGAAGTAAGGGAAAGCCAAGTATATTTAAAATGACGAAAATCATTTATTTCACATGGTGAATGTGAATTAGCCCAGAATAGGAGATTATGTAAAATGGGGAACATGTACGCATTTTATTTTATTTTTTAATGACACATTTTCATGAACTCTTTTCCCCCTTAAAAATCCTGGCTACACCACTCTCCTAACCTCTCTATTAATGGAATTGTCTTCATACATTGTTTTTCAGGGAGATGGTCACCAAGCTCTGATCACACTACAGAAAGGAGTAGAGGAGTATTTCTCTGATGCAACACGACTCAGAAGTGATGACACTGAAGAAGCCAAGGCACACAAGTTTGCACACGCTAAGGTATGAACAACAAAAATAATTGTCTGATTTCAGGCTTGAACAGGTCCTTGACAAGCTTAGGGGGAAAAGGAGAACTATTTATTAGATTTAGGAGTGCAATAATAGATTTAGCAAGGATGATAGACCGAGTTATCCTACCCACTCTTATTATCCTGCCCACAAAATTCACAGTTGTGCCCGAAAGGTATAAAAAGCTACTAACATCAGAAGCGGGCCTGAAAATAGCAACTGCCCATAGCGGGTAACTTTTGTGTCGGGCAGGTGAAGATGCAAAAGTACCTAACAGTAAAACTCTCAAAGTGTAATTGAGTTACACTGGCTGGTGAAATTCTGTCGGGCAGGTATTTTTGTGAATTACCTGCCCAACTGGCTGGTTGAAAAAAATCAGAAGTCCCGGTCTGTTATCAAGGGCCAAAACACATCTATTTAAACCTTGTAAGTACTCTTGCCCTGAACATGTATAAAGCAACACTTCCTATGTATAACAATTGGGCAGTTTTACTTTTAACATGCTGAAGAGCCAGAAAAACATACACAGTTCTGACAAAAGAGCAACGATTTGCTTCATTCACACAAACAAAACCAAAAAAAATGCATTTTTCTTATCAAATTTTTCATATGATACTGTACTTTGCAGGCTTTGTTGATGGTGGGACGATTCATGGAGGACACAGCCAAGTTTGAGGGTAACTCTGTCATGAAACAGTACAAGGATGTTGTAGAAGTGAACATGGAATGGGAAGATGGACACTTCTATCTAGCCATGTATTGTGATAAAGTCATGCAAAATGTCACAGATATGAGGCATAAGGCTGGGTAAGTAAACATGGAATGGGAGGATGGACACTTCTATCTAGCCATGTATTGTGATAAAGTCATGCAAAATGTCACGGATATGAGGCATAAGGCTGGGTAAGTGAATATAGGAGCAGGAAGAAATGCTGGTTGTATTTCTACATATATACTTTCAAAGTCAATATTTAGATTGATCAAAAATACCCTGAAAACAATTGCTACAAGGTTATTAACCTCAAATAAGTATCAGTTCTGTTCTATGCAATGTATTATAATAGTGTTGTCATATTTGACCATTGCATTTAATTGAATGTTGGTATGATTATAATTTAAGTGATTATGCATAACTGTGATATAATTCCATCCTCAACCTACAGTGATTTCATCATCCACGTCATCAAGAACTTGGGCCAATCATTACAGTATGGTAACCAATACATCTATCAGTCTATGCCTCGTATGCTAAAACTATGGTTGGATTATGGTGTTCACGTCTTGGAGATGGAGAAGATGAAGAAAACAGAGAAGACAGTGGTTGCTAAGACGATGCTGATGAGACTCAATAAGGTAGGAGAAGACAAATAGAACACTTTATGCCCATTACATACTTTAGCCATGATCCACTTGCAGCGATGTTAAGTCACCCAAGTGGACTATGGTTCACAAATGGCTCCCTGCTACATGAAAGATTGAATGACCAGTCACTTATGAGCTGGATTGAAGTAAACTGCAGCGATTCAGACATGTTGGGAGCCCTGCGACCGGTAGCGACCCATGCTAACTTTAGACAAGTCACTGCTTGTGATTTGCTTTGCAGTTGGTGTGATGGTGACGTAAACATGTCATAGGGAACGACAGGAATCGCTCAACAATGTAATGGACTAAATGTTATACTACCATATGTATATGAAAATATCATGATTTGTTTGCTAAAACCTAAAGGAGATATACTGACTTATGACGGTTTTGAATTTTATGGTTGACACGCTTCCACAGAAAGAAGCACATAAAGGATCTTGATGACCTCTCAGATCCACTCATTTAATCTTGTTACCACATGGTCTTACTAAAAATTTAGCCCCATACCAATTCCTGACACGCTCTCTCTCTCTCTCTCTCTCTCAACTCAACTCAATTTATTGTATTACTACAAATCATATACGGTCTTACAACAAAGTTCACCTGATACCAGTTGATTTGATCAATCTTATCTCATTATATTTTGTAACTACAGATCATATCTGGTCTAACCACAAGGCTAGCTCCATACCAGTTCTTGACGGCATTCTCTCATCTCATTATATATTGTAACTACAGATCATATCTGGTCTAACCACAAGGCTAGCCCCATACCAGTTCTTGACGGCATTCTCTCAACTCATCTCTCGTATCTGCCATGCTCATCCTGATGTCTTCTTGCAGCTTCAAGTAAGTGTTACTATTACTATGTGTATTTACATGCTCCGGGCAAGGAGAAATTATTTAACCAAGTGTTACCATATTTTAATAAATAATATTTAGGTATAGTTGTGGCTATATGGATGTGGTGAGGTTTAGCAGAACACATTATTTACTTTTATAAAGCCCATCACTAAACAGAAATTTAATTTCTGGACCGAAGTCATATTGAGTTTGCATCCCAAAATTCACCATATTTATATTGAGTATATTTATAATATTAAGATGAATAGCAAAGTAGGTCTACATACTGTTAGTAAAACACTTTCTTGTGATATATCTTTAAGCGTATGACAAACCACTAATGCATATAAGCATAGATATTGCATTACCAGGTATGATACAAAAATGATGTACTTGATGTTTTGCATGTACCAAAAAAATAAACAAAAAAGGATTTTCCCTATGGATCAAAAGCAAGAAGGTATTTTTTATATTTTTACACTTCTCTGGTGTAACCAACATATGGTTGGATCTCTTGGAGTTTTGTCTCAATTTGTAGTTCCTTTATATTGCTATTTTCCCTCTTATTTATGTTTCTATTGATTTGTATTCCAGGAGATAATTGCGCGGGTCCTTGTTGCCTTTCCACAGCAAGCTGTGTGGATGTCTATGGCTGTGTCAAAGTCTACATATGCCATGCGTAAGAAACGGTGTGAGGATATCTTCACTAGGGCAAGATTTCTGAAGAAAGATCTCGCCAAGTTTATACAGGTGATTATTAATGATGTAACAAACAAACTTTTGTTCCATGGGCATGGCATACCTGAAAAACCCACCCAACCTATGTACCTTACTTGAAAGGTATGTTAGTCACAAGCTGAGGGCCAGTGAAAATGCCAAGGAGAAACTGTTCAATTATTTACCAAGCCACGCTAATGGAAATAGATCTAAATTTGATCTTAAACTACGAAGGCAATACCAAGGACTGGACTGTTAACACAGATTGAGGGATGTATTCTAATTATGATGCTGTGCCTATGACTAGAAGTTACGCGCTGATGCCACATTCCAACTCAAAATGACACGGAGTATAAATCTTAGAGATGTGTTTCTGCCACTAGCCCTTTGTGAGATGATGGCAATTAATAGGATAAGTCTTAATGCCTTGATGCTTTGACATGAATAACTAAAAACTTCAACCATGTTGTTCTCTTATATTATAGGATGCCACTAAGTTAACAGACCGTCTATTGGATCTATGCAATAAATCTGTAGATATGAGCTGTAATACCCTCAGCATTAATAGTGATTTCAGATCACTCAAGAGACTAGTTGATGATCGGTAAGTTGGGTTTATTCACTCTATTTTAGTTTAAAATTACGATTAACATAAAAAGATAGGTAAGAAAGATAACTGGGCATTGGCTGAACATGTGTACGGAGTAAGTCATTAACCACATTGGAACCAAACCAAAAGCTTTGCACAGGTTCCAAGTCTTGGTATGCAACATGTGGTGCTTTCATTTTAAAACAAACTATGGATTTTAACAAATCATTATCAACTCTTTTCAAATTCATAACAGCAACAAGAATCTTTACAGACTGACTATACTAATTTGAAATAGCCTTCATAGACAAGGGGCAGTATAAATCATTGTCATTGATCAAGGGGTAGTCCTTTGGAATAGGTTCTGTTAAAAGCCAACAATCTGGTAGGCCTCAGCAACTTTTAGAGCCACCAACTCTGTCAGTGGACAACCCCTTACTTTTACATCATCATTCAAGGTGAGCCCAAACAGTGATACTCTGTAGACAAGGAGCAGTCTATATGTTTTGCTGATGATAATTTGGTCAGAGCCAATCCTTAACATAAAAGCTAGATAGGTCTAAACGTGTATGACGGTGAACCTGTAAAATGTTTTACCTATATCTCATGTTCTGTCTATACATTAGACCCCCAACATATACTTTTGTATCTCTTTCTTTTCTAGAAATTTCAGTCCAATCATAGTTCCATTGCAGTCTGCTATGACAGTGACCCTTCCCACCAACACACAAGGGTCACATAGAGATCATGACCCCTTCCCCAAAGATTACATCTATATTACTGGATTTGATGATGGGGTGAGTATAGCTTACAAATTATTGTAAAGCGTGTTATTCAAAATGAATATCGGGATTGATGATTTAGGTTATTAAGAATATTTGTGTGTGTATATAAATCTAAGGAAAGTGTTTGTTAATGAGATATTTGCTCTGACTAACTGAGTCTGTTCAGCTGACTTACATGTATATATAGCTATATATTTTATCTGTCTCATAATTTTGACACCAAGTCTTAGATTGTCTGCACAATTCACAAAGTTGAGTGTTAAAAATGTCTATCTATATGTGTTGTGATCTGGGTAAACTGGATGTTGACAGATGTGAAATAGGGATTATGGGTTTTAAAAGAATTAACAATTTTTTTTTATAATTCATTTCCAATACTTAGTATCATCATCTTTCATGAAATTTCAATTTCAAAAACTTACTTAAGTCACTTTTCTGATGAACTTTATAATGTTATTCTATTGGACTATGTATCTTGTTCGGGCTGTTTCTTGTTTTGTAGCTTTCTATGACACCACAATCATCATTCACACATAACTTTTTTTTTGTTGGGACTGCAGAAAATTATCAAAACAGTTGTGTGGGTAATCAGCAGAGTTCCATGTTCTGATGATATAGATATCTACAAATGTTTTACATGCTAAAGAGTTAATAGTGAAAAAGATTTAATGAATGTGTTTCAATAGAAACATAAGTAACTGTATATCATAATAAACATAAGTAACTGTATATCATAATAAACATAAGTAACTGTATATCATAATAAACATAAGTTACTGTATATCATAATAAACATAAGTAACTGTATATCATAATAAACATAAGTAACTGTATATCATAATAAACATAAGTAACTGTATATCATAATAAACATAAGTAACTGTATATCATAATAAACATAAGTAACTGTATATCATAATAAACATAAGTAACTGTATATCATAATAAACATAAGTAACTGTATATCATAATAAACATAAGTAACTGTTTACCCTTAGACAGCGGGAATTGAAAACACAGCCAAAGACAAAAATAGATTATATAGCCCTGAGGCTCCATACTAATTAGATTTTATTATACAACTATATTTACATAAGTTGAATAGTTGATACTTAATTTAGCAGGGGCATCAGCCCTTATACTACAATAATTACATTGATAAATATTTTTAAATGTTTGGCCATACAAAGGATACGAGTACAAAAAAGGATAATAATACACAATTATCAAACCATAATTGGGGGTCCTAGTGATATACCTAAGGGACATAAACTTAGAGAACAGCTCAACAGAATTCCAATTATTTTAAAAGATGGTTATAACTTTTAAATAAACTTGGCCTAATTTATCAATGCTTTCTTTCAATGTTATTCAATTTGTAAATCATCAATTTGAAATATAAAATAATCAAATCTGAGGGGAATGGTTAAATGGCCAACAGCCCTACCACCGATGAAATCTTATCAAGTGATAGTTTCAGAAAATTGATTTTTGCACGGTAATTAACTAGTTGAACTCTAAATGAGTTGGCCTAATTAATATAATACCAATTATAGGATGAAGCAGTAATACATTTCTTTTGACTTCATAATAAATTGAATAACTTTCTTTTACCATTTATAAATATTTCTTATATTAAAGAGAATAATTGGGATTTAAATCCCTGACTTTTTAAAAATTTCTCCTTAAAATTACAATATATGCCATCCACTACATCATGCAGTAGAACAATTGGTAACTTCAATTAATATATATAAAATAAAGGATAATCAAGACCGGGCGATATGGCAATTGGTCCCCCCTGGTCCAGCCGCGTGGGCAAGATACAAAGGAATAATTAAGACCGGGCGATATGGCAATTGGTCCCCCCTGGTTCAGCCGCGTGGGCAAGATACAAAGGAATAATTAAGACCGGTCGATATGGCAATTGGTCCCCCCTGGTTGAGCCGCGTGGGCAAGATACAAAGGAATAATTAAGACCGGGCGATATGGCAATTGGTCCCCCCTGGTTGAGCCGCGTGGGCAAGATACAAAGGGATAATTAAGACCGGGCGATATGGCAATTGGTCCCCCCTGGTTGAGCCGTGTGGGCAAGATACAAAGGAATAATTAAGACCGGGCGATATGGCAATTGGTCCCCCCTGGTTGAGCCGCGTGGGCAAGATACAAAGGAATAATTAAGACCGGGCGATATGGCAATTGGTCCCCCCTGGTTGAGCCGCGTGGGCAAGATACAAAGGGATAATTAAGACCGGGCGATATGGCAATTGGTCCCCCCTGGTTGAGCCGCGTGGGCAAGGTACAAAGGAATAATTAAGACCGGGCGGTATGGCAATTGGTCCCCCATGGTTGAGCCGCGTGGGCAAGATATAACGGGATAATTAAGACCAGCCGATATGGCAATTGGTCCCCCCTGGTTGAGCCGCGTGGGCAAGATACAAAGGGATAATTAAGACCGGGCGATATGGCAAATGGTCCCCCCTGGTTGAGCCGCGTGGGCAAGGTACAAAGGAATAATTAAGACCGGGCGATATGGCAATTGGTCCCCCATGACTGAGCCGCGTGGGCAAGAAACAAAGGAATAATTAAGACCTGGCGATATGGCAAATGGTCCCCCCTGGTTGAGCCGCGTGGGCAAGGTACAAAGGAATAATTAAGACCTGGCGATATGGCAATTGGTCCCCCATGGTTGAGCCGCGTGGGCAACGAATATATTCCGTGATTTTAGTACAATATATTTTATTTTTATTTTTATTTTTAAACAAAAAACAAAAACAAAACAACTAATCTGAAACAACCAACGAAACAAAAAACGATCCCGATTGAAAGCGGAACAAGATGAATATGGGAGGGTGGGAGTGGTTTTATTTAACAACAGATCCTCATAGTATGGAAACACAGAGCGAATGAAGTACAAAATGTACCAAATGGGCATAGCAAAACAATCAAACAAAGGGCTGCTCGCGGGCAACCGGAAGTAGCCGTGAATGGTCAAACGGTAACCAAGGACGCCCACAATTAGATGACAATGACCATTGACAATTACCGCTTCGGTGGTTAAAAGAGTTTGGGCTTTATTGAGCCCAAACTATAATATCATAATAAACATAAGTAACTGTATATCATAATAAACATAAGTAACTGTATATCATAATAAACATAAGTAACTGTATATCATAATAAACATAAGTAACTGTATATCATTTATTCTTCCAGGTTGAAGTGTTGCCATCCTTACAACGTCCCAAAAAGATAGGAATCCAAGCCAGCGATGGCAAACTGTATGTCATGATGTGTAAACCTAAGGATGATCTACGCAAAGATAATCGACTGATGGAATTCAATGGTATCATCAACAAGTGTCTGCGTAAAGATGCAGAGTCTAGGCGGAGACAACTACACATAAGGACTTATGTATGTAAACTGTGTCTTGAGCAAATGTTTTTCATAAAGACATCAAAGACTAATAACAGAATCAAATGTATGGATAATTGTAATGGCATTTAAATTCCCACCTGCCTGTTCAAAATGGACCAATAATTTGTCATTGTCATAAGTCAAAATGAAATGGTTCCTCCCTGAATGGTAAGCCAAGCGGGGAGTGACAAAATACGAGAATGTCAGCATCGTAGCCTGCCGCAATAGCAGGTGAATACTTTTAACTCCTTTATGTGTACCGCAACGCACAATAAATAACGTCTAGTATGAACTTACAGGGCTTACGAAACACTCTTCTTTTCCCAATTAATAATCTATGGCCTGTGAGGTTAGAGATCATCTGAATTTGACTAACTGTGTTCACAAAATGTCTGTATATGTCGTTGAAATAATAGTTCATAAGCCTTCGTGTGCAATCATTTCAAATGTTGATGAGTGGAACTTGATGAATACAGATTGAACATTCTTCCATATGCTCATACACAATGTGACTTTATATATTTAACAAGGCGGTGATACCACTGAATGAAGAATGCGGTCTGATTGAATGGGTTCCTAACACGGCAGGTCTCAGGAATATACTGCACAAGATATACAAGTAAGTGAATTGCATGCATCGCTATAGATATACCTTTTCTTATTTGTCCAGGTGTAAACCTTGGTATCTTGCTTAAAGTGGGGACTTGGCGGTTTGTGTTTTTCAAGATATAGATGAAAACGGTCAGAAATAAAATAAAGGAAATTATAAGAATTTAGGAGTCATTTTCACTCGTAAAATCTGAATGTCTTGATCAATTTTGATACATTTGGTGTCATTTTAAAGCTTAGAAAATGCTCTGCAAGCACAAATAATAAACTCAAAATTGGCTTCACTGCAAAGTCCCTCTTTTGATGTGCTGCTTCACATGTGAGCTGTAGTCTGCCAGGCTTTGTCTTTCCTAACTTGGGATTTAACTCAATGACTCATACTTATAGCAGATTGCTGGCAAATTATCATCAAGCTCTTGTTCAATATTTACTAATACCGATCATGCTGAAAGCATTAACAACCATATGTTTACATTGTTCCTATTCACAATATTCTAGTTCTATGTTAACATTATTTTCTTGTGTTTAAATCTCACCATACAGAGAGCGAGGTATCTACACTACTGGTAGAGAGCTCAAAAACTTCATGCCTGCCCTCAACACTCCATTAGAGTAAGTTAAATATATTTGAAACTTTACTTGTAAGGATAATTTTGTAATATGCATAATCAAATAACATGTAGTTGGTGTAAATTTAACCAGATTTGAACTTACTGTCTCTTACAGAGATTCCTTGGGTGAACTGAATAAATCACCTTATTATTATTGCCAATTGTAATGGTTATCAATTTCTTATTTCTTTTTTTCACAGACAAAAGTTGCTGATTTACAAGACTAAGCTGTTACCACGGTTTCCGCCTGTATTTGTAGAATGGTTTCTTAAGACATTCCCTGATCCAACATCGTGGTAAGGATAACATGAGCTTTTAATTTGTTTAAATGCATAATGTGATAAAATGAAATGCTGATTCATTAATTGTTCTGAATCAGCTTTGATTAGGTTGTAAAACTAGCCAAAAGAAGATTTTGTTTTGCAATTTTGAAAATCAAAAAACTTCCTTCACCCAATGGAATTTCGGGAGCTGCACTGAAAAATGGTGGATGTTACTACCTAAGTGCGGATAGGTTTGCGCCTGAATTGGCTGCACCCTAGTTGGTGCGACCTGATCTGATGATTCACCAGTGGTAGCGAAATTACAGCGCTTTGAACCAACCCTTTGGAAAAGGCGCTATATATATCCAGATTATTATTATAATTATTATTAATTTTCAAAATTTGATTACATTTTCAACTTTGTCATAGTTTTAAAGAATTTGGATTTGGGCTGGATTTGGACTAACAAGCAACTTACTTATTTATATGTCTAAGGGGACAAAAATTAATGTGACTAAATTGTCAAAAAAATTAAAACAAAAATGCTCAACTAACTGATATACATGACAGACTGTTTGACTTTGGGGTTACTTTTCACCTTTTACTGACACAAACTAAACCAAATACTTTTTTGATGCTTTTCCTGCAGGTATTTGAGTCGATTAGCGTACGCCAGGACATCGGCAGTTATGTCAATGGTGGGATATATCCTTGGATTGGGAGATAGACATGGAGAAAACATACTGTTTTGTTCAACTACTGGGGACTGTGTCCATGTAGACTTTAACTGTCTATTTAACAAGGTAACCCCAACCTCCACCCCTAACTGATTCATGCAATTTGGGTGTATTTCTTTTTGGCCTGGGAAGGCAATTAAAATAGTCCACATTTGTTTTTGTTCATGACATTATTGACCATCTAGAAATTATCTTTTTCATTATTGATTTGATGAAATTTCAAAAACAATCATTTCATATTTAAGGTTTGTTATATCTTTTGTTATACCAGGCAGCATTAAAACACCAACAATATATTGTATGTGGCAGCTATACAGATATGACCTTTACAAATTCCCATGAAGTGTTACCTCAAGGTCCATCTGCAATAGCTGCCTTTAGTTTCTTATCCATTGCTCAGTATATAGATACACCACCAATATAACATCTGGCAGCTATTTTATTATATTTGTACAGCAGTAGCAAAATGGTGTAGTTGTCTCTCAAAGAAAAAAGTTGAGATCTTAATACCAACAAGAATCTAGCTTTTTGAATGGTTCAAAATAACACCTCTGTGTGGTTAAGATTGGATACTGCTTTCTGATTTTATGAAGAAAAACTACTGTAAAATTGTCTTTATTTTCTTTGTTTTTCCATGACTAATTCCATGAATCTCTCAGATTGCGTGACAGTACGCATGTAGAGTTTTCTGACATTAAACCCTAGGCATTTGTACATCTTATCTCAACATGTTAAAGGTGAACAAACTTTTCTTATATAAATACTAAATGCAGCCTATTGTTCACCTATAATGTTATTCCATTGTGCCGTCAGGGCGAGACATTTGATTGGCCAGAGAGAGTACCATTTCGTATGACTCATAATATGGTGGAAGCTATGGGACCCATGGGATGTGAGGGTATCTTCCGCAGAGCTTGTGAAGTCACTATGAAGGTCATTAGGGACCAGAGAGAGCCGCTGATGAGGTGGGTGTTATGTAGTGTTGCCCAATAGGTTGGGCTGGGTAGCCTAACTCACAATGAAAAATAGGTTGATTAACAATAAATAGCCCAATTTACATTGAATGTTGCCAAAGTAGCCTACTCATTGTAAGAAGTATTTTGATTCACAAAAGTAGCCGAATTTACATTGAGGAGTCTAATTTATGATGAAAAGTAGCCCAATTTATGATCAAACGAGCCCAATTTACAATGAAAATAATTCCAATTTACAATGATAAAGAGCCCAATTTACAATGAAAAGGAGCTCAATTTACAATGAAAAGGAGCCCAACTAATGGCTTTACCCACAGTCTGAGCATTGGCCTAGGTCACATGTGCGATATGAGGGTAATTTGCATTTTGTTCCCAATTTACTCATCAAGGCACATGGTGTGATTGCGTCTCATTTTGACATGCAATTTCTTTTGTAAACCTACATTTTATTCAACACCATTGATTCACACATTCAATTAAACAATGTATAACTCAACAAACATTTGAATTGTAACTGCCTTATTCTTCACCAATCAACTCATTGACAGAATCCACCACAATTCACTGTATGACCCTTAAAAGGATGTATCAAACATAAACGCCCAAAGGGTGCTATAACACTTTCATCAATGGTGCTGTAAAAACTACAGTTAACACACGCCCTGGTGCCTGATACATGGTTAGCATGTCTGCAGTTACTTTCTTGAGCGCTGTATTGGTGCATCTAAACCTTTGGTTGAGTCGTACATTGAACATGTTATAATGGTTATATATACAAGGTTGCAATCGTCTTGTGGCACATTTTATTTCCCCTAGTGTTAACCCTATATCTGTTTGGAGTTTATGTTTATGTGGTACTGAACAGGCTATAGTCGATATTCAAAAGTCTCCTGAGTAACCAGGGAGACTTAGGTACACGGGGCTATGGGTGATGGATGGTCAATTTAATCTTAATCTCCATTTCCTCCTTATTCTTGACACAGTGTACTCAAGACATTTATCTATGACCCCCTGGTGGAATGGAGCAAGCCAACGACACGCTCCAGGGCATCTACGTCGTCTGCCACTGAATCGGGGGAAATTGTCAATGAAAAGGTAAGTCTGTTCAATGAGTGAGTTGGGGTGAGCAGAGGAGTGGTTACTTGCTTGAATGAAACAAGCCAACAACTTGTTCGTGGACATGTATGTACCACGTCTGCAACTGACTTTGGTTAAGTCATGGATGAGAAGGCATGACTATTCCAGGGGTGGATGTGGTGGGAGTAAAGGGGTTGATATCTATAACTGGATTGCATGCATCTACATTATGTCACTGAATTGGGGGATATTTTCCATGAGAATAGGTGTGTTTGTGTTGGGAAAGGCCAAGAGAAGTGATGAGATGAATAGAGCAAACCAACAACTCTATCTTTTAATCTGGGGATTTTTCTGGATTTTAAAATCTTTAGAAAATATTACTTTCCATTAGAAAATGAGTGAAAGTAAAGCAAAAACAAAAATAAAGTTGACTTGCCCATTATTATTTACCATATCGTTACTCTCTCTGCAGGCTATGACACATGTACGAGACATAGACCATCGTATGCAAGGCAAGAAAAACAAGACCAGAGGTCTACCATTGTCTATAGAAGGACATGTGCATTACTTGATATCAGAAGCTACTGATGAAATGAACTTAGCACAGATGTATGTAGGATGGGCAGCCTATATGTGAGGAGGTCTATCATTCTCTATGACATGTGCATTACTTGATATCAGAAGCTACTGATAAATGAACTAAGCACAGATGTATATGTGAGGGCAACCATTGCTCATTCATTGCCTTGCAGGAACCTTGAGTCAGTCTCCCAGTACTGATACCTGTCAAAATATGAGTGCCTTCTGAACGATTTGTACCTTTCATTAGTACTTTGTTATAATTAGCATCTCATGGGGATTGATACTAGTGTTTTATTTTACTGTTGTTGAGCATTCAAGCCTGAACTCAGCTTTACTTCAGGATAAAGCACACAAAAAGTGCGTATAGATTGTAACTGCCCATGACCTTGATGTATGCATTGAACCATGAACATATTGCTGTGCAACTAATTTGCATCAATTTCTGAAAAGATGAAAGAAATCGATTGAACAACAAGTAAAATGTGATAAGTTTCGTAAGCCCTCCCCTTTTTTGACCATTCTAGTGGAATTTACACACAGTAAAATTGGTGTTGTTAAAATGACCAATGGCATCGTATCAATTTTCAAAATGTTGCTGTGATAAGCAATGGAACCAAGGTGACTAATCTGAATACCAACATCACTAGTTACAGACCAAGAATGCAAGATCTTATATGAATATTGTCTAATTTAACATGCCAGTATCGCAATAAATTACAGATACAACAATGCATATTGGTAGTAAACTCTCACTCCATTTCATTTTTTTTTCAGAAGCAAATTAGTAAATAAATAAATGTTATGGTTCGCTACACACAAGATCAAGGGTGGTTACAATCCATGCATAATTCTTTTTTATTCACCCTGTAAGTAATATAAGCCCCGCCCAAATCTATCATGGTAGAGTGTTTACTCTCAGTAATCTAGGAAGCGGAAACTAAAACTACATTTGATCAACATCCAGAAATTACAAGGTTAGAATGATGGTAGAACAAATTGATATTGTGACCACAACCTGATGTTATCTACAAGGTAGTGTTTGACCTCAATTATTGATCGCTTCTGATTGAGGATAGGCATAAAAATTGTTTGTTTGGCTTTTTTCTTCTTCCTCTTTTTTGTTGTTGTTTGTTTGCACTTGATATTCTATTGAATGATAAACAGGCACACATGAAAACAATAATACCAAATATCAAAATTAGAAGGAAGGAAAAAACAGAAATAGTGAATGACGGGATGAAGAAAATTATGGGTCAGTCGGCATATACATTTTTTTTTAAAGGAATTGGAAAAGGCATGTTTTAGAATCGGTCGGTTTACAGCAAACAAACATTTGTTTACACCATAGGTAACAGGAGGGAAAGTCCCTCCAAGGAGAGTTGTTTTGCTATTACAACAGCACAATTTACCAAAGTATGCCTTTTGTATATTGTATTTATTTTTATATATTTTTTGTAATTTATATATTCCATTGTTATGATAAAGTTCATATGTGTTTACCGTATGTTATAAATGGTTTAACAAAAACAAAAGAGCATGCACACATCAGTTATGGGACGTCTAGCAAGACATTCCCTCTTTTTGATTTCCACACACCTTATTCAGCTCTCTTACGGTTTGTGGGACAAGTTTGGATCTAACATGTAAGTTTATAGTACATTAAAGCAGTTTAACTTTAGGGCATTGTTTTGAATACAAGAGGAATAGAACATTATCAACCAACAAGATTGCAATTTAGACAGTATAGTGATTTCTCTGTTTGGAATCACCAATAGGTGTGTTCAAAAGATGAACAGGTTTTACTTGTTCTGTCTAATTCTTGCAGAAATAAATGTGCAAAGCAGAGGTGAAAATTGATCAAATGCCAAAGAATACAAACAAAAAATCAACTCTTTGAAAGGAATGTCCTTTTAAAAGGAGGGAAGGGTCATTTTCCAAAAGTTCATTAAAATTGTACACCAACCCAGTTCTGTATGATATTGTAAGAATATGTCACATATTATTGTGTTGAGGAAAAGAAATCAATGTTTATTATCCCCCAAAATGAAGTGAAACAATTGTGATACGCATTGCCACATTTGTGCAGGCTTCTAATATAAAAGGTTTTCATCAGATTTTCCATACAGAGACCAATGACATTAGTTGGTATTATTGTTTAAAAGCAGAAAAAAACTTTTAAGAAATGTTTGAAAGATTAAAACCCATGTGTAACACATGAACTATTTAAAACTGAGTGGACAATACATTTTCTGTTTATCGCACCTGTATCTCTTCTCAACCTAGGGGAAATGTCCAACAAATTGGAGTCAGGATTTCAATAGTTTCCTCCTCAATCTACTCAATTGGGTCATGTCCTGCAACACATGGTCTTATCTACTCAATCAATGGACTGGTTGATTAGATTGTTTAACCATAACAACTGCATTGAATGCTATAAAAATTGCACAATTGTTCCTTTAACCCTCACCTAGGGGGGGGGGGGGGGGGGGGGGGGGGGGGGGGGGGGGGGGGGGGGGGGTGGTCCCAACAATTGTCAAATTACTGTTTGGCATTGTAATACCACTGATAGCTTCAAACTTGTTATTTATGTTAATAAAGTTGTGCTTAATATTTAGCAAACGGAATGGTGAAAATTGGATGTTTTGCTGGTTTTTAGCCACACAAAAAAATATTTTGGTCAAATAAGGGAGTGCTGTTTAGCTGCTGGGTCATTATGATGTCATATTGGGGAATGTTGGTTCTATGTTTGGTATCAATGGAAACGAGACCAATAGCTTAATAGTTGTACCAAACAGAATGGCATAGGGCGTGTAATAACAAAAAATCATTGCCGCCCCCACCCCTTGGTATAAGTCGTTACCAAACATAGCCTGGGTAAATGAGGGTGGACAACAAAAACTCTGGAAGGATAAGAGACAAATGGGGGAAGGGGGTATAGATGTGCGCAAAGTACAGGGAAATGTTGGCTTTTAATGTCAAAATTGCCTAAAGTTAGCTTAATCTTAAATGAGATATTTCAGACCAATTTTAAGCTAATTTGAGGACATTTGACATGAACATTTTCTATTGTTTTGGGGAAATGGGGTGGGGCTTGATCTGACTTCGAGGGCCTCTTGCGTCCCATGCCCCTCCCTTCTGGTGCCGCCACTGTCCACACGATGACGTCTACATTATGTGAGTCAAAAATCTATTCATCCTGAATAGATAGCCTCCTGAACCCTCGACGTTGACAAAAATCACCAAGTTTTATGAGTACAATTTCAGCTCCCATAATTCATTGTTTCCTGATCCATCGTTGCTATTTCTAAATACAATATACTGACGAATATGGAAATGACGAATCAGAAATTCTGAAAGGAAATTGATGAAAATGTGAGAAAGAACACTGATATTGTGTGTGATTCAAGACATGCCATGTGTGTATTGGGATATGACTGCAAGCTGGTACTGTCTTTCATCAGAGTCAAGATGAGTTTATACTAAAGTTGGCTTATTTGAATAATGATGTTGCTAGATCTGGTATTTTGAAGCCCTAATTTTAAAGGTCAAAGGCATATTTTGCATTAATAGATGACATTTGCTAATAAAAGTGATTAGTGAAAATCAGGCATTATCTGCATATCTGGGGAAACTTCCTAATTGGCCTGCTGTATTCTTCTACAAATTTGTACTACATTTTAGGCAACACTTTAGCACACGATTTCAATTCAGATGAGAAATGAGATGACTCATCACTAGTATGAAATAGGGGTTCAATCTATTTCCATATGTTATAGACCTGCTTTGCACATTTCTATTTTATTGGACGAACCCTATCCATTAGCCATGCTCATGTTTTTGCAGGATTTATATATATTGATAAAATAATAGCTTGGACACAAACTACACTTGGCAATCATTTTCACTATGCCATCATAACCCTATTACAAAACCTAGTTACACTGATACAACCAGTGAGTGTTGAATGATCAATCTTACATTTATTATAACCATCAATCACTGAAAAGTGGTCCATGCTCTTCATAGCATCTCAGAATTAGACCCCAATGGTCCGTTCATACTCCCGTCGCTGCTCATCGTCAGACGTCGAAGGATATTGGCGCGGGAGTTGAAGCAACATCAACTTTTATCCGCAAACCTCAGCCGATGCACAACGACAGGAGTATGAACGAGCCGTGAATGGAGTCTGATCAAGCCTTTCATTTGACAGACTATGACTCATGATAAATGTTAAGGGTAAACCTTTAAAGGGCATAAGATATAAATGGACTCTGTATGGCCAAGCGCAATAATGTGTTCCCCGGGATTGGTTCCCTAAATCATGTCAATTGTGTTGTGACAATAATGTCACTTAAAAGTTATAATAGATTGCACTTTGGATGCTATTGTTTCACTTACTTTTTTGGCTTAGTTCATCCACAGAGCTGCCAACATTTGCATCCTGACTCTTCACTAATCAGAGAGATTTTGTTAATGTATGTAATATAATAAATCAAATGTTTCCCAAATCAGGGATGATGTCAAATGTGTGTGCCTAGATTGATTGATATTTAGGACATTTCCTGTAGGATCAGGAAGTGTTGTCAGCTTTGCATCCAGAAGCACCGCATATAATACAAAAACTAAAATTGTATAATGTAAAAAGTGACCCTATACACGGTGTTATACAGGGTGTCCCTAAGAAAAGGGTACATATGTTCCACGTCATTGCCCTCATTGATTTTCTCAATATTTGGCTGCAATCTTTAAATAATGTAAAAGATGATTAGTTGGCTTTCAAATGCCATTTATTTGATTGTGTTTATACTTTTCTCAATCTAAAAATATGTTTGATCTACATTCATTACTTCATGAATCATCACGATAGCTGCGTACCAAGTGCGTTCCAATAAAATGAATCGTTAGATGAGAACGCGCACGCCGAGTGCAGGTTACTAATAATTGCCTGAAAGTACTGCGCCAAAGTGTTCTATTGTTTTGCTCATTGACCGACCAATCAAATTAAAGCCTCACGCCCCTAAACTGAATGAGTTATGAGGAAACACGATTAAAATTAAAGGTTATTTCTGATTGGTTGAACGATACAAATGTTAATGAGGGGATGACCCGACTTGGACTGTTTCAATAACTAAGAAGGGAATGGACAAAATAAACAGAAAACTAATTAATTGTTAGCGCGATTATATCGGTACAAATCAAGGATTTGGATAAATATGCATCTTTTTCATTAATGAATGAGAATAATGACTGCTTAATCAAGGTAAAATTAGAGTAAAAAAGTGAAAATTAAAAAGAAGAAAAAAAATTGTTCCTTAATAACTGTTTTTGTGAATTTGTTTTGAAATCATCGGTTGTTGTTCTGGTCATTCGGAATTGTTCCTCAGGGGCGCATCCTCAGACCAGAACAACAACCTCTGATTTCGGTTGTTGTTCTGGTCATTCGGAATTGTTCCTCAGGGGCGCATCCTCAGACCAGAACAACAACCTCTGATTTCTGAACAAATTCACAAAAACAGTTGTTACGCAGTCATTATTCTCTAAATGAGCACTCAAAATCGGGCTTGTGCAACTTTTACAAACAGCATTTGAAATGTGATCTGGTCATCTTGAAGCTCATCAAGTTCAAGTAGTAAGCAAAATGACTCTTTCCACACGCATCTTTTTTTTTAAAGTGGCACAATCCGTTTTTAAAGGGGCATTGAGAGATGTATCGATATACTAAATGAGCAAATAACGTAAAGATAATCATCAACATAGCCCAAATCCAAAATGTCATACAATTCTGACATCGCCTCTATGCCAAATAAGCACATAACGGCACTTCCGGGTTGAGATTTGCCGCGAAAGTCCGTGAGTAAAACGATAGCCTAACATCCGAATTCAGCACCTAGTTTCGATATGATCATATTATAACTAAAAAAATCATGAAATTTTATATGAGAAACGGTGAATATTGTTAATCTGTTTCAGATGGTAGTTAGTATGCCTTAGTATTACTTTGATACAAAAAAACTGATTTCCAGAATAATTGAGGGCGCACTCCCATACGTATCTCTCAATGCCCCTTAAAGTGCCTATGATTGATCAAGCATATCATTGGATTGGGAAGAGCAATATTATAATCAGCCAAATACTGAGTAATCAATTAGTGCTATGACGTGGAATACATGCACCCTTTGTTTAGGGACACCCTGTAGATGCATAAACCGTGTTGAAATGACTCTCATACCAAGTTTTATCATACCAAGTTTCAAAGTTCTCGTAACAATTTTCAAGTGAGACTATATGGTCAGTATGTGTCGTACTTCCATGGTATGACTGCCCTGTATGCAGCTGACCTCAGAGCTAGCGGTACTGCAATTTACCTGTCTGTTTATGTTTATTTATTCAGGCTGGGTAGGGTAATGTGTAATTTGATGCTTGTATCCTCTTGAAGTCCTGCATGGTTGTCCTTCCATTAATCTGTATTTCCCTTGTCCAGGTAGAGGCGTCTGTCTGGGGCATGATTAATGGATGTCAGTATACCTAACCTAGTTTGCAAAACCTACTCTCTTTTTTGAGAACGCGTCCATATATTGTATTGAGAGATGGCTGAAAGTAATTACATGTAGTCGATATTTACCTACAATAGACAAACTAAAAATAAAATAATATGGTTAGAAATTATCCATATTAATTATCCCCCTATTAAAGGTAGATGTTCCGATTTTCAACTTGAGGTTTTCTATTCTACATGAAAGGTCATCCTTAAAAAAGACGTGTTCCAAAGTTTGAGTTGCATAGCTCTAATGGTTCTTATTTTAGACGCACAAGATGCTGTGAACTGTACCCATTGAGTAGTACACAAACTATATCGGTGGTTACCACCATTCGCGGTAATTCGACGTTATTTCATCGATTTCTCCGTAATTATACCGATTTAGGCCATCAAATTTCAGTATGATGATGAGAAAAATACGAGCTTTCATATGATATGAAAATCTCTGTATGTTTGAAATAATTCTGTGTTACGAAAATGTGATCGGGTCATCTACCTTTAACTGTTCTATTTTTTTTTTGTAACCTAATCTTTTGAATTACGTTTTGATGAAAAAGATGACAAAATCTTAAAGGTATATTATGTGATCTTTTCCAGGGGACGCCCTCAATCCTCAAAAAAAAATTGGAAGCAGATTTTCTTGCAGATTTACTTTTCTGATCATAAATCATAAATATATTCCAAGTTACAGAGCGGTACGATTCCTACCTAATAACCTCAAAATCATGGTTTTAGAGTGAATTTAGAGTAAAATTTGAAAAATAGATTGTACCGCTCGGTGCAATCTATTTTCAAACCATGATTGTTGAAGTAATAAGGAATCGTATCGATCTGTAACTTAGAAGATCTTTATGATTTATGATCAAAAATGCAAATCTGCAAGAAAATCTGCTTTCATAGTAAAAATCAACGATAGAGGGCGCTACTTGGAAAATATCATATAATATGCCTTTAAGGGGAACTTGCTTCATTAAATGTGATTACTGTAGAACGCTATCATTTCACGGATACTTTATTTCACGAATTTAAAGTTGCCGCTATTTTAGCAGGCATTTAATTTTGCAAACCTGGAAATTTCACTGGTAATTTCACTGCAAAATTGTCAGTTTTGTGGGTTTGTTAATTTTGCGAATCCACATCCCTCCAGAAAAAAGTGGTTTTACAGTATTCGGTAAATATCCTCTTTTCCAACCTTCTGATTTAACACAAGTCAGTAGTTTGGTACCGCATGATATGTCTGGGTGAATAAAGTAATAATTCAGTCCGTTAAGCAGAATTTATAGGAGAAGCAAGATAGAAATGCCCTCATAAAATGAAAACACTTTAATGCTCCCATAATATCAAATAACAAGTGCTAGCAAACATGGTAAAAGCAAGATAAAAGTAATTTACATTCTTTGCTCCTGTATACGCAACGTTTTTCATATTTTGACCTATATTGTCTCTTTATTTTCCTGAGGAAATCTCTCCTCTGTCCTATAACCTCTGGTTGTTATGAGTCATTGGGATAGGGGAATCAACTTAAATATCAAATCTGCGCGTGTATGAGTAAATGTGTTTTGTCATAATGCTAAGGGATCATAATGCTCATAATTTGCTCATAATTTGGATCTTGAAACTATGTTTTTAAATCTCTCATCAATAGGATATTGCAAATAAGATTTGTTGATGAGCCATTACCAGAATGCTTTGCATAAATGCTGCATCCACAGGTAGCAGTGGCCCAGGGGGAGGGGGGGGGGCACTCAACTTAGTTTTGTAGGGGTGTGCCAAGGTCATCAAAAATGGGGAATTTGGAATAGATTTTTGATGATAAGAACTGATTTCTTCCCAAATTTGTGTAGTAGGAATGCAAAGCTTTTGAAAAATTGGGGCTGGGTCGGTGCAGCCAAAAATATGAGGTCAAGAATTTTAATTTGAGAAAAATGTTTTCCTGTACAAATGAATACTGACCCATATCTTGGACATTTGGGGAATTGTTTTATTTAGTAGGTCCAAAAATATAAACATTTTTACAGAGGTTTGTGATTTAACTTCTTTTTTTGTTGGCCTGATCATATGGCAACTATGAAACATGCTGGAGCTTATTAAAAACCTGGGGGCACTCCAATTTTTATTTGATGGGGGTGTGCTGCCGGAGGATTAAAACCCTGACCCATGTATAGGGTTTTTTACCAAAAACAAGTTGGTTGATTTGACCATTTTTTTAAACCATATTTAGTGATTTTTCAAATATGGTTGATTTGACTGTTTCTTGCAAAACGGGGGCCCATTTGTTAGGGATTTTCCGGCAAAAGATCATATCCTTGTTTAGGGATTTCTTGGAAAATGTGATCAATTTATAGATCGGCACATTCCTGTATACCTTATATGCATGAGAAAAAACCAGCTCCAGGTCAAAAATCTTCTTACGGGAACTTGCCAGAAACCATGAAAGGACCATCATCTAATTTTTCTGTTCAAGTTTGTATTTTTGTCCTGTACAATGCTGTATATATTACCCAATTGTGTGTGTGTGTATTATCCCTAAATAGCCCCTTGTGTTTGTCATAATGCTCCAAGATATTGGCAAGACAAGGGTAATTTCCCTCTAAATTACTAAAGATTATGAATCATGGCGGTAAATATAGATGAGATACAACTACATATTTATAATATTGCAATCAAGTCTGCGGCTATACATTATGGTAATTTGCTAAAATTTAAAAAAAGTCCTTGTGTAACACCTTATCATTCAAATATCTACCAACCTTAATCTCGTTTATTATTGATATTATAATTAAATAATTAATTGTGTAATTTATTGAAAGTTTTGAGTTTAGTTTAAATTTAGTTTCCAGATATATATGAATTTTACTGCTTGAAAATCATTTGCTTGGGATCATTAAGAATTTAGAATTTGATACCAACAACAGTTTGAGGGTCAGTCATGAAGTAATGAAAGTGATCATGGTATGGAATGCATGAGCGATTCTATTGAGTGTTAGTGGGATCAATACAAAGTATGAACCTTTGTCTTTCAAACAATACACTTTTGGATTTCTAAGTATGAACCATGACGTCATAGCATTAGCTTAACGACAGTACACTTGGGACACTGCTAAATCAATTATTTGGCAGGAAATTTGAATTGTTTAAATGAAGCACATGACATCAGAAGAAGGTAAATCCTGATTTATTTTCGCATAATTATGATACAAAATACAGTAACTTTAATCCCTGTGTAATTTGAAATGTATAGTATAAGAAGAAAAAGTAAGGAGAAGCAATTGAATAAAAGGTATACAAATATCAGTATTTCAAGAAGCCCATTTTCATTGAAAAATGCCCAGTCAGTGAATCACTAGTATTGCGGAAAATCAAACAATTTAGGAAAAAACCAAGCAATAAACCCATTTGGGAGATTCCATAGGATAGTTAACTAATTATCTGAACTTATTCACATAAAACTTACAGTAAGTATGCGCATGCGCAGGTGGTAGATAATTTTGAACGGGGCCAAAAATAGCTAAAATCATGAAATTTACCAGATAAAAGCTTACTGTGCCTTTTCTAATTCTAATCAGAAATATTGACAAATGCGTTTATCAATGTGTATAATTATTGTGCTAGTCACAATGTAGATATACATGAATATATCAATCAAAGATGGCTGCCACAACCTCTCTTGTTAGCTATCGTTGGAGCTACTAGATGTGTACTGTTAAAGTAATCGTCAGTGGCGGATTTTTAAAATTTTCGTAAAAGGTTGCCCCAATTTTTTTCCCAGTCAGTCACCTCGTGAATTTCACATAAGTGGGGTGGGGGGGTCAAAAAAGAATTTGCACGGTCACAAAATTTTGCACGGTAAAAAAATCGCACAGTCCAAAAAGCAGTCAATTCTCAGGGTTTTAATCAATTTTTTCTATAAAATGTTTCTTTATTTATACAAACCAGGAGAAAAATTGTCATTTTTAAATGGTTATAAGGCTGGGTTCACATAGGAGTATACTATTCGGGTATACGGTGCACGTTTTGCAGGGCACGCGTATAGCTTAAATCGAAACAATGTAATTTCATACTACCGGGTCACATAAGAGGGCTCTATTCGAAAAGGCCGTATACCAGCGTATAGTGTAGTATAGTATAGTATACCGGGAATCGTGCGTGTTCGATTTTCGTGCAGCGTATACCGTCCTGTTTGGATGTGGCAGCTGCAATTTGTGTGTATAGGCGTTCTGAATTTCCCCTATCACGATTTATAAACAATTTATTGCGTAGAATAGGGTAAGTTAGAAACAATAGGACTCCTTTGCAATTTAATAGCACATAGCACATGTACATGTTATACTATCAACCAAATGATATCATATGTAGACCATACATTCTCTTGGTGATAGAACAACTCTAAAATGTGCGGGTTTCCTTAATAAAATATACACAAATATAAGTGTCAAGGTAATGAAACTTAACATTGAATTTGGAATTTAAAACTCGTCGTCTGAACTAATAATCCATTTCTGAAGTGCCCATTTGATCGGCGCCAAAAGACCGAGTAGGGCACGCGTGCTACCCTATGTGACTCACCGTGCCCGTATAGCGTATAACGAATAGCGTATAGCGTATACCGTATACCGTATACTCCTATGTGAACTCAGCCTAACGCATATAAGCACTACATCCGGAGAGTGGGGCGGGGGCACAAAAAATTCTGTCAGGGGGGCAACTGCCCCTCCTGCCCCCCCTAGCTACGCCACTGGTAATCGTCACATAATTTCAATGGTTTGAGGAAATTTTATGATCAGCTCCTTTTGAAATGCCCACTATTATTGCTTTACGTCCCACAACAATTTACTAAATTATAATCCCTCCATTTTTGGAGGACTGGAGGACGGGTACCGGCATCCTAAGATTTTCAAATCGAAGTTTGTGTGCGAAATATCTCGAAAAATACAGCTTGAATTAGTAAGATTTGTGGACACGATATTGGTACAGTATTTATCTCGGCTGAGTTCGAGTGACTGGTTATTTGGAGAATTATGAGGGATAATGTTCCCGCGATAGGGATATTTATTTTCTATTCCGACAACGTCACATCAAAGAAAATGGCGGCGATTCTAGTTATTGTACCCCCCGTATATCACCATAATGTTTTATATACTCCATGCGCTCCGTCGCTGATCGCAAGCGTGGATCACCGTTTTTCCAATCAAGGGGCGTAATTTTGTTTTGTCGTGGTTTACTACTCATGTGTGTGGGCGGAAAGAGTTCAAGCGTAATAGACCATGAAGCTAAAACTATATGAATCCCCCCATCCCAAACGCCACTACGCGCAATTGAGTTTGTTGAATTTTGTTCACCGCTAGGCTATGTACCACCCCTAGAGATTGCCTCAGAAAAAAATTGTGTTTGCGATTTCGTCTTTATTAATCCATCAATGGATTCCGGATTTTGTGAGCATGTACAAATCGCAAATAACTTGGACGAGTTCAAAGTTGGGGTTAATCTGCCTCATAGGAGTAAAACTATTTTTTTGCCTTGAGAAGCATATTTTTCTTAGTAAAATACAACGATGCATGCTCGGGGGTGGTACTCACGTATGTAAGGCATACGGGGACGTGCCGCTCCAGTGGGTCGTTTTTTCATGAGACATCCTTAGCCATGGGTAGGCTTTTCAACTGAAAAATCCTTAGACATGGGTCTATCCAAAACCACCCTTAGAAATGGGTAGGGGATTTGATTCTCCAGCGGCACACCCCCGACCAAACCAAATCTGAGTACCCACCCCCCCTTTTTTCCCGGGGATGTATGAGCGTTGCTATTTTTGTTTGATGTTTACATAACAAACAGAGTCCCCCGACTTGTCGCGGTTTTAGTTATACCATTGTAATACTTGCTACGTCACCATACTTGATGTATGAGAGCGAATCTTTGCTGTATAGATAATCAATTGTTTGATGTTTACGTAACAATTGGATGCCTTTTTCACTGAATCACGCTGGGCCCATTACTCATTAGTACATGGAAAGAGCGTGGACATTTACATAATTATTTTATGTTTACATAACAAACAGAAAAAACTTGTCGCCGCGGTTTTAGTTATACCATTGTAATACATGCTAGTATTACACCATACGGTAATATTGAAGACTGGGGGATGTAATCTATTCACAATCATCGCCAAAGTTGGCCACATCGTTAGTTCGTAAAGAACTATGGGCAAATCATGCACATTTTTAAACCATTTTAGGTAAAAAGCGGTTTACTTTCATGATTTTTAGTTGCTTGTGCGGGGTTATGTAGACATCAGTGAATACATTCTAGCCACATCGTACTACATCGCTGTATTCATCTAGGTAAACATGGAGTTTTCTACATATTTTGGTCAACTAATTTTCAAAAAAATGTCGCCCTCTGATCTCTATGATATGAACATCCCTAGCATTATAATAGGCTATACCTTTTAATTGAATATATTATCGACTCGCACATAGAAATGATCGGTTCTTTAAAAAATTAAAAAAATTATCCAAACATTAATAATGATATTTGCGTCCATTTTCCAAATTTTGACATTTGTCGGTCAGACTCAGGCCTACTTAATTTTTTTTTTTAAATGCTCATGATTTCTATACGAAAGACATTTTTGTCATGAAATTGATTGCGGCTTGACTTTTTTTTGTATCATCGATCTCATGTACCCCCAAAAATGAATTATTTAACCAAATAATGGTATTTGGGCTATTTTTTCAAATGTTGATATTTGTCGGTCAAGCCGAGAATTTAAAAATAAATCGTTATGATTTCTATGCGAATGACTTTTTTGTCGCCAAATTGATTGCGGCTTGACTTTTTTGCATCATCGATCTCATATGTACCAAAAAAATTGAATTATTTAACCTAATAATGGTATTTGGGCTAATTTTTTTTCAAATTTTGATATTTGTCGGTCAAGCCTAGAATTTAAAAAAAAATTGTTATGATTTCTATGCGAATTACTTTTTTGTGGTCAAATTGATTCCGGCTTGACTTTTTTGTATCATCGATCTCAAACGTACCCCAAAAAATTGAAATTACTTTAATAACCAAATAATGGTATTTGGGCTAATTTTTCAAATTTTGATATTAAGTCAAGCCTAGAATTTAAAAATAAATCGTTATGATTTCTATGCGAATGACTTTTTTGTCGCCAAATTGATTGCGGCTTGACTTTTTTGCATCATCGATCTCATATGTACCAAAAAAATTGAATTATTTAACCTAATAATGGTATTTGGGCTAATTTTTTTTCAAATTTTGATATTTGTCGGTCAAGCCTAGAATTTAAAAAAAAATTGTTATGATTTCTATGCGAATTACTTTTTTGTGGTCAAATTGATTCCGGCTTGACTTTTTTGTATCATCGATCTCAAACGTACCCCAAAAAATTGAAATTACTTTAATAACCAAATAATGGTATTTGGGCTAATTTTTCAAATTTTGATATTAAGTCAAGCCTAGAATTTAAAAAAAAATTATGATTTCTATGCGAATGACTTTTTTGTCGCCAAATTGATTGCGGCTTGACTTTTTTGCATCATCGATCTCATACGTAGCAAAAATAAAATTGAATTATTTAACCAAATAATGGTATTTGGGCTAATTTATCAAATTTTGATATTTGTCGGTCAAGCCTGGAATTTAAAAAAAAATTGTTATGATTTCTATGCGAACAACTTTTTTTTGGTGTCAAATTGATTGCGACTTGACTTTTTTGTATCATAGATCTCATACGTACCCAAACAAAATTGAATTATTTAACCAAATAATGGTATTTGGGCTAATTTTTCAAATTTTGATATTTGTCAGTCAAGCCTAGAATTTAAAAAAAAAAAAATTCAATGCGAATGACTTTTTTTGTCGCCAAATTCATTGCGGCTTGACTTTTTTGCATCATCGATCTCATGCGTACCCCAAATAATTGAATTACTTTAATAACCAAATAATGGTATTTGGGCTAATTTTTTCAAATTTTGATATTTGTCAGTCAAGCCTAGAATTTAAAAATAAATAAATTATGATTTCTATGTGAATGACTTTTTTGTCGCCAAATTGATTGCGGCTTGACTTTTGCATCATCGATCTCATACGTACCAAAAATAAAATTGAATTATTTAACCAAATAATGGTATTTGGTCTATTTTTTTCAAATTTTGATATTTGTCGGTCAAGCTTGGAATTTTAAAAAAATATTGTTATGATTTCTATGCGAACAATTTTTATTTGTCGTCAAATTGATTGCGACTTGACTTTTTTGTATCATCGATCTCATACGTACCCAAACAAAATTGAATTATTTAACCAAATAATGGTATTTGGGCTAATTTGTCAAATTTTGATATTTGTCAGTCAAGCCTAGAATTTAAAAAAAAAATTCTATGCAAATTACTTTTATATCGCCAAATTGATTGCGGCTTGAGTTTTTTGTATCATCGATCTCATATGTACCCACAAAAATTGAATTACTTAGCTAAATAATGGTATTTGGGCTAATTTGTCAAATTTTGATATTTGTCGGTCAAGCCTAGAATTTTAAAAAAATGTTATGATTTCTATGCGAATTACTTTTTTGTGGTCAAATTGATTGCGGCTTGACTTTTTTGTATCATCGATCTCATACGTACCCCAAAAAATTGAATTACTTTAATAACCAAATAATGGTATTTAGGCTCATTTTTCAAATTTTGATATTTGTCGGTCAAGCCTAGAATTAAAAAAAATTGTTATGATTTCTATGCAAACAACTTTTTTTGTGTGTCAAATTGATTGCGGCTTGACTTTTTTGCATCATCGATCTCATGCGTACCCCAAAAAATTGAATTACTCTAATAACCAAATAATGGTATTTGGGCTAATTTTTCAAATTTTGATATTTGTCAGTCAAGCCTAGAATTTAAAAAATAATAATTATGATTTCTATGCGAATGACTTTTTTGTCGCCAAATTGATTGCGGCTTGACTTTTTTGCATCATCGATCTCATACGTACCAAAAATAAAATTGAATTATTTAACCAAATAGTGGTATTTGGGCTATTTTTTCAAATTTTGATATTTGTCAGTCAAGCTTGGAATTTAAAAAAAATATTGTTATGATTTCTATGCGAACAACTTTTTTTTTCGTCAAATTGATTGCGACTTGACTTTTTTGTATCATCGATCTCATACGTACCCAAACAAAATTGAATTATTTAACCAAATAATGGTATTTGGGCTAATTTTTCAAATTTTGATATTAAGTCAAGCCTAGAATTTAAAAAAAAAAATGATTTCTATGCGAATGACTTTTTTGTCGCCAAATTGATTGCGGCTTGACTTTTTTGCATCATCGATCTCATACGTAGCAAAAATAAAATTGAATTATTTAACCAAATAATGGTATTTGGGCTAATTTATCAAATTTTGATATTTGTCGGTCAAGCCTGGAATTTAAAAAAAAATTGTTATGATTTCTATGCGAACAACTTTTTTTTTGTGTCAAATTGATTGCGACTTGACTTTTTTGTATCATCGATCTCATACGTACCCAAACAAAATTGAATTATTTAACCAAATAATGGTATTTGGGCTAATTTTTCAAATTTTGATATTTGTCAGTCAAGCCTAGAATTTAAAAAAAAAAAAAAATCTATGCGAATGACTTTTTTTGTCGCCAAATTCATTGCGGCTTGACTTTTTTGCATCATCGATCTCATGCGTACCCCAAATAATTGAATTACTTTAATAACCAAATAATGGTATTTGGGCTAATTTTTCAAATTTTGATATTTGTCAGTCAAGCCTAGAATTTAAAAATAAATAAATTATGATTTCTATGTGAATGACTTTTTTGTCGCCAAATTGATTGCGGCTTGACTTTTGCATCATCGATCTCATACGTACCAAAAATAAAATTGAATTATTTAACCAAATAATGGTATTTGGTCTATTTTTTTCAAATTTTGATATTTGTCGGTCAAGCTTGGAATTTTAAAAAAATATTGTTATGATTTCTATGCGAACAACTTTTTTTTGTCGTCAAATTGATTGCGACTTGACTTTTTTGTATCATCGATCTCATACGTACTCAAACAAAATTGAATTATTTAACCAAATAATGGTATTTGGGCTAATTTTTCAAATTTTGATATTTGTCAGTCAAGCCTAGAATTTAAAAAACAAATTCTATGCAAATTACTTTTATGTCGCCAAATTGATTGCGGCTTGAGTTTTTTGTATCATCGATCTCATATGTACCCACAAAAATTGAATTACTTAGCTAAATAATGGTATTTGGGCTAATTTGTCAAATTTTGATATTTGTCGGTCAAGCCTAGAATTTTAAAAAAATGTTATGATTTCTATGCGAATTACTTTTTTTGTGGTCAAATTGATTGCGGCTTGACTTTTTTGTATCATCGATCTCATACGTACCCCAAAAAATTGAATTACTTTAATAACCAAATAATGGTATTTGGGCTCATTTTTCAAATTTTGATATTTGTCGGTCAAGCCTAGAATTAAAAAAAATTGTTATGATTTCTATGCAAACAACTTTTTTTTTGTGTCAAATTGATTGCGGCTTGACTTTTTTGCATCATCGATCTCATGCATACCCCAAAAAATTGAATTACTCTAATAACCAAATAATGGTATTTGGGCTAATTTTTCAAATTTTGATATTTGTCAGTCAAGCCTAGAATTTAAAAAATAATAATTATGATTTCTATGCGAATGACTTTTTTGTCGCCAAATTGATTGCGGCTTGACTTTTTTGCATCATCGATCTCATACGTACCAAAAATAAAATTGAATTATTTAACCAAATAGTGGTATTTGGGCTATTTTTTCAAATTTTGATATTTGTCGGTCAAGCTTGGAATTTAAAAAAATATTGTTATGATTTCAATGCGAACAACTTTTTTTGTCGTCAAATTGATTGCGACTTGACTTTTTGTATCATCGATCTCATACGTACCCAAACAAAATTGAATTATTCAACCAAATAATGGTATTTGGGCTAATTTTTCAAATTTTGATATTTGTTGGTCAAGCCTAGAATTTTTTTTAACAAATCGTTATGATTTCTATGCGAATGACTTTTTTGTCACCAAATTGATTGCGGTTTGAGTTTTTTGTATCATCGATCTCATATGTACCCACAAAAATTGAATTAACTAAATAATGGTATTTGGGCTAATTTTTCAAATTTTGATATTTGTCGGTCAAGCCTAGAATTTAAAAAAAAAATGTTATGATTTCTATGCGAATTACTTTTTTTGTGGTCAAATTGATTGCGGCTTGACTTTTTTGTATCATCAATCTCATACGTACCCCAAAAAATTGAATTACTTTAATATTAACCAAATAATGGTATTTGGGCTAATTTTTCAAATTTTGATATTTGTCAGTCAAGCCTAGAATTTAAAAAAAATAATTATGATTTCTATGCGAATGACTTTTTTTGTCGCCAAATTGATTGCGGCTTGACTTTTTTTGCATCGTCGATCCCATACGTACCAAAAAAAAAATTGGAATTATTTAAACCAAATAATGGTATTTGGGCTAATTTTTCAAATTTTGATATTTGTCGGTCAAGCCTAGAATTTAAAAAAAATGTTATGATTTCTATGCGAACAACTTTTTTTGTCGTCAAATTGATTGCGACTTGACTTTTTTTGTATCATCGATCTCATACGTACCCAAACAAAATTGAATTATTTAACCAAATAATGGTATTTGGGCTCATTTTTCAAATTTTGATATTTGTCGGTCAAGTCTAGAATTAAAAAAAAATTGTTATGATTTCTATGCGAATGACTTTTTTGTCGCCAAATTGATTGCCGCTTGAGTTTTTTGTATCATCGATCTCATATGTACCCACAAACATTGAATTACTTAACCAAATAATGGTATTTGGGCTAATTTTTCAAATTTTGATATTTGTCGGTCAAGCCTAGAATTAAAAAAAATGTTATGATTTCTATGCAAATGACTTTTTTGTCGTCAAATTGATTGCAGCTTGACTTTTTTGTAACATTGATCTCATACGTACCCAAACAAAATTGAATTATTTAACCAAATAAAGGTATTTGGGCTAATTTTTCAAATTTTGATATTTTAGAATTAAAAAAAATTAAAAAATTCTATGCGAATGACTTTTTTGTCACCAAATTGATTGCGGCTTGTTTTTTTTGTATCATGGATCTCATACGTATCCAAAAAAAAAAATAATCATATAATGATATTTGGGTCCATTTTCCAAATTTCGGCATTTGGCGGTCAGGCAAATTAAAAAAAATCCTTATGATTTCTATGCGAATATAATTGTTGTCAAATTGATCTCATAGGTAACTAAAAAGGTGATAAAACAACAAAAAGCAACTACTGCACTGGCATTTTTTAACTGTAGTGTAAACTAAAGTGCAAGTGAATGGCAGTAACAAAACAAGTAAATAAAGATGAATGATCGAATCTTTGACAAAAATAATCACACTAGAGTTAAGATTACATTATGTTAATATCCATGCTGATCAAATTACGGGCAAAATATCTGTTTTCAATCGACTACGAAAACTAATCTCAGTCATTCAATGCATCGCGAGACTGCCGAATTATGCGTATTCGCTGTCAATTGAAAGCAAAACCCATTTTACCGCAAATCTGGATCTGGAAGATATTCTCAACGCTTCCTGAAGCCAAACGAGAAGGTTGGGTGTGCGCATGGGTTTGTTTAGTCTTGTTGTTGTTGGTTGCTTGTAGCAGTGCCTGGGTGGATGTGGGTTGTCACTGCTGCTTTAAATGGTTGTATTGTTTCAATGTTCACGATGTGTTCAGGAAGAGAGTTCCAGTCGGTGATTGTGTTTGGGAAGAATGACTTCAGGCAAAGGTTTTAATTGCCTCTTTATGCAGTTTAAAGAAATTTTAAGCCAAGTTTTCAATTAGCGTTTGCCTGGACTGTCTGTATACAAAGACGAATTTACAAAATTATTAATTTTAATCGATCGCGGCTATTCCGTTCAAAAGCGCATGTGTGTATATTGCCTTGTTTTACGATGTAAACAATAATATCATATGCCGCCGGGCGATGTTGAAAGAACACAATGCGCATGCTCTAATCAGTTTCGTTCATCTCTCGCCGGTGATGGCATAACGAATAAGATAGCCAAGTCGGCCCTCGTGATTGTGAGGATTGTTAGTTCAAAATGATGTTTTGGAATTCAATCAGGCAACTAAATTTGACTATCATGTCACATCTTGTGTACGCAACTTCGTGGATGGACCCATGTTCATCTTAATAAACTGTTTATGTAAAGATTATTACATTACTGTTTCTACTGCCTATTCTTCTTTGTATATTGTGCATTTTGTGTACAAGTGTGTTTAAATGTGCACTTCACTCAAACTTTCACCAGCCCCATTCCATTTAAATGGAATTTGCATTTCAACTCTTGCTAATTAATAGACAAGCATGTCTATATAAATTACATGCTACAATCAGAGAGATGTTATATTACCTACACCTCCCTGCTACAATTGTATTGGTGACAAAACGTAATGATATACCACTAATGAGTACTGAATCTTGTCCCTGCGTAGAAAGGCAACATTTTCTTACCCGCATGGTCACCGCTAAGTCCTAGGTCCCCTTAGGGCGAAGGTTGCAACCGGAAAGTACATTAATCAAATCAAACTTTTTACCTTCACACCTAAATACAATCTCCAGGCCACATCAAACACCAACAGCAGCTCTGTCAGCAATTCATTCTTATGGTTGAATCAAATACAAAGCAAACCCTTTAGAACAAATAAACGGGTTTCAAATATTATCTCCCACACAATAAATCCAAACCACTTCATAATCATTTCATTTTCATACCATCACTCTCCGCCCGTCCTCCATGGTTCTGGTCAGATCCTATCATATCATGTTAAAACCAATACAATGTCAATAACTGCCCTATTGATAACCACTACATCTGACACTGCTAAACCCCATCAACCGCGAAACTCGAAAACCGCGAAACCCGAGAACCGCTCTAGTTCTTTATCCTTTGATGTTTTCTAAGGTTTATTGTTGCGGATTTTGCTTAATAAAAGCGTATTTGTGATGGACCCTTCTTGTTTGTATTAAAGAATTCGGATCTAAAAAAAGTGTGAAACAGAGATTATTGTGTGTTCTAACTAAGCACCAATTGTTATCTGTTTCTATGCTTGCATTGCCGAGATACACGCAAATGTTTCAAACAACCCATATTTTTACTATTACATATCCAGCCAAATATTGACCAATTTCAGGCAGTGTCCCAAGTGTACTTAATTTACGCTAATACTATGACGTCATAGTTGATACTTAGAAATCCAAAAGTGTATTGTTCATACTTTGTATTGATTACATTATCCCTCAATAGAATCACCCATGCATCCCATACCATGATCACTTTCATTACTTACTGACTGACCCTCGTATCGTACAGGGTGTATCAAAAAATAAGGCAACACTTTTTGTCGAGTTCTGTACCCTTACGGCAAATCACATATCGCTCTAAAAAGTAGATATACTGTTAGAGCTGTCTTGTACGGAGCTCCTAAAGTGACAGTCTTGGCTATCACATAGTCAAATTACAGCGATATCGACAATAAATTTGCTGAGATATTCCGGATATAAGTAGACGACATGAAAACCTAATTTACATAATTTCTCCTGCATAACTGATTGTCTTTTCAAGGCCCTGTCACACCATAACGTATCGCCTCAACGTATGCCAACGTATGCGAAATATCAAAAAATACGTTGGTGTACGTTGGCGTACGCTGATATAAGTTAGGGGTACGTTCGGGATACGTCGTTTACGTTAAGAGAACGTTGTGATACGCTGTGACAATTTGGACCACGAAAAAATATTGAGCATGCTCAAAATTTCTCGCCGTACTCAACGTGTGCTTAATACGTTCTGCATAAGTTCCCGGTAAGTTTGTGGTACGTTAAATATACGTTGACATACGCTGACATACGTTAGTGGTACGTTACTCGTAAGTTGGTATACGTTGATGAACGTAGGCTGGGGGAAACGTACAGCCAACGTAATGATAACGAGTTGATAACGTATATGTGCCGTATGTCTAACGTATGCCTGACGTATTTCCAACGAGTTTCGACGTATTCTCACGTATTCGCCTTATGCCGGGCGATCGTGTAAGGCCCTGTCACGTATCCATAGCGTATTGAATGTATACATAGCGTATGACTAACGTATTGATAGCGTATCACTAACTTATAACATACTTATCACAGCGTATCACAGCGTATGCGAGCGTATGACTAACGTATGCTTAACGTATACTTAACGTATTCGTAGTGTATGTCTGCCGTGTTCGACGTATCGTCAGCGTATCCTCGACGTACAACGAACACGTGGCTTATTATGCCGCTGTAGCACGTGTAAATACCGCGCCGATCTCACATTACATAATTCCCGCCGATGTCATCAAGCAGTTAACATGCCTCCCAAGAAGAAGCGAGCAACCAGGGGCCGAGGCCGAGGCCGAGGAGGAGGAAAAAGCAAGAAGGCCAAGACAGACCATGAAGAAGTGAGGATGAGATACTCAAGGGACCCATTTATATACTCAAACCCTCCATAAGTTCCCAAAACGCCGAATGCGCGCTAGCTGTACGGTAGCCCTGTCACACCATGGCGTATCGCCTGAACGTATAACAACGTATACGAAATATCGAAAAATACGTTGGTGTACGCTGATACAAGTTAGGGGTAAGTTTGGGATACGTCGTATACGTTAAGAGCACGCTGTGATACGTTGTGAAAATTTGGAACACGTCGAGCCCGCGAAAAATTATTGAGCATGTTCAAAATTTCTCGACGTACTCAACGTGTGCTTAGCTTACGTTCTGCATAAGTTCCCGATAGGTTCGTGGTACGTTAGACATACGTTAGACATACGCTGACATACGTTAGAGGTACGTTAATCGTCTTAAGTTATAGGTTGGACATATAGATTTACCCTTCTAGATATTTTAATAGTTATCATCTAGGCTGCGTTTACTTGAACTGGCAACACTTGTCCCGCCGTGTACGAAACTCAATTTCTGCAACGGTATAAGTCACGTGTTCGTTGTACGCCGAGGATACGCTGAGGATACGTCGAGCACGGCAGACATACGCTACGAATACGTTGGTCATACGCTCGCCAATCGCATACGCTGTGATACGCTGTCATAAGTTTGTTATAAGTTAGTGATACGCTATCAATACGTTAGTCATACGCTATGTATGCGTTTAATACGCTATGGATACGTCCATTCCATCACCGATGTTGACGCAATTCGTTGGGAAGTTGGACGTTCTTGGACGTTCTCGGACTCTGACAATTTTCGAGCTATTTTTTGAATACGTCGGCATACGTTCAGGCCACGTTCAGGCCATACCCTATGGTGTGACAGGGCCTTCAGGTTAATAGTAACAAAAAGCTTTTAACTAATTTGACTTATATAAACTGGATTCGAACTCATCATTTTGAGAATTAAATGTTGTGTTAAAGATTTATGGTCGGGCTATCTCATTATCAAATGAGCAAATCTGGCAATACATTGGCTGATAATTAATGTCACAGCTTCAAAATCCAAATTAAGATATTCTGTATTCAAATCTTCTCTCTTTAATGTAATAAATGAAATGTTTCAGTATTATTAAGTAATAAATGAAACTTTTCAGTATTATTAAGTAATAAATGAAACTTTTCAGTATTATTAAAACAAACAAACAAATGAAGTAGTCCAGTGAAGGTGGACTGCATTGTCCAGCATTAATCATTCATTGTTAGAATGTTTTGAAGGTAATATTATGATGATGCTCGACACTCAAAATGCTGTCCTTTTTCAAGTTGTGATGTACTGCACGACGTGTTATTTGTGTGTGTGCCTTATTCCCTGAACAGCGTTGATGATGCGGTTCCTCAGATCTTGGAGATTAGTTGGTGGTGTCTGGGGAAGGTCATGTCAAGACGTTATACTATTATCAATTGTCATAGTTAATCAATTTGAGACCCCATTCCTGCTTAAACACTTGTTTCCAATTAAATGCACCTATTCTGAGACCCCAAAATAAGAAAAAAAATACAAATGTTGCTGGGAACATATAAATTCTGTGGGAAATACACACTGCGTGGAAAGGGGTGAATTGTGCGGAAATGTGAACCAGTGAAAAACATTGTTACCTTGAAATGTTTCATTGCCACGGATCTTACAGGAAAAGAGTGCAAATCTTGACCAATGGATCTTTATCATTCTGCTAGTCTAAAATTGCAAAAAGACTTGAAAACATTTGATCGCAATTTTATATGATATATGTATCTAAAGAATTAGCCCATATCCTGTCATTTATATGACAAGTTTCTGAATAAACTGTTGACAGAAAACTTATTGGGAGTGAAATTCTTGTGAATATAACAATTGATCCATCAATTCTAATTGTATATGACACTGCTGAATTTGAAGACAATGGGCTGTTGGTGTGATGTCTACGTCCTGAGGTGCCACTCAATAGCTAAAGGGCCACTTCGATTTTTTTCTTTTTTCATTTTTTGTTAGCCAATTTATTTCATTTTTTTTTTTCATTTGTTTATTTACATTTTTATTTTCAATAAAAAGCTTTGTTCATGCCGTAATATAATCAAAACAAGAGCTTTGATCGTTGATCAATGTAACATGCATTGAAGTATATATCCATCCCATTCAATATTTTTTCCATTCAAGTAATTATAAAGTCAAAATTACCCTGTTTAGCTCTTGAACTGTTTTATGAAGTACCGTTAAACTTCATCTATAAGCACCCATTGACTAATAGTTAATAAGCTGAAAATAGATAAAAAGGTATGAGCGCCCTCTTTTGATTATAATTGAATGGCTATTATTAAATCAATTTATTTCCAATAAGATAGAGGGCCGTCCATTTATATCGACCCATCAATCATACATGTAGTTATAAAACAGTATCTGACATAGCAGTCCCGTTTAGATCAATTGGTAAAGCCGACGTTTGGCTAGGGCAATTGTGATCGCAGGTTCCAGATGACAATACCTGGTTCGAATCTCACTTGATGACTTCTTCTTTTGGAAAGTTTATAAATATTTACGGTGTATATCAAATTCTTAACTTTGTTTTTACCATGAATAAATAGTGAATCTATCTTTGTCTTTAATGTGGGTTTTCCCTCTTTTTTTCTCTCTTTCTACTATTTTTAATTTTAATTTTAATGTTATCACAATCGTTTATAAATAGTACAAACATTTAAATCAACCTCAACGACTTAGTATTTTTGTGAAGACATGCATGGGTGGAGTACAATGAGACAATACGTTGATTACAATTCACTGCTTTTCAGTTCTGCTACTTATGGTCTTTTGTTAAGTTGTGGTTTTTGTGAGTAGTTGGCCATTGTTTGTTCTAGATGACAATTCCTGATTCGAGTTTTTAGAGACACCATGTATACATGTAGATGTACATGTATATGGTTCACAGTTGATCGATACAAGCATGTAGCATGTCTGTAGAATTTGGGGCAGAGCACTTATCAAACTGCTTTGTACATTTCACGGACATAAATTACGCTAATGAGCTCATTAAATGACGTCACTCACATCATCGATATTTTCGTAACGCCAAAATTGTAGGGTTGAAATTCTAGGTCGAGTAAAATGATGTGAGCTTTTGTGAATTTTTTCCCGTATTGGAATATTTTTTTATTGAAAATAGACAGTTCAAATTAAACGTTGGTTCCAAGTTCAACTGACAACTGCAATATGCAGGCAACATTTGAGAAAAAACGATGCCCGACTTTGCAAGAAAGTGTACGGGGAAGTGTACGGGTGAACATGACAAACCAAAACAGTCTAGTAAGTAACCGCCTCCGGCGTGGCGCAATTGGTAAGCGCGTTCGGCTGTTAACCGAAAGGTTGGTGGTTCGAGGCCAGCCGGGGGCGTTGTTTCTTTTTGCATTTAATGCAGATCGACAAATCACATCACAGTAAAAATTTAATGTTGACAAAATCACAGACCACTTACACAAAAATCGCATCTGCGCATGCTCCTGTCGTGATCGAAATCCAACACACAAGCAATGGGCGAGTTTTATAAGTGCAGAGGACTTCTTTAGTGATATAGACACAGTTTCGTAATCCTAAAACTAATCCGTTATAAATCAATAACACGTGGCCACTATACTACCATTTACATGAATGTAATGCATGACCTTCAATACCACGTGAGCTGCTCAAACTACGACATGTTCATTAGGCGTGCAATTTAAAGGCAATCCGTCAAACGTGTGTATTATAGTTCCGAAAAACTTAAACAGACTTAAAAAGATGGATGGTGCCGTAAATCAGTCCTTCGCGTGATTTCTTTTATTATTTCCACTCAGTTTTGTTTTATTTGTTTTGTGCTTTGTGTTTCTCCAAGAATAGGTATGGCACACGTGTAATATCGCGTTTCGAATCAATGAGGACAACAGGCAAACAGTCAAAACGTTATTGACTGGCCATGGCTTGCGTGTCCAGTTTGATTAAATTTGGTTTCATTTAAAAAAATAAAATAAAAAACCAACGAAAAAGATAGATTCCTTGTTCATTCATGATAAAAATAAAACACTGTCAAGAATTTGAAAATTATGACCTTTCCAAAAGAAGAAGTCTTGAAGTGAGATTCGAACCAGGAATTGTCATCTGGAACCTGCAATCACAATTGCCCTACATGAAGCCCAAACTGTCGGCTTTACCAATTGATCTAAACGGGACTGCTATGTCAGATACTGTTTTATAACTACATGTATGATTGATGGGTCGGTATAAATGGACGGCCCTCTATCTTATTGGAAATAAATTGATTTAATAATAGCCATTCAATTATAATCAAAAGAGGGCGCTCATACCTTTTTATCTATTTTCAGCTTATTAACTATTAGTCAATGGGTGCTTATAGATGAAGTTTAACGGTATGTGATCTTTTCAGCGAAAGAAATAATAATAAAAAACTATAAATGAGAAGAAAAAAAGTTTACCTGAAATGTGTGAAAACATGCAGCTACATTAGAGTAAAAATTGACATGAATTAAGAGGATGAAACGGTGTTAAAATCAGGTGGAAAATGTCTGTGAATACCTTATTTTTGAACGTCGTAAAAAATCAGTTCACAGGATGGTAGATTATAATAAGATGTTTCATATTCCTCCTTTGAGATTTTTTTTGAGTGGTTAAGACAAATGTTGCCGCATTTGAGCTCTAATACAACATCAAAATTCAGAACCTTTGACAGTACACTAATGGCCATGTCGCTCAATCGAATGGTCCGCCTGGGTGCGATTGTGCTGAAGTTATTCCTTCACCCACTCAATCAAAAGACACACAATGAGGCAAATCAGGTGTAAATGCAGCAAAACATTGTAATGAAAAACCATCTTCAGAACTTCAGAACTACCCGCGGATTTGTTTTAATGTTTTATTATTCAAGCTTTAAAGGGACATTGAGCGATACGTATGAGAGTGCGTCCTCAATTATCCTGGAAATCATTTTTTTTTGCATCAAAGTAATACTTAGGCATATACTAACTACCATCTGAAACAGTTTACCAACATTCGCCGTTATCATATGATTTTCTTAGTTTCGATATGATCATATCGAAACTAAGGTGCTGAATTCGTAAGTTTTACTAACGGACTTTTGCGGCAAATCTCAACCCGGAAGTGCCGTTATTTTCTTAGTTTGGCATGAAGGCGATGTCGGAATTGTATGATATTTTGGATTTGGGCTATGTTGATGATTATCTTTACGTTATTTGCTCATTTAGTATATCGATACATCTCTCGATGCCCCTTTAAACAAGAGGGCTTGAGGGACGTTTTTTTAACCTTTCTTTTTACAGTAGCCATTTTGTTTAAATATTTTGTTATTCAATTTGAACAAGATGGCTTCAGTTTTCTGGATCTTTTTAGTGTTAAAATAGACATTTTTTTGCGCGCTATATGCGCGAATTAGTTTAACTGTTTATTTATTATTCAAGCTTAAGGACAGTGTCAACCCGGCACTTGTTTCAAAAATTGAATTTCATATTTCTCTATTATTTTATACTTTTATATGTATTCTATCATTACCATCATAAGTTACTAATCGGAAACTATTATTTCCCGTTCTTTTGGGTGATTTTAAATTGTTGTTTTGGTAAGTTTGAGCCAGGAAAAAGTGCATGGTTATTTGGCGGGAATTAAAGCGAAGTTCCGCGCTTTTCAAATGCTGCGACAGCTGTTCGATCATTGCGTCGCGCGCTGAAACTTCCCGCGCGTAATACTAGACGCGCCGCTTAATATCCGCGACGTAGACGCGAAAAACAAAAGAGCGCAAAACAATGTCTAAAATGTAAACAAAGGCCAATCTTACGATCATTTAAATTTCAGTTTGCTTCCAATTTCTTCACATTGTGACAATATAAATTGAATCTGATAGTTTATTATGATTGTTCATAATAGTATACTCGCTTTTTAGGTCACACGCCCGTGTGTTCCGTGAACATTTAGCTTTAAATGGTGGAAAATGTCAATATTTTTACTAAATCAATGTTTTCTAGAAGTTCAAATTTGAAGGAATTTTACGAATTTTCAGACAACATAACTAAAAATATATCAAACTATCAGATAAGCTTTTACTACCATTGTGTAGAGGACTTTCAGCGCTAGGAGGCAATTTTTTATTTTTTCGATTATGGATTTTAAACTCGAGATATGCATCCATTTCTAGCGAAATGTACGCAAAAAACCACGACTTTTACACTTTTCCGATGTTTTTAGCAATATTTCCAAAACCAAGCTTTATTCTGGAAAAAGAAAAAATTGCCTCCTAGACAAAATTGTTTTGTTTACAAAAACATATATTAGAACAAATTACCATTTTTTATTTTATAGTTATGCTGTCTGAAAAATGTGGGGTAAAAAAATGGCTTTTTGGTTCATTTCTCAAAATTTAGTTTATTTGGTATCACATTGATATCACCATCGGCTTCCTTATCAAATTTCCTTTCTAAAAATGTATACCTTTATGTACTTTTATTCAATATTCTCAAACTTAGGAGCAAAAGTTGATCATCAAAATAATAGGGTTGACACTTCCCTTAACAAGATGGCTTCAAGAACATTTTTAAACCTTTCTTTTTACAATTTTTTTTTTTCTCGCTCCGCGCAAATTATTTTTACTACTTTGGTATTAAATTGGAACAAGATGGCTTTAAAGAAACGTTTTCTGTACCTTTTTAGCATTTAAATAGAATTTTTTTATCAGTCAAGCTTAACCACATGGCTTCAGGAATGGTTTATAAAACCTGTCTTTTTATAATAGCGAACATTTTCGAGCTTTGTTATTTATTTATTTAACCCTTGCATGGTGTTGTTTGCTTTTGCAATATTGAAGGGGAAAACATCCAATTCTGAATGATATTGATAATAAGCCAATATTGGTTGGAAATGAAGTGAAAGCATTTCAATACAATATTGGGCAAAAGTACACACCAAATGGGTTCGAAAATTGAAAAAAAATCCAATTCCAAGGGCGGCACAACCCCCCTCAGTCTCCCCTGTCCGCGTTACCGCGGATAGAGGTGCTTTGCACCGCTTTGATAAAATTAGTCAATCATGCATACTCAATGAAATTTATTTTTGAGTCCCCCGGGTAAAAAAATCCTGCTCATGTCTATGCATATTCGTTATAAATTTGGTTAAAAGTATGCACCAAATTACACCATTTTTATTGCATGTTTTCAAAATTGTCTTAATTCTATGGGGGGCACATCCCCCCTCACACTCCCCTCAGGCATAGCATAGTGATGCGTGCCGATTGGTAATCGGTTTACAAACACCCATGAGCCGAAACTTGTGTCCCCCCCCACTTTTGAAAACTGGATGACTGGATGGGATCTTGTAGTGGCTGTTGTGACTCAAAACTAACGTTAAAAACAAGTGCCACGGTGAAAGTGTAAATACTTCTAACAATTTCAACATTTTAAATGTATCCGATTGATTTTATTATATGTGTGATAATTGACCATAACTTCTCCACCCAGTGATTTTATAGAACTAAACTCGGACCCACGCGCACAATGAATAATATGTGCATATTGTTCAGATCGATACTATAGTCGATTCGCAGACATTGGCCGATTTACCAATTCAGTCAGAGGTAACAGAAGCAAAAGAGGGGGAGGCACTCGATATTAATCGTAATATGCAAGGTTAATACCTTGTCATCATGTGCATGTACTACTGTGATGCAGTCACTACTATGTACCTAGTGACAGGGAACTTGCGGCTGGATTATCTTCATAACTTTGCCTGCAAACAGTGCTTGTCAATTACCTGCGTATTTTCGATAAAGAAATGTATTGTTATTCAAATACATTGATTCGGGTGGTCTCATAGCCAGAAATACTAAAAGTGACGTTTATAATCCGTATCTTGGTTGATATAACTGTTTTTCCATTTAATTAGGACAAATGGTTTTATACCTAGGTTTATACAAAAATGATGATTGAATTATTTTGTTTTATCTCGCAAATAAATACATAGAACTGTTATAGTTTCCTTTATTCCATGTGCATAATAAAAATGGAAAATGATCAAAAGTATCCACTAAATTATGAATAGGTAAATGACATACATAATATTTTTCAATCGAAACCTGTTACGGTTGATGATGGTCGATTTGTTTTTATTGTGGTGACCGCTTCCAAAGGGATAACACATTTCAAGCTGTTGGATTAAGTATTTGGTTGTCGTGATTGTAAAGCTATGATCATCCCTATTCATAAAGCTACACTATCATGAATAGCATTTCGGAACGCAAATAATAACATCTATAAAAGTACCGCTTATTCATCATTGGTCAAAATCGGTTCCTCTAACGCCCAATGGACGAGGTCCAAAATCGAATCCGATACGCCAGAGTTTATGAATCTACTATAATAGATGCAATCGTTCAGGGAACGAGAGTGAATATTTATTGATGACTTGTTGAGTTATTTCATGACAGGGCTTAATACTACACATTCTTTATCTTGGTCTGAAACACACAAAGCTTCAAACGACTTGGCGCACATAGGTATCCCTGTACTAGAAATTCATTGGTAGAATCAAATTTGACCCGTCATAATTTCATGACATTTCTAGACTTAAATTGACAAATTGAACTTAACATTGATTAACATTGACAATTTGATATTATAGATTTGTAACCAAATATCTACACATAAAGATATTTTTGGAATTTCAGTGACAATTGTTAATTCCTTTGGCACAGTCATCATTGACATTTCTTGACAGCTCTCAATAAACAAGTCATACTTGCCAAATGAAAACTGATATGATCAATAAAAATATATGTCAATAAAAAATATAAATATGTTTCTGTTAAAATGAAAAATAACATTCACAAACTTACATTGTGTTTCTTTTGTTTTGGGTGGGTTGGTTTCAGGTCATGTGTTTGTTTGTTTACACGGTAGGTACAGGGGAACACACGTTTAGAACCTGATGGGACCAGACAGAGTAAATTGTATTGTAGTGAAAACATGATATCGCGATATGATATCATGATATGCTATATGGGACAGAAAGTGCTGCACCTATCATTAGATTACATGCTGATATTACCTCCCAAAGGAATCCTAGTAATCCCTCAGTACCATTTGTTAAATTTTGCACAAATTCCATCCTTGATTTTTAACCCTTCAATTCCTTCAACCTTTTAATTCCCATTAGTCTTAAGTGATATTTTCATTTTGAAATTTGAAGAAGAAAAAAATTCATGAAAATGTTGAAGGTGTCTTTTTGACCGGTCGACCGACCGACCCTACCAGAGAGGCCTGAAAAGCTATAAAACAGGTTTATGTGGGTTTTTTTGGTGTTGGAGGTGCCAAGGGAACATTGTTTTAGAATGATTTGCAAACACACAACAGGTTATTAACAGAATATGCAAACAGTTAAAAAGTCACCAGACACTCTACCATCATGCTACACAAACAGACTTGGTGTAATTACCTTATTTGTGATAATCCTTGTAATGACTACACTTTTAAAGCAAAGTCTGGTAAAGTAAAAAGTGGGTGACTCCATTGTGGCCTATTTGTTCACATGGAGTTTACTATTCTACAAGAAGGTACATCATAAATACAGTCATATTCCAACATTTGAGTTGAATTGCTCCTGTGGTTTTATGATGAATCCACTTTCAAATGTTCCCATAGAGTAATATAAACAAACTTCTGGAGTGGTTAACCCACTTTTGTAGGCAAGTCACTACTTTTTCACTATAGCATCTGAAGAAAACATCTTTTATGCCTAGAATTTTTCAGGGGTTATGAGAAAAACATGTTTTTTCTGATGTAAAAAAACCCTCAATGTTGATGGGTAAGTGATTAGATCAGATCACACGGCTTTATTTAATATATAGTTCTCACCTGTTTTGCTATATACGATGGTCTTATACCATATTTGGAGTCGTGTATGGTCACCGCAGACGACGACACAAATATGGTACAGCCTATACATTATAAGACCATCGTATATAGCAAAACAACTAAGAACTATATTTTATTCTTATTTAGTTTATTGGTTATTTTGATCTTTTTCTATCATAAAGTAACAGTTTGTTAGATTTATTTTAATCAAACAACAAAAAATGTCCCCCTTTATAAAATCCGTGAATCCAGCGAGCTGTTTACCAACTTCCTGCTTCGAATTAATCGCGCTCTTTAGCACACACGCTCATGGCAACGCTGCGTTATACGCACAACGCATACGCCGGTGACTTTGTGCAGGGCACACTAACGCGATGATCATACGCACTGAAGGTATTATTATTCGAATGAATTAAGCCCCGCTCCAAACTAAACACCATTGTCTCATAATATATAGTGCGTATCGGCTGAAAATCAGCCAAAAACCAATCAAATTGCCTGTTGACATCCATAACCACACCCACTATATAAGAATCTGTAATAGAGTTCATGTAATGGTATCTTTACACTACTTTGAATATATATATGATGTCAATGACTTGCCAACATTTGTGCTAAGTCAAAGACTAGAAGGTCTTTAGAACTGACAAGTCACATCATACAAATCAAAATAGCTGCCGGTTAGATTGGATTAACTGTCTACTACAGAAGATACGGGTCATTTGATGAAAATTGCACTTACAGCAAGTATTTGTGATGTGCTATGATGAAGCATTCAACAACTTGTTTTTGCTCAATATTTAACAAACTAACTAACTCTGCTCACACCAAAATAACACAACAATTACCAAGAGTAGATTTTGTACAAAGTTGTTTAAAATGACTTTATTGTGTATAATATATACCTGCCTAACCGTATAAGATGGTTGGCAGACCCAACAATGTCATAATCAATTATACCTCACAAATTCTGGATTATTATATAAAGACTATGATACAATACTCATTCCAGAAAATTATTCTCTATTGATGACATGACAAACATTACGAATGCAACAAAAATAATAATCTGCACAGTTTCATCCTATTGATTTCTTGGGACCAAAAAAGAAGGAAAGAATACAAAGGCTTTGATAATATAATTCAATTAATATACATATTTACAATACACAGTTTGATAACACATGATTAGATGGCGTTAAGAACAATGGCAATTCATATTCATTTGTGTCATTATTATCAATATCAAAAAAATAACTTAGGTGTTTTTTGGGGGGTCCTTTTTTATCTGATACAAAATGATAAGAGATTGCATTAAAGGTAGGTGTTCCGATTTTCAACTTGAAGTTTTCTATTCTACATGAAAGGTCATCCTTAAAAAAGTCGTGTTCCAAAGTTTGAGTTGCATAGCTCTAATGGTTCTTATTTTAGATGCACAAGATGCTGTGAACTGTACCCATTGAGTAGTACACAAACTATATCGGTGGTTACCACCATTCGCGGTAATTCAACGTTATTTCATCAATTTCTCCGTAATTATACCGATTTAGGCCGTCAAATTTCAGTATGATGATGAGAAAAATACGAGCTTTCATATGATATGAAAATCTCTGTATGTTTGCAATAATTCTGTGTTACGAAAATGTGATCGGGTCATCTACCTTTAAATTAGATCAAATTAATGTTTTTGAAGGCTAAAAAAGGCAAAATATTTGGCTGTTTATTTTTTTAATTACCGTTTCTTCATAATGACATTTGTAATAATTTTGGAAGGTCACTAATAATCAACTTTATTTTTCACTGAAAAGACAGATAACACACAAAAATACACTTCCCTCTCAATTTGTTAAAGATATTCAACTGCAAAGGTTTCAAAGTATAATGAATACATATCATCATTCTTAACGTCATCTTCATAAACATCCAAAAATGAAAACACATTGACTAATGATTGCACATTATCATCATAAGAAAGCATCACATCCTACATGCATGCATTCATGGCTCACAGATAAGCATGAGCATGATCACCATTTACACAACATTAGGGTGCCTCAAAAGTTTCTACCCAAACAGGCCTGTAAACAGTGGCGGCACCAGAGGAAATTCCCCCCCCCCCCCCCCCCCCCCACTGTCATGAACGTTTTCCCCTCCCCACTTTCCCCCTAGTCAGCTCAGGCCCCACCCCCATTTAGTCCCCAAACAATCGAAAATTTTGACTTTTAATGTGAAAATTACTTAAAATTATCTTTAAATTGGTCTGAAATGTCTAATTCAGAACAAATTAAGCTAATTTCAGGCAATTTATATAATAAAAGCCAACATTTTCATGTGCATTTTTCCACCCAATCTTTTGGTCTTGCACCCCCACCCCAATTTTTCCCAATCCCCCCCCCCCCCCAAAAAAAAATAAAATAAAATAAAATAAAAATTAAGATGCTGGTGCCGCCACTGCCTGTGATGCAGCTATATTTTTGAGCACCCTGTATATCCTCTGTTGGTCATTTAGTGTAAAGCCTAAAAAAATATTATTTGTTTGGTGTAACTGAACCACCTTTGGAAACCAATACAACTCATCTTCCTTTACTGTTTGTTATACCAAACAAACAGTTGTTCTTTTAATGCCTAAGCAAGCTTCATACTGGCTATCTTTGAACTACATGAATAATTGTACATCATAAAATGTTTGCAAAACTTGATATTAGGCATAGGCGCTAAAAAGAACCCTGTTTATACAGGTGGATGGGTGGGCCTCTCAGCAGGTTGACAAACTAAAACTAAAATTAGAAATATGGGTCAGTATTCATTTGCACCTGGTTTTGTCACCTTTTGCATAATATCAAAAGTGCAAAAGAAGCTTCTTTTACAGTACATGAAATCAAATACACAAAACAATAAATACAAAAACTGACAAGACAATGACATATCCAACAATACAACTTGTTGGCCTGGTTCAAAAAATAAAGATTTTAATTTACAATTTAAAAATCTATTCTGCTCTATATTTTTTCACAATTCTGAAATAGGTTAAATCAGATGTAACCATCTGAGGCTAATCCTTGTCACCTCAAGTTACGCGGTGACATTGTGTTACTCTAGTAATCACATCATAATAGTTTCATTTTTATGATAGATGATTGAAAATTACATGACAATGATTTACATGTATATGGTGGGTTATTCAGTTAACTTTTTGCACCCCTCTAAAAAATTATACTCCTTGCAAATAAAATCTGAACATATTTGATACCGAGGAGGAGGGTACTTGTGTATAAAAGGTATACAAGGAATGAATGAAGTGTGTGTTGGATAATCCTAACCATATGAATTTATCTTGACCATAATATCTGCTCCAGAACAAATGTTTTCAATATCTCAATTCAATTTGATCTGCAAGGGGCAAATATTTGTTATATTATAGATTCTTGATAATTATATTCATTTAACTGGAGGTGCAAAATGTGTTATTTTTTATTTACCATAATAAAAAACTTGCATAGATTATTTAACAATATCCAAATATATACCTGTAATCTCTCAGAAGAACCATTTCCAAATTCTACAATCATAAAACTGAGAAGCCAATATGAGTAATTGACAAAAGTTGATGATCAAATTAAGCACATATCATTTTGTTAAACATTTTAGTAAAGAGAGCATGTCTTACCTTTCCCTTTTATACTTTTGGAGATAGTCTTTTTAATTTATAACTAAATCAGCGTCACTTTGGTACAAACAGTTGCCATTTTTACACGATTGCCTAAAATTACAAACACATATCATCAGGCATATTTCAGTTATTAGTTGGAATCGATACAGTAATAGATATAATGTTGAAAATAATATATGCATCTATTTATAAATTATATTTTCCTTATACCAGTAAATGAAATATAGGTAGATGTTTAACTACAGAAATAGGACCCTATAACACGGTGCCTAAACGGGATAAAATAATATGATAACAGTGAATTGGGGATTAGTTTCTCAATAAGCAGCACATGGCCATGTCTTACCTGAGAGAATATAAAATGCTACCCCTAAATATTGTATTCTAGCTGACCCTTCTATAAAATGTTTCTCTTTGACAAAAATTGTACCAAGCCACATCCTAATTTATCGCACCTGAAATTACGAACATGGCGTCATGGCATACTTCATAAGTAGGTGCATCATCGGTGTGCTAAATGTTGGGATTTGTATTTGATTGTGTGAAAAAACCTACTCATTTGAGCACATTTGAATCATGCACCCGATAGTAAGCTATGCTCACTCTAATACGTTCAAATGTCACACTCGTACTTCAGGTGGGACAAACTTTGGTTACAGTTAACCGGTGGCATACATAATACACATAGGTGTATTGATACAAGTTGAGTGAACGGTATCAAACAGACTTGTATATTCTTATCAATTAGGCACCTGGATACAGCTGTCGTATACCAGTGTGATCAGCGCATAAAACCAAAACCAAAATATAGTAGTAGTAGGCAGCCTTGACAAGATTTTCTATTAAAAATATGCGGCCATTACAAAATTATCTATTAGTATAAAACATTATTTGAAAACTGCTTTGTAATCTAGGCTGATTGTTAGATTTTGGTCGTCCCATCATATGCATTTCTTTTGGGAAAGATCACATTCTAAACAAAAGTGAAAAATGTATTGGCACATATATGGATGGGGTAAGTAGCGTTTATTGTAGTAACTGATATAAATTCAAGGATGGCAACCTAAATGGGTGTTATAGTTTCGAAAACCAGAATAAAGAACTCAATTTTGATACATATTGTGTGGTACTAACTCAAATGTTGACAAAATTAATGAATCGGAATGCACACAAAATTGCCATATCTATTGAGGGATATGAAGGTGAATGCCATCGTTACCCATGCATGAGATGACTCTGTTTGTTGGAATAGAAATGAACATTAAATATTACAACAGTATTTTTGCCTATTAAAACTTAATTTGTATAATTTGTAAATGTATACACTCAGATTTGTCAGGGAAATTATGGCTAAAATGTACAAAAAATAACCATCCATATAATAAATATAAACCAGGAGCCTACATACATAGGAATCTATGTATGTTTTTATATTAAAACAAGTTTTCTTTAAATTCATATTTTCTCTTTTTTAAATATAGGTTTATGTTACAAATGTTTTATCATCATTTTAGACATATAGAGGTAATGATAATCAATTGTCAAACAGTTTTACCCACACTGCGAGTCAAAAGCCTATTATGTGCTATAAAATGTTTTAAAAACTGGGCTACATTAAAGTTTGCTATGTGCCATGGAGACCACTTTATAAGGAATGATTTAGCCTACATGTTGATTCTAATCCAATGAATGGTATTTTAGCCAAACCATCCATGTTTTGATTATTTTTTGCAAATATTTTCCCCTGCCAACTTACCCTAGGTAGGGTTGTTTGATTAAGCACAACCATAGCCTGAGTAAATACTCCCTCTATAGCCACCATAAATGGAATTTCATAATTCTACAACATGATACATTTACTACATGTATGCGTATGCTTTAGGTTTAACTAAATCTACTGCCTGTTTGTTAATATTGCATTTACTCTATAATGGACCTCTATCAGGGGACCATTTTAACCCGTATCTGAAAATCTTGTTGATAAATATTGTGTTGTACTAAACTCAGATTTTGACCATTTCAAATCAAAACACGTCGATATGAAAAACCCCATTTCATTTGCACTGAGAAATGGGAAACAAATTGACTTGAAGTCTGGAATATACAGCTGTGATATATGACCAATATCAACATACTTTTTCTGTCTTTTCAACTTAACTAGGGGACATATGGAGCCAAAACAAATGATCTTATACATAAAATAATTAAAATAATCAATTGTATAAAAAAAAAGTCAAATAGGCACAGGAGTAGACAACCTTTAAGGCACAAAACAGCCTGGTTGGTTAAATTATTTACCTTTCCCCAGAGTTGGTCAGCTGCAGTGCATAGTAACGCTGACAAATAACATGTGGTTCTAAAATCGAACCAGCCACCGTTGTATCACCAGAATCCTGCCAGAAGCACATGTTAGTGTTAATGTGCACTGGCATACCATGTGGTAGAGATGAATCATTTAATCATTCTAGTTTACCCAGAGAACCAAGTAAAACATTTCTCAAACAGCCTAACTGTATTTTCCATATGTGTAAATATGACTTGAAAAAGTGATATCACAAGGGAAGCCTAAACACCAAATATGTGTATACATACAATCAGTGCAGATTGAATACACCATCAATTGATGCTGTTTATCTAAACAGATATCACTCAAATTGACTATCTGTGCTGATAGAACAACTTTGTCTCTTTTAACAGAATGTTAACAAACACACGTCGCAAATGACGACTCATTTGCATATGGCAGGTCTGCTTGGTGATGGTTGAGTCTAAGGACACTTGGAAAAAGATTAAAAGGTTATGGAAATTATTTTTGGAATGCCATCAACAAAAATATGTGAATTTCAGACAGGCAGACTAGGCACTGTGTAAATAATCAGCGCTTATGAAAGTTCTGTGACAGTCTGGCAGTGAAGATCTCTGCCGTTACTAAACAATATTTGATCCAAAGAAATTGGTAGTAAGAAGTCTTGACAAACAAACAAATTCACCATTTTTTTCCCAATTGCTGGCATTAAACGACAAAAATTATCTAGATTTTGTTTGCGTGATTCTATAATAATGAATATATTCTAATGAATCAGTTTTTAGTATTGTTAGTTGTGCCCTGCCGATATTAGTAGCTCTGTGTATATAATGCTTTTCCTATTCAAAGTATATTTTCTGACTCACCACCCACATGAGTTGATATTTTAGACTGCATAAATGCTACAATTATATCCAATATCTCAACATGGTTATTATTATGACATTTGTGCAGGGTGTCCCAAAAATGTTTATACTTTAAGCATACAGGGTGAATCAAAAAACATTGTGCACGATTTGAAACATCCATTTGACCTTGTTGCGTGCATTAAACCATAAAATGTTTGTTGTTTGTATAAAGCATTGTTAATATAGTTTATCTTCCCAAAATATGAAAGTAATCGACTGAAAAATAAGCAAACTGCGGCACATTTTGTAAACTGTCCGCTTTTTTCGCCATTTGTATGGGATTTACACAGTTAAGACATGAGATTACTGCAGCATGATGATATGGAGCACCGTTGCGGCGAAGGGATATCACTTCGGCTCTGACACATACCTCCACTTCTTGAAGGTTGACTGGTGATGCAGCATCACCAGTCACTGATGCAGGTATTCAGATATGTCTTTTCATTTGACACTTTGGTATCAGAAGATTAACTGCTTATCCCAGAGTTAAAGAATTAATATCTCAGGAACATTTTGATAATTGACGTGGTTATAATGACCATTTTAGCAAAACCAATTTACTGTGTGTAAATCCCATTGGAATGGCGAAAAACGCAGGCAGCTTACAAAACTTATCACAGTTTGCTTATTTATCAGTTGATTACTTTCATCTTTTGGGAGGATAAACAAGATTAATAATGCATGATACAGATGACAAATATTCCATGGTTCAATGCATGCATCAAGGTCAAATAGCCGTTTTAAATCGTGCACAATGTTTTTTGATTCACCCTGTATATAAGCCTTAATAAAAAAAATAGAAACTTTTGGGAAACCAATTAGGTACATTTGGGGCGATACTAACAAACATACTATTTAGATTTTGTTTTAAATAGTACAATCTGTAAGTTCTAGAGTGAGTCATTATATTACACATCAAGTTTTTGCAGTAGTCAGTTGAAACCCCTATTTATAAAAATGTCACCCTAAACATGTGTAATGTTAGCCCTGTGCATAGCATAATGTGCCCTTTGTAACAGGATTATATATTATATTTGAAGCCTACATGTGTAATAGACTGGATCCCCACGTCCCTCTATTTGGATCTTAAAAAATGGCGACACAAAATCGAGGGGGCTGAGAAAAGAACACGGCAAAAGAGTGAACGGAAGTGTTGTGTGAAGCCACAACACTTCCAGTCACTTCTAACTTAACTGCCCATGCACAAGTCTGCCCAACAACAACGTCAAAGCTCCTGATTGGTCAAATTTAAACTGTAGCGATTTTCAAGATCGTCACGCTGCGCCGTGGGAGGTAAATCAGCGCGCCCAACCACGTCACACGATGCACAAACATGCGTGAAACCACCGACACAGAGTGGCATGATAGTGCGTGAATAAGCTCATGTTTATTCACAAGTTTATCAACACACACTTTTGGAACTGTGATTTTTGTCTGTCTTCACTTTTTGGGCACCCTCGCAGGGGCCGTGTGCAAATAGTGAACACCAGAAAAATTCAGTCTACACGTGTAACAGGCCTAGGCAGATAACAGCCAATATTCATATAGTTTGACTAGTATAGGCAGGAATTCTTTGTCTATCTGGTTATCCAGAGGAACCATTCACTTTATATATATATCAGTTTTCTGTGTGCATAATACAAATTGCACTTGGCTTATAATTGGGACTATGCAGCTGAGACAAAAATCCTTTTATTGGCATTTCAACACCCATCAAACTGACTACAACAGATTCTTTATGTAATACCAGCTTGAGTATTGCTTATTGCCAATTTAATGTACTGACCAAACTATTAGAAGTTGCCCGATCTTACAATTCCACTTCATCCATCTCTACTACAGTATTAGCCGCTGCTGATGCAGCAATTGCTTCGGCGTCCATCAAACTTTGTCCGGTGAGAAACCTTGCCAGAGGCGTACCCAAGAAGGAGCGTCTATCCCCTCCAATCAATGACAGGTCGCTGATGGAGTACGGGAATGCAGATGTCAATATCTGAGTGGTTTTCTTACCGTTGCCTTCTTTGTTATGAGTGAAGAACATGTTGTTCTCCTCAATGGTGGTGTTGCCAATGGATCTTTCAGGTGACATTCTTTTCAGGTTCCTCATTTTGAGTTTGAGATGCTGGATCTCATCCACTAGTTCACATTGCTGCTTGTACAGCATAGAGTGACCGCCGCCTACGATGTGCACACTGGGAATCCAGCGCAGATAACACGTTGTCCATAATTGCAAGAATGGCGCAGACAGCGATGGAATGAGAATGTTCAAATCGATCTGATTAGCATTGCTACTTGTTGAGTTGGCACCGTTGATGTTGGGGTTCTGATAGGGTCGGGGCTGTGGCGGAGGGGTCGGCAATATGGGTTTCTTTTTATTAGGAGTCCTTCTGCCAGATCTCAATGAGCTTTTCTGTGGTGGAATCCTTTTTTTCATCACGCTGCGATATATTCCCATGTTACATCCTTGCGCAAAATCAGGTTGCATATCCTGTACAAGTTGTCGGAGCTGTGCCTCATGCTCATTGTTGCTCTTCTGCGCAGACTGTTTCACAATGTAAAGCGGGTTATTAAACAGATTCTGATCGCTCTTAGAGTACTGCAAAGTCCATGCCCATACTGTGGCTAGTTTGATGCTGTTGTTGCCGCCCGTCCCTCGGCACGTCCGCACTCGTTGCTTTTCACAGTTGAAAACAAACGTACCAAAGATGCCAGAAAACATACTATCCCACAGTGTCAAAAGGTATGTGTCGGTGAACTCAAAGGCAGACGGAAATTGCTCCATCAGTTGATGAACGCAATCCATGAACAGAAGGAATATCGGCGCCTGCAAGGAAGATACAATAGGGAATGTAATCATTTTTGTCATTCTTTTACTTCTTTGTATCACTTGCAGATCAATGTTTTAACAGACACAAGCATGACCTATTTCCTCACTGGACTACGTAAAGGTCATGTGGATAACATCACTGGCCTGAAAATGGTGGATAAGGGGTCCAAAGATGGAACCTTGAGGAACACCTACTTAGTTGAATGGACTATTCCTTACCTCTTCTCCATTATTAGGAGTGCTATGTGCACATATCGAGTGAAACATGCCCTGCTTAATGCTATGACCTACTCATCCCTTCTACCAAAGTGGCCTATTCTGTAACTCTTCCCTGTCATTAGGAGTGATATGTGCGCATATATTGAGTAAAACATGCCCTGCTATGACAAACTCCTATCCCTTCTACCATAATGGTCTATTCATTACCTCTTCCCCATTATTAGGAGTGATATGTGCACATCTATCTAGTAACACATGCCCAGTTTAATACTATGGCCCACTCACATCCCTTCTACATAATGGACTATTCCTTACCTCTTCCCCATTATTAGGAGTGATATGTGCACATCTATCTAGTAACACATGCCCTGTTTAATACCATGACCCACTTACATCCCTTCTACATTATGGACTATTCCTTACCTCTTCCCCGTCTTTAGGAGTGATATGTGCACATCTATCCAAGAAGGCATGCCCAGCTATGACCCATTCTCTTTGAATTAGACTCTGGAACCCAATCTGACTTCTGCTGTGTGGATCCAACATCAGCTGTACTAAAGATGAGATAACACAGGATAGATCACGCCCAGAAACCTCTGTAAAGATTAACACACAAATTACAATGAGTGATGGATACAAGTGGACATAGGTACTGTCAGTGTAATCTTTCATAGGAAGAATGGTTGATCTTCAATATGAACTTGAGTTCACCTTCTACAAACAATTCACTGTATACATTAAAAAATACAGTGATTTTCAAGCATGCAGTGTAAGCGTAATGATTTTGATCAATTAGGTAAAATAGGCACATTTCGTATATTTTTAGCTTTAAACCAGTGGGCGGGGAAAGAACTGTGTGGTTGAAATGTGCCCAAATAGGTACATTTTACACAGTATAATTCCAATCAAAGTTCTAAAAATGTGTACCACCCTGAGGACACTCTTTTCAATCTCTGAATTTCAATTCTTGGGTCCCTATTTCAACACATAAATCAGGTTTTATAGCCCCAACTATTGAGATCCAGGATAGTACACCCCCTTTATTCCCCATGGAAAGTATCCCCTTCTCTGGAATATGTCGGCATAATAAATGTCTAATGCACCTTTCATCAATTGTTGCCAAAAATAACCTAGGTGTGTCTTATAATTCACCTATGCAATCAAAGCTTATTAGTTCACTAATAATCTCCACTCAAAAGGGCTAAACTAACCTTGAATTTATCTAATATTTCATTTCCTAAAAAACTTAGTCAATTCGGTACAAAACCCGTATAAATTAGATTCCCTGCCTAAATGACTATGAGTGGCTGTAATTATTCATAAATCTCCATGACGATAGACACCTGTCAGGTGTCTTTACATGGATGACTGAAGACAATCCGTTAGGGAGGGTGATTCACAGTGTTGCTAAGGGGGGATGATTCACTGAGTTGCCAAAGTCAGCATTTAGGAGCCATAACAGGCTAGTTATGTTAGTAAGTAGCCTTAAAGGTGAACAATCTAATGACATTATTATTTCCTCTGTCAATGTTAAGAGATTTAACTCACGTCAGATGCAACTTTGGCTGACATTTTCAACAAAAAAGGCAACAGTTCTATAAATAAGTCTCACTGAGTACATACCTATAGGCTATATGGTCCACCTAATTTTGACCATCATTGTAAATGAAAAGTGGTTGATTCCGTTTAGCACATTACTCATGAATACACTTGATGTGATTTCATATGTCTGCAGCCTATAGCTTGGAGGGAAAGGAAGGGCATCGCCCTGCCTACCCCTAACCCTATCCTTTTATCTGAAAATATGCCATAGTAATCACTCCTATGCACAAATTATTCTATCGAAAAAAATACTCATGATATATACAAGCTTTGTGTATGCTCCGCAAAGTCACTCCGCAAACTTTCATTTCAAGTTGAACAGAGCTTGCCTTTTTAATAACACACAGAGGAACAAACCAATCCATGCCTAGCAAATATATTTATCTTTATATCTATTTAGGATGTTTTCATTTGCGCCTCAATACGATGTACTATGATCCCTATAGACCTATTGGAGTTATTTTTAAATAGATCAGAACTGACCCGTCAGAAGCTATTAATAATTCAACTTTGAATACAATCCACACTGGTAATAATCTCAGAACAACTTTTTAACTACTTACATATATTTTGTAAGCTGACAGTCAACTAAATACTTTTACGGGGCAACCCTGCAAATACTGTAAAATTGCTCTCTTAGTCTTATACACAAAATAATAAGAGTGGCAAATATGAGATGCAAAATTAGGTTATCTTCTAAAATCACAACATTACCGCACATGATGGTCAGGATATTGAGCGCTCTGTACCGAGTGGCACTAGGCTATAACATCCATGACATGACGTCAAGTAGAAGTCTACGTCTAGACAATCTTGTTAAAAACAACATTATACAGCAACTGTATGCTGGTAACATGATATGGGTTGAGAGTGTGTGCATAATGTAGAACATTAATAGTAATATTTGCTTGCTTGCTTAGGACCAACAAAATGCAGGGTTTCTTCACACACCAACATACAAAACTGTATCAGTGATTTTCAAAACATCGCCGATTACATCGCATTAGTCCTTGAATATTTTGGATAAGTCAAAGTTACATGATGATATACATGAGGCACTGCGATTTACTATTTTCTAGGATCTGTAGGCAAACAGGGTGTGAGTGACACAAACAATGAAACAATATTAAATAAATCTCAACAATGATTGAAAAGTGATAAAAGCATATACAGAAGATCATCCATTAAATCAGCAGAAAAGCTGGGATTTGACTCCCAGTCCCAGATTTGCTGGTGGTAGAGATACTTTTGGGACACTGCCAGCATCACCTAAATGCCAACAACAGGTAGAGGACCAATATTTATCAACCTGTTTCAAAGCACACATTGTAATAGCCGTAAGCTCATCATAATGCCGAATCATCTCTATTTTGTTCAAAATGCTCATTCATGGGAGATATATCTGTCATTAGTAACCAACATGATTCCATTGTGAGTGTACTTGCATGAAGCGCAATGAATGTGATCATCTCCCGCTTATATATGGAAAGCTGTTCTCAAGACATTACAAAATATTACAAGCTTTCTCCCATTCCAACAACAAATCTATCCCTATCATCTTAGTTAGACTGGACTTATAATGTCGTCTAAAAATGTTTTCTTGCACTTAATTGAATGTTGTACTAGCCTTAACCCAGCCCCAAGGTTTTTAACAAAAACGAGCAGAGGGAAGAGAGGAGGATGGGAGTTGAACAAATAAATTGGTGCTCCCTGACCGGGATCAATCCAGGGACCCTCTGCACATGGACCCGTTAGCCCGTATAGGAAAGCCCCGACTATCATCTTCTTGTTCGCGCAGTATTCTGCGTTCACTATATAGGCTCGGTTGATTATGTCATCAAAAACTGTCCATGCATGCGCTAGGAGAGTGGGAGCTTGGGAGTGAAATTAAGTGAGATTTGGGTGGGTTAGGATTAAGAAGACATATTGGAATACTATAATATGTGTAATATTAATAAACAACACATAACCCCTATCATGACGATTTTCCAAATTCTCTTTTTAGATATTGTGGCCTATACAATCACCTGGAACTGAAAGGTTCAGGATCATCATTATGTTTGGTAGGTTTGTGCCATAAAGAAATTCAATTTGAAAGAAATTCAATTTGAACAGTACCTATGTGAAAGTTTAATACTGTCCAGTTTGTCCACCATAGATACAGTAACATTTAGAGAACGAAGAGTATATCAAGCATAGATTTATTTAATCACTTCATTCAAATCAATTCCTTATCTATAACTTGATATGCGAAGCAAGTGTCAAGGATTTTCCAATCAATTTCAATCAAAATCAAACACAAACTTTGTCATGACCCACGTCAACAAATCAATGATAAATCAGCACACAATAGAGTGACCAAGTTCCCGGTTTTCTGTGGTTGTATACAAGCTAGGTTGGTTCTGTAATGACGTCTATTGATGTGAATCATGGTGACTATACTTGCTATAAAGCCTATTAGAGTGGTCAAGCTATCTTAAGTGATTAGATATCTAGGATTGATCTTGCAGGCAATCCAAATACACATGTCATACAATCATCAATTGCTTCATTTGCTTTGTTATACTCTGTGTCAGCTCAAGTTAGGAAGTGACGTCAGTCAGCGTGTAATCTAGTGATAGGCGCAGTACTATCTGCGCAACAGCCAACATTCTTCTTTGGTTTGGGGGACGCATACTCTGTTGCATTCATAGACAAATTACTGACATTGGAGTTACATGTGTGATATCATGCTGCCTTCACTATATTTTAATCAGTTCCAAATTGACGAGAAATATTTGGTTTGTATCTTTCCACGCGCAAAAGTAATCCAGGTTTACGCGTGCGATTATGGTCACACGCACGAGGTGTTGGATGCAACCACGAGTCACGCAAATGATGCACAGTACGTTGGGGCCTTAATGCGTGCCTGTATTCTTCTGTATTAATTCGCGGCTGTAAGGAGTCTTCGCCAATTTGGAACTGATCAAACTATAGAATATTTGCTGACATCACCTCCCAACTTGAATTCAGAATTTATGTATAAAAGGAATGATGGCGTTTATTTTTTCCTCAATGAAAGGGATGAAGACTTATATTTTGGCAGAAATTGTCAGACTGCAATATTCTTCCTCACTTTCAAGTGACCTTTTTATAATGTTTTAAAACATCCACTTCATCCATGTTAAGGTAATCAAAAGGTCACCAAAAGTCTTATATTCTGGCAGAAATTATCAAATGTAATATTCTTACTGCCTGCTAGGTGACCTTTTTACAATGTTTAAAAACATCCACTTCATTGCTGTCTAGGTAATCAAAAGGTCAACGGACTATGTATTTAATTTGTACACCAGTCACCAATGGTAAAATGCTTCCAAATCTGTGAATTATGAGCCGAGTGAGGCCACATTTTAATACTCACAAAATGTGTGAATTTGGGCTACTTTCAAAAATGTGTTTGTTTCATAATACTTATATTAATGGTAGCATGAAAATAAAAGCATGACAATTATGCTTCTCACGTTTATAGGTCTATGTTAAACATTTGGTAGAGTATGAGCAATTATGCACATGGAAATACAGTAACCGACTAAACTAAATATATCATCAACCCATCAGCCACCTGGTGGTGATTTGAAGCTTGAGTCATGATAATTATTCATTTTGATTCAAAGCCACTTGTGTTATTGACAGCATTTATCATAACATTATATGGTTACATAGGGCCATGCATGCAGGGTTGTAAATGAACTACTCTACTACTGACATGCTTATAATGTATCATACATGGCATCCTGCGAAGGAGGTATGCAACAACCGGCGGAAGAGAAGTTCAGCACTGACCTACACGCGCGGGATAAATAATGAGAGCGTGGACGGTATCATTCACAAATTTACAATAGAGCCAATCCGATGTGTACGTCGGTTGGGTCAAAGTCATGCTGTTCTATATGACCAATGAGCTGCACTTCAGTGTTTTCACCAAGTATGAGCTAATAACAGAAACAAATGCTGAACTTCTCTAGTCTTCAAAAGCAGCCCAATTATACTTTACCGGCCCAATTTATACTTTACCAGCCCTAAAGCAGTCCAATTTATTCTTTACCAGTATAATTGGGCTATTGCCTACTTAATCATCTGGATTTAGAAGGATTGCTGTTTCCTACAGGTACAGCCCAATCTGGATACTTACTAACAGATTAGATAATTGACTCACCTTTGAGCACCACAGTAGTCTCATCTTGATACATAGCTGTTGCTGCAGACACAGCTACATTAAGGCACGTACTGTAGGGATGAGGACAAAATAATTCATTACAATTATTTGAACGATTCGTTTGATTTATATATGCATTTTGCCACACCGCAGTTTTACTTATTGCTTACTTCACTCTCTCTAATCTGAACTAACAAAAATGTTTAAAATATTTTGTGACTTATTCATGTTCAAACCATATTAATGGAAAGGTGATGAATTCATCTTTCTAATGTGCCACATTTGTAACAATCACCATTTCCAGAGCTCAGTACTTGATTAGTACTGTCGTGTAGGTCAATACCAATTAGGTAAATACATGCATATGTTTTGATTCTTGAAACAATAGAAAAATCAATGCACTTGTGCAAATGTTGATACACTCAAAATAGCACTCCCCTACAGGGTTATGCCATTATTCACACATCAACCATCAACATCAGCACACGTGTATTGATTTGTCTAATCTATCTTGAAATAGAACCACCTAATCCATATTAAAGAGATGAGAGCACAAATCCTCATCCTACAGGTCTTATGATTGTGCAAAGGCATGTGAAGCCTATACACTCGTCCAAAGAAGTTCCTTGCCACTTAGTAAAGTCCAAATATTTCAAATTAATATTTAATAGAATATATATAATTATATATCAAAATAAGCAGAAAGTAATCCTCTAACAGCTTAACATGGAATTTAGACATGATCACTCATGCATGGCAGATCCCATTCACTTGACAATGGCAAGGTCTGTGGAAGAAGATTGCAAAAAATTGGATAATCCCTCTATTCAAATTTTAATGTGAATGATTGAACACAATATGAACCTTACCATTGCTTAATGAATGTGCTCAGCCATGCATGAATGCGTACATCTTAATTTCATACAGACATGATAGAGAATTATTGTCTGCTTATTTTGACATGCAATTGTTTAATTTATATTAAATATTTATGTGAAATATTTGAACTTCAATATTTGAACTTCAATGAGTGGCAAGGAACTTCTTTGGATGAGTGTATATACAGGCATTTGCACTCTTTGAGATGTATCACCTTAAATGTCATATTCTGATGCTGATGTAAGGGAATAAAAGTTGGATAAAAAACAAATGTGCTGCCATTTCCTACCCATTGGGAACCATCAAGCCTGACAAATGTTTCCTAACTGTAAAAAAAATTAACATGATGTACACATCTTATCCTTGACTTAATAATAACCCATTGAATATCTCAAGAGATAAGGCATCTACGATTTGATAGGCTACAAGTAATCTACAAGGTCGATGAGTATAGCATGGAAATTAGTAGGACATACAGGACGAAAACAGGGCAAGTTTTTGATTAATTGAAACCAGATTTGGAGGGTAAGAAGGGGTAAAGAATAAACAGTCTTACAGCTTTAATGAGATTCCTAATGGGAATGTACAAATGGAACAGTACATCACGTGTTGCATAGCTTCATGGTCTCCTATATAGAAAAACTATAGTTTTGTTCCATGACGTGCACTTCTGCAGTGCGTCTTACTGCGATTTTCCTGTGTGCTTATGCCGCGCAATCACCGCACAGGATTGGATGGCATGTTTGTGGGTTATTTGATACTAACAGGGGTAAATGTTGACAAATGTGGGCAATAAAAGGTACTCGTTTAAACAGAATGTCTAAAGTATGACTGTTTAAGAATGAGAATAAAGGTATTGTTTTTAGAGCGTATAACCGTGTTATATTGTCTGACATAAATGTGGATGATAGCATTATTTTTGTGTGTACGTGTCGTTGTTACACTTAAAATAATACTGACAGTCCACATTATGTCAGACAATATAACATGCGTACGCTCTAAAAACAATACCTTTATTCTCAAAATTAAACTGTCTTCAAGTTACCATTTACTCGTACAAAGGGTCTGATTGGTTCAATAGCTCACTGTGTACCCAATCAATTGTAATGCTTATAACACTATTACATAATAACTTACCCGATATTTTGAATCCATCTACTGTTATCTAATAATGATAGCCACCTCTCATCCGATGCCCAGAAATCCTTCAGTGTCTCTGTGTAGGAACAATGTATGTCACAGAAAATTAATGTTTGGTTGAAACAATCATATTTTGTACATAGATATTTCATAAAATGGAAAAACAATTCATAATTTACCTGATTTCTAATAATATTATATAGATATGATAACAATTTGTGTCCTAAATGTTTCCATCATTTTTAATCTCAGCACCCAACTCCCCGTTTAACAGGTATATGTTAAATTGATATAATCTAATACGTATCTACATAATATCATTAATTTTGCTCAATCTATGCATGTATAAATTGTAGTCTTGCTTATCATGCTTGAATCCTAGCTGTTTGGGTAAAGCATTTAAATCAACCAAATATAGCCATTTTATTTCTGTCTTGACACAGTTGTTGGTGCTTACACTACATATATGTCTACATCGTTTCCTACTTACGCCATTGTTCAATCCCTTAAGATACTTTATGTACACAAACTATGCAACATTTTGCAAGTATTTAATATGCTGTCAAAACTCTACGGTTGGAAAAACACAATATGCTCTTGAACTCTACATATTTGGTTAATTCCTTTGATATTCTTTCAACACAATATTTAGTTACTGAGTATTTGACATCTATCATTGAGATGAATGATACGGGCATACGGGCATGTGTGGTCCAACGGATTCACCCTCGCTCCACAATACAAAGGTTGTGGGTTCGAGCCCCGTTGGTGCCAGCGTGTTGTGTCCTTGGGCAAGGCACTTTACCGCACTTGCCACGCTTCACCCAGGTGTATAATTGGGTACCGGCATTCATTCATGTTGGGAAGTAAAACAGACTCACTGTGCGGGAGGAGTGGCGAACCCCCCCCCCCCCCCCCCCCCCCAACAGCCAAATATTACATGAGGGAGTCTGGCCTAAACGCTAATGAAAGAGAGATGGGCACTCTGCGCGCGAGCTTAAGAAGCTTGGCGCGAATCTTTAATTATTTATTGAGATGAATAACAACTTACAAATACCAGATTAAAACATCTAATTTAAGTAAAATTCTGATCAAAATGATCCATCCCATTGGGATTGTGAAGCAGAGCAGAACCAGATAACTATAGTTTATTCATTTCCAATTGGCGAAAGATATATGTATTTTTATCTGCCTTCATATGTGCCCACGCTGTTCTGTATTCATTCGCTGCTGTAAGAAGGATCGCCATTTTGGAACCGACTAAACTATAGAAAAGTTGGTCTCATTGCCACACATACTGGGAATTATATTAGGCACATACATATCCACATCACCATTCTTCATTTCCTAGCTTCCTTAATCAGCTCTCTTAAAATATATCTCTTATACATTCATACAGTGTGCATTGCACATACAATGTGTTAAGGTTTCCTAGCTTCATTAATCAGCTCTCTTAAAATATATCTCTTATACATTAATACAGTTTGCATTTCACATACAATGTGTTAAGGTTTCCTAGCTTCATTAATCAGCTTTCTTAAAATATATCTCTTATACATTCATACAGTGTGCATTTCACATACAATATGTTAAGGTTTCCTAGCTTCATTAATCAGCTCTCTTAAAATATATCTCTTATACATTCATACAGTGTGCATTTCACATACAATATGTTAAGGTTTCCTAGCTTCATTAATCAGCTCTCTTAAAATATATCTCTTATACATTCATACAGTGTGCATTTCACATACAATGTGTTAAGGTTTCCTAGCTTCATTAATCAGCTTTCTTAAAATATATCTCTTATACATTCATATAGTGTGCATTTCACATACAATATGTTAAGGTTTCTTGGCTTCATTAATCAGCTTTCTTAAAATATATCTCTTATACATTCATACAGTGTGCATTGCACATACAATGTGTTAAGGTTTCCTAGCTTCCTTAATCAGCTCTCTCAAAATATCTCTTGTATATTCATACAGTGTGCATTTCACATACTATATGCAGACATGATATTCATATCAAGTGAAAAAATCTGAAATTCTCAGAAATATTTCAAATAAAAAAAGTAGACTATTGTGCCTAAAATTTAGCTAAATAAATGCAAATTTAGGCAAAAATATCTACATTTGAGAGTGATGTTATGTATTGACTATCTAAATCGTGCAGTGCCCCTTTAACGTAATTACATGTTGCACATTACCCAGCATGCAACTCTGTCAACAAAATGGCAGCCTACAATAAAGTATCGTAACTGTGAAGTTGTCCACAAGATCAGTCTTGTAACGTCTTATTATTTAGCATAATGTTTCTTCACTTTACATCATATAGTAGAAGAAATAACAAGTGACAAATATCTACTTTCAGATTTTTTATCTACAAAATATCATGCTTGTATATGTCAAGGTTTCCTAGCTCTCCTGTCAAAAATATTTTATTACTTGCAATTCATATTATTATATCATAACTGGAAAGTTTCAATTTATGAATGCCCCAAGCACATATTTGTATAACACATATTTTGAAGTAGAGCCACAGTTCAATAAAACACAAAATCCACCACACATTCTCATATATATACATATATGAGAATATCACATACAAGTAGAAAATAATATCACATTATAAGATTTGACAAGTATAAATCTAAAAATATGATAATATAAGCAATAATTTCAAAAGAATGCATGATATAAACAAACCTAATGCACAAGAATCCCTCAAATTGTGTATGCAAAAATCTTTCAACCCCACATACTTTTTACATAAAATCAAAACAAGAACCTTACACTCACAAGCGAAACAGATAAGACCCTCATACACATTTGGGTCCCTCACACAAACATCAACAATCTATTTGTCTTTATTATACTACTAAATAAGAAAGATATGACTTGAAAGATTAAATATAGGATTCAAAATTAAAGTATGACTTATTTGGTGTGACTAAGTTATGCAAATTTAGCAAGTTGATTTGAACTACCAGTCACTTGACTTGGCTTATAATTGCAGGGAATTGACTTAAAGCCAAGCGGCAAAGACAGGTTTTTCAATAGCTACATGTAGACTAATATTGAGCTTGATCATGTTTTAATTTAAATACATTTTTCAAGCCATTATTCTTGAGCTCCATAGTTTTCAGGATCATGGCTATCCCTTCATTCAGCATAGTGTCTACTTCCCCCTACTTGTCACATGACCACCTTTGGGCGATCACGGGTAGGTCATAGCCGGTGTCTCTATTAAGGATCGGTTTCTGCGTCCATGTTTGGATAGCCTCTCTGATCTTGCAGTTTCCAAAACACTACGCTAACTGAAGGGATCGTGATGTTCCTGAAAGCTACAGAGCTCAAGAATAATGGCTCGAAAAAGGTATCTAAATTAATCATTAAGGTTTTTTAATGTTTTTCATAAGTGAGCAAGGCATGATACATTTTTCGCTGAAACTGCATCATCGTTTGAAGTCAAATAACTCAAGTACCACACTGGGTGAGTGTAATATGGTTATAGTCTGTGCAATACACTAACCAGTTCTTAAGAGGACCCATAACATAGTGGATTCACATTCTTGACAGTCGAGCTTATGAAGTAGTGGATTACCTAAGCACTTACTTGATGCCAACACTGCGGAGAGGTAGTAATAGAGAGAAGACACAAGACAGACCAACGATCAGATCAACACAGCCAATTATATATCATGCCAACACATGCACAAAGCCACGGTGGGAAACCGGTACAACGAAAGAGAAATTTGCCGATGAAAAAAGTGTCAGGGATGAACTACGTTGATAGTAAGCATATTATTATTAAGCTTGAAAATGACTACGCGAAACCACCATAAACCCAGGCGGAGTCAAACAGAAAAGAAATGTGTAGATATAAATATTAGTACAAAATATCTTGAGTATTAATGAGTCCAGGTGAAGTTTAGAAACAGGACATTTGCAGATGATCAATATGATTAGTAAATACTAATGTACTTCCTCTCCGATAGTTAACTGATTTGAGCAGTTATTAGTTTTGGGTGATAGGCAACAGCTGCAGATGTTGGTTACAACCTGCTGGTTATCATTTTCATTTAAAGACACATAAAGAAGAAGTGTTAGAAAAGTGCAGTACTATAGCATTAAAATATACAACCTATTTGAAAAATGTCAAAAAGGAGAGCCCATAGAACACCACCACAGACAAAATATTGAACAATTTCCCTAAGGGTGCAACAGTGGGTAGGTCTGTTGCCTGACAGAGGACAATGATGACATAGACGACCTTAGCCAAGAAGTTAAGATGGTATGTGTAAATGCCACAAGAGGGGAGGAGATGTGATACAAACTGGTATTTAGGGAGAGGGAGAGCACATTCTAATGGTCGAGCTGACATAATTGTTAAGAAAACAAGTTTATGCATGTGTAGAACGCATCCCACATAGCAATGGCTAGTACATCAGAGTGAATCCTGGGTAATTTGTTGACAAAGGGACAGCAAACCTGGATGGCTGAGCAAGAGAATCAACAACAAAAACATACACAGGAACTATTGAAAATGATACTGCTGGGAAAATTCAATTGTTAAATTGTTATTAATTTGGAAGGTGGGGTGAATTTCTAATCAAATGTTGGAAGGGATTATCAAACTTTGATATGTACTGACTTAGACCTGTATAGGAGAGGAGAGACTTGTCATAATTATCATTGGTCGTCCATGGAGGAAGAGTTGGCAGTATACTAGGCATACTTTCCAGTCATATGTGAGTTGTTGAATCTCTAATGGATCTAGGCTACTATTGCTTTTGATGGTGCCAAGACTTGTAGCTTGGATTGGATTCAAATGATTTAAGAAGAGTGGTCCTATGATTTCTTTTGATCAAAAACAAGTTTAACTTGTAAATTGAGTTAAAATGCCTTTTGGTACAATTATTTCATCATCATCATCATCTACCTATACTGTGCATAAACCTCTTGATGAGTATACTCGCACAATGTATCCCTGTAACCTATTAGGAGTACAAACATGGAATGAGCGTACAGACACAGACCAGGATGATCCCCTACTCTTTACGAAGGAGTCTGTGACCTTTTAACGTGCTTGGTGATAGATACACGGGCCAACATTTCTATGTGACTTCCGAACCACGGTGCGCTATGAGCATGCCTAATTCAATCTGCACGGTTTGAAGTGGGCATGGGGGACGAGGCTGTGTTGGTATTGTATTGAACTCTCGCTCAAACGATCCATCAACAGAACTACGGTACACAGCAGTATACGAGCGCTCCTAACCACTGCACATCTCGCCCTTAAACTAGTTATAGTAATAGTGAGGCAATTTTTTGGAAATCAATAAATCTCAGGTTGAAAAGGTTTTTTGACTTATATTATAATATGCTGTAGAATTAAAGCATACTTGATGTTAAGCATATTAGCCACTTTTAGTTAGTTGTTAATTCCTATTAAATAATAATACTATTGATAAATATTTTGTTAAAACATGTTCTATGTTAAGCATGTTGGCCCTTAAGAGTTATTATTAATTCCTATATTATTATTTGATTAACCTTTTTGGTTAACTGTTTTCTATTTAAGCATGATGAGCATGATGGCCCCTTAAATATTTGTTGTTAATTCCCATACAGCATTAGTGGTTAACCAAAACACCGAGTCATAACTACACGGATACAGCTATAGAAATATTCCTATAGAAATATTCTTGTAATGATATCTATAATTGTCTTTATTCCTCAAAGATATTCAAATTCTTACGATGGATTGTCTCATCACTCAGTAACACAGTTCACTAAAGCCCTAACACTTTTGGGATGAAAATGTTGAAAAAACTATTGGGTGGAAATGGGTGAAATTTAGAGGGGAAAATCGGACTTACGGGAACGGGAGTCGAAACCGAGTCCACCAGCATGGAATACAGTGTCTCAGTCCACTCGGCCAGGGGGTCACGCACCCGTAATAACAATTCTGTCCGCATCTATTACCTGAATGCTGCCAGCATAGTTTTAAAATGGGATTTCATGGGTTATGGTAAACCTTAAAAAAATGTAGACTAACCCTAATTCTTTGGGATGGAAATGTTAAAAAATATCTGGGGATGGAAATGGGTGAAATTTAGCCGGCGACGGGAGTCGAACCAGGGTCCACTACCATGGAATACTGTGTCTTAGTCTACTTGGCCAGGGGGCCACACGCTTGTCCGCACTTATCATTTGCCATGATTGCCTGGGGATTTCAAATGGGATTTCATGACTGATTATATGAATCTATTTGGATCAGGAGGAGTGGTGGCACTAACCATCAAAAGCACCTTATGAATGGCGACGAGGGGGCTTACCAACTCAGTCATATTTACGACTCAGTGATCCAGAGGGCGTTATCATCAACATCTGATGACGTTATCAAAAAGGTCTTAAAATTGGAGCTTGTTAAACTTGAGCAAAGGGTGGTTAAAAAGAGTATTTACAAACTAAATCACTCTCAAGTGATCTTCCATGGTCCACTATATGTCAACATCATTCTATGTCTCCATTATTACACACACACACACAACATAAGCAAAACACTCTAACAGACACTCTCAAACTGCACACAATCAGGCAAAAATAACCAGATAGTTGGTGTAAAACAATCCTTAGTAAATTGAAATTGAAATTCAAACAAATGTTATTATGTGGGTAATAAACAATTGAAAAAATCTTTTGTACAGTGTCTGAAAACTTGCAACATAATGTATGACTCTCAATAATAAACCCAAATCAAGCCCATATGCTGTATTCACAGTGAAGTATTTGAAACACAGTAATTGAAAATATCTTGACGTGAGAATCTGTAAGAATCTGTATGATTCCCTTTTGTTTGATGGCAGCAAATAAAAAGTTGATTTGGAAGTGTGATCATTCCCCTTTATACAGATATCCCTTTGCCAATTTTGATTTGGTCTGAATTTGATTGTTATGATTATACTGATGCAAACTGTATAATGTCAAAACACACTTTATTTGTGTATTTGTATTTAATACAGTGTCCCAAGGAATGACTAACATGTTAACACTACCCATACATTAAGTTTCTGTAAGTAAAGCTTATGGTTAGGGCTATAAGAGGTACATCAACTCTCTGTTTGTACCAACACATTTTTATCAATCAAATCAACTAAAAACACCTTAGTGAAATTGAAGCATCATTGAATTGAAAACTGTGTTCACACATATAGACAGTTGACATTGATGTAGTGTAAGTATGCCAAATGATTTCCCAAAGTCTAAACTATGATAAATATGCATAAACACGTAGACACATTACTGTTTGCTTAGCTCAAAAAGAGAGGGTAAGTCTGTCAGTGGGTTTTTTTATCCACCAACTGTTTTTCTTTGCTTTTAACATTGTGTTAGAACATGACTTATCACTGCACGTCTTCAATGGTGACATTTAAAGAATGACCTATACACTTACAGTGAGGAATAAAAACGATTGGGTATTCTAAAGCTTACTCAGAATTTTCAATATTGGTCAGTTGTTTTGTTGCTGTTGACCAGATTTTTGTTCACAAAATTGTCTTTAGATTGTTTTAGGGACTTGTTGGGTAAAACCAAACAAACAATTGAATGCCTTTGTGTTATTGTCTAATACGTTAAAGAAATAATAAGAGCTAATGCCACCACTAGAAGGAATAGGAAATAGAGAAAAACTGTAAAAGTGTCTTCTTTTATTTATAATCACATTAATGTGATCAAGCAAAATAAGTCGGAACTCACAGATATTGATTTTAAGATATAGCCAAACAAAGGAGATGATATCTGTTGTTTCCTAATGTTTTTACAACCCTTCAACTGCTCATATCTATGGAACCATTTGACCAATTTTAATGGGGTTTACTGCAAAATGTAGCTTTTCAAATGATGTATGCAATCAAGTTGAAAAATAAAAATTGAATCTGACCGACTTTAAACTTATTTTGCTTGATCACATCACATATATTGATTATTACCTGGCGAAACACAAAACAGTAAACAGTATAACTATAATCTGATTCAAATTGAGCAAACAAATTGTTCACAATACATAGATGAATACACCTGTAATTGTCACACTTTGTGTTGTGCACGTTTTTAACATAATGCACAAAATAATGCTCGTCTAATTTGTTCATTCAATTATAAATCTGACTATAGTAAGGCTATATTAATTCTCTTGTTTGTCTCAAAGCTTTCTAAATTTAGATGTTCAGAATCCTACGCAGGTGCATGTGATGTTTCTTTGTTTTTGTTTTATATAGAGAATTTTGAAATAAATATACAATTTTATATTTGGATCTCTTGAAATACCTTGATGAATATACATAATGTTTAGTAATAAAATGAACTTTATGTGAATTTGTATCACCAAAATGTAATTAGCATTCATCTTATATCAAGAAAGTTGATTGAATGTCCAGACTCTAGAAATGATTGCTATTCTATGAAAGACATGAAAATATAGAGAAAGTGAAGGCTGATTTGCACATCACTGTGTATTTTATGCTAGAAAATAATAAGAATTATCGAGTCCAAATTGCGTACTTATAGAACAAAGTTTAGGTTTTCATACACACATTCAATTTTTTTTAAATTAATTTAAATAAAATATGAAATTGTAATTTGCCAGTATAAGAAAATAAACAATTCTATTATGGCTGCCCGAGTTGTGAGACAAACAATTATTTTAAGACAGCCTTACATTAATATGTTCATAGATCAATATAAAATGCAATGCATTTTGGTTTGAGAACATGGAAGATAAATCAACACTTGCACACTGTTGTTGAAGCAAGCAATACCACACACACAGCCCTGTGAGCATTACCACCAATGCCAGTGAATTGATAGATATCTCATGAAATATGCATTGGTTTTAATGCACACACAATATTTTTAAACTTTCCCGGACACAATGGTCTTGAAATTGTCACAACCACCCCCCACCCCCGATATAAACAATATAATTTGCATGGGAAAATATCTCACACACTTTCAAGTAATACTGAGGACTCTTAGCAGAGTATCCTAGACATCTCTAGTAAAATATTCTTTATTTTACTTTTGTCTTATCTTGATTGCCTCTTTGTGGTTTAAAATGCACAAATGCATCACTCCTAAGTGGGTATTTTATTTTTTGCATATACATGTACAAGCCATATGTACGCTGAATGATATACGAGCTTGTCATAATTGTCAATTTTGGGACAGATGAAGTTGAGTGACAAGGTAAAGGATTATTATGAACTTGATGGGAATTTGTATCACCAAAACATAAGTAGTATTCAACAAGAAAAATGTTTGAATGTCTAGAAAATGATTTCTATTCTATGAAGGATTTGAAAATATAGAGAAAGTGAAGGCTAATTTGGTAAAATATTTAATTGAAAAATGTGATAATTGCTGGTTTGAGATTTGACTAAAACAAAATAGTCACTCAGATGTAACAATAACTGAAATATGATCAACATTTCTTTATGTGTGTGGAAAACAGGGTACTTAAGGATTCTTTATTTATACCCACATGCTGACTTTGTATATATATAGGTATATGTATGTATAGCCTGAGTACCTACCTGGCATACACATTTCTTGTATCTTCACATAGCTAGCTTGGATATCCTTTGTTGAGGGACATAGTCTATTCAGGTCTAGTATCGTCGGTTGAACCTTGGAAGGATGAATCAATGTAATGCTCTCCAACATCCTGTAAATATAAACAGAACAGGTGGCTTCAATACATCACAAGGTAGGATTAATCAATGAATGGTCCCTTCACAAATCACACTGTTCTATGGAGTTTTTGGACCTCTCAGGTATAGTATTTTATTTATAACAATTAGGCAGGTATAATTGGATGGGTGTAAAAGGTAAATGTGCCTTCAGAAATCACGCTTAACAACAATTCTTGCGATTCACAATACGAAGCACCGCCAACTGTTACTTGAGAGCGGCCAAAATATGCAGTGCATCATAGGAAGATATTGATATTTAAAGCCCGCATAATACAAATACTGCGCGTGAATACATGTCATTGTGTGTTTACGCGCAAATGCTCACTAAAACACCAATTTACAATTATAGTAGATTAATTGTCTTTCTATTGATCATACCGAATCCTTTGTTCAGCAGTGTTCAGCATATTATCACACTTGGGTGACAATCCAATGGTGGCTAGAACTGTGATGTCGACCCTAGAGGTAAAAAATTGAACTAACAAGAGCAACCGCTGGTGGTGCATCGCACTGTGGATTGGGAGAATTTATGATGATCTGAAAGTTCTCCCATTATCCAGTGTATATAATAACATATCAAAGTTTTTTCCAGTACTATAAGGGCACGAATGTAGTGATTCATTATTGGAAAATACAAGAAAAGCATGACAAATATGCCCATTCCTTTCCTTTCAATCAACCTTATAAAGACTAGTCTGTTCCATGTTGGCAAGCCGTGTCGTACAGCAGCAGTTGATTTTTGTGCAGATAACTTGGAACAAACTGATTGTGAAAGTGCTATTTATTAAACCAGGTGTCTAATCTAAGTTGCACCAGAAAACAAGAAAATGTAAAAACAGCGAACAAAAGCACCCCTGGGTGATTTACCTAGCAGAAGGCATTAAGCACACAAAATTAAGTGAAAGACCACGTTTGCATCTGATAAAGTCATCACACAGTAATGTATAACAAAAACAAAGAATAACAGATTGAGGAGATGAACTTCAATAACATAATGCATATGGGGTGTGTATGTCACACTAACTTGGGTGTGTAGGGGTTAAGGTTGCTGATTCGAATCCAGCCAGAAGCACTTGGGTGGTTTTTCCACCATTTATGTGCACTACTCTGGGGAAAGATAAATAATTTAATCATCACAATCCACCCAGAAAACTAAGTATATATTTCTTAAGAAGGAGTGAGTGTGTATGTGTATCCCAAACCATCCATTAAAATTCACAAATCCCTTAGCAACAGTAAACTATGATTGTGATTGGTCAATGCAGTTTGTGGTGCCATCAGTTTGAACATGATACATAATCTAGCCCAGCGATGTAGGTCATGTTATACTATAAGTACCAATGCTGCAATCCTATATAACTACTCTAACTGAACTCTGTAAGAATTTGAAATCAACAATAATATTTCCTGTGTTGTCAACTTACATTTCTCACTCTCCCTTTATAAAGCATATTTGTTTCCTGCACTGTAAGTCTACATTGATGACAGTAACTTGATATTTATATAGCGAGAAAAATTTGGTTATATCTAATTTATTTATAAAGCATCCCTTGCACAGTAGGTTGACATCCTACCTACCAAAAAAGTCAAAGGCCATAATCTCAATGAAGTGTGTTGGCTCTAGCCACAATATTATCCACACCACTGATGGTCTATCCAATAAGCTTTGCTTCTTATCCATCCTCATTAATTAGGCTCATTTTATTGAGGATGTATGCCTATGGGTACATATTTACAAGTAGGAAGGGTGTACCGGACTGTATGAACAGGAAGAAAAACATGTAAAGTAGGCTACAAACCCAGTGCCTTACCCTGTGGATTATATAAACAAAACAAACCCCATGATTTACCCTCGCTGTAATATAAACTTTACAAACCCATGCATTGTCCTGGTGATATAAACAAATAGTTTTAAAAGCATTAAAATATCACCAATATTATTATTAGAAAAACAGTTGATGGTAAATGCAATTGATGCTACAAATTCCTAGTATGTCAAACCATTTGATCACAGTTTACCTTTTAACTATTTCTTTATTTTATTGTCAGAATGGAACTACACTGTTTGTTCGATAAAATGTTACAAATTCCTAGTATGTCAAACCATGTGATCACAGTTTTCCTTTTAACTATTTCTTTATTTTGTTGTCAGAATGGAACTACAGTTTGTTCTTTAAAATTAAAACCAATCAATTAAATGCCAAATACCCCCACCCAGATCACACGGTGACAACAGTCAAAAAAAGGTGCGTTAGTGCTCGGCCCATGGCTTTAACCACCCAAACAGAATAAGCTTAAGTGCAATACACAACTCTAATAGATACAGCACACACCTTTATTCCATGTGCAAAGTGCATAATGCCAAGGGTGAAAGAAGCAGATTAATGCCACATTTGGCAGTCTATGAAGCACAATGAAAAAGTGTGTTATTGAAAGGCAAATTGTTCTCAAAAGTTGGTTATCTTACGAAGAAAATCAAAACAACAGCCACGTTCCTCAACTGGTTTGTCAGGGTTTCCCTATAGACCATATGTGAAGGACATGTTTACTATTTTTGGAATTTGACGAATAAAGTAACGGGAGTTAAGTGAACATAGATCAAGATCTTCCTGTTTTGTTCATGGCTTGACTTTTTCACCCTTCTGAATGTTTGTTTTCAATTATAGTTGATCAACATTTGGCAAGTAGCAACGTATACAGGGGATGGATGATGGCACGTTTAAAAGGTCGGGAGGCACATTTGGAGGCAGGGTACTTCCTGTTTTTCTCATGGCTTGACAACCTTCTGAATGTTTACTTTTATTTTGTTTTTAGAAAGTACATCAAACACTGACATACAAGCATGTGGGCAAGAGTAATCTATTTATTACATTTCAGTTCAAAGACGCTTTCCTAACGTTTTCCAGTACTCCAAAATTCTACACCCAAGCCTATCTTCAAGTGCATATGCGCATGGTTTTCGATGACGTAATAAACCAAGCCTACCTATATAATGAGCGCTGTATACTGCGCAAACGAGTAAAGAGTTACATCATAACAAATGTCTGTGTTGGTAGGTCTTGTTCAGATAACACTTGTATTGTCTTTTTCAATGCTTTCTTCCCAAAATTCTTTGTCAAAATCGATATTATAATTATTTTTGTTGATTTTTTTCCATTAAGAGTACTTTGAATTGAATGTCAGCTTGGTGAAACAAATCATATTATCTTTATGTACATTGATGATCTGTACTGAATATTTTTCTAGGATCCCTGTAGAACAAAAAGTTACAAATGAATCATGATTGCGCTATCATAAAAATGAGCAAAACGAAAAATCTTAATAACAGGATAAACAATTTTCTAAGCCCAATGTACACCCTGAACAGGATAAGTTTACAACAATGAATGATGGCGATTATTTGGATTATCTTTATTTTATACCAAGCAACCACCACCAGGTTTTCCACAGCACTTACATTCACTGCACATAACCAAACCGTTAATACAAGCTACCATCCCTTCACCGCAAGCAAAGCACCAATGTACCCATTACATTACAATATTTTACAAAATGAATTGCAAGATGTGTCTTTAATATTGATTTGTATGAGAGAGAAATCACCTATCATATCACCCTATGAGGGCGTCCCAACTGACCCAGAATGCACCAGGCTCTCGATAAAGTAATGTCGTTGTTAATAGAATATATCAATGACCAAGTCAGCATGTAAATTCATGTACCAGTTTGCAGATTATAATTACCTTGTTTTCTACATGGATAGCAACTGGTACTAGCGTCAAAAATTTGTCAATATTTCAAGAATTACACATTCAATAGAAAATGGCATGGAATAACTCTAACATGCAACAATTGGACAACTCTATATCCACTGTACTTATATAAGGCAAAAAAAAAAAGTTGACTTGCCCTTTCAGGGTCAAAGTCAGGGTCGGACGGTCGGATTTTTTTTTTTTTTTTTTTGTTGAAAATTTTTGAAAATTTAGTGCACAATTTAGAAAATTTAGTGCACAAAAACACGTTTTAAAGAGATTTTTTTTTTTTTTTTTTTTTTAATTTTTTTTTTTTTTTTTTTTTTTTTTTAAACAAGCAGATACTACTTAAAAACACGTTTTGATCTTTCTTTATTGTTATGTGCTTCTTTCAATTTTTTTACACATTTTTTTCAATCTTTTTTTTTTTTTTTTTTGAAAAAAAAAAAAAAAAAAAAAAAGCGACCCTAGATTTCCGAAAATTAGGGTCGGTCGGAAAGGGCAAGTCAACTTTTTTTTTTTTTTTGGCCTAATTGAAAGCCATTGTGCTTGAAACCTCAAAACATGATTCACTACATATGACGTAGCCTTTACAGAATTAGATGTGCAATGATGCTAAATTGGTTGAGCTAATCTGTGTGTGGGTGCTGTATTGCATTGTGGCTAAGCTATAGCAGTGCTTAACAATCAAAGTACTGATTGCTTTCATTAATAAACCCAGGTAGATCAGGCTTCAAGGCCTTCTTATGCTTACATGTAATTCTATGATAAAATGTCAGCGCAGTTAGCAACATGGGTTCCCTATCATCCCATAGAAGATTGTATTATTCTTGTATGGGGAGGGGGAAAGTTTATTTTGGAGTATGACAATGATTTAAAAGAGCACCGGAAATAATAAAGGTTTGATAATGGTGCCCTACATTAACGGTTCAAAAAAAGTAAGTCTACCCCTAAATTTTTTTTTGCATAACTCCACACAGAATTGTACGTGTTGAGAAATTGAAATGCTTATAAAAAGGCAAAACACTTGGCTACCCATAGCAAGTTTTTCCTTTTCAATATCATGTTCACCTTTTCCAAAACATTCACATTTCTCCAAAATTATGTTTTCAGACAGAGTTGCACTTTTCAAAATGGTATGCAAGAAAGTTACAAAAAATCTCCAGTGCTTTTTAAAATTCATTTTAATTGTCTTTATTTCCAATTAAAAGGCTCTTTAAAATTCATTTTAATTGTCTTTATTTCCAATTAAAAGAAAAGAAAGACTTGTCTTTCATTAGCTGGTCCGTATTTGAAATAAAAAATAAAAAGAATTTGTTCATGCATGACTACTCAATAACGTCAATAACGTCCATGTATCGTTGAAAAAGTTGCCACTTTCGAAAAACATCATTTTGGGGAAATGTGACTATTTTGGGGATAGTAATTAATGATATTGAAATGGAGAAACTTTCTGTGGGTAGCCAGGTGTTTTGCTTTTCATCAGTGTTTCAATCTCTCAAAACATCCAATTGTGTGTAGAGTTATGCTAACAAATGTGATCTAATTTTAGGAGGACTTACTTTGTTTACCCCTTTATTTCTCTATGGTGGAATAAAAATTGGCCCCTTTAATTCTTCACTGTAATTATTTGTCCTTTTTATAAACGTGGAACAATCTAAATGATTGAATCACATCATTGAATGCTATTTTTTTGGTCATATGTAAGAGTCACGCATATGATTCACAAGGCACCATGTTACGCCATGCAAGCGTTTTACGCGCCCACGCTCTTCTGAATTAATAAGCTCCCGTAAGCAGGTTTGCAAATTTGGAACTAACTGAATGATATAAGGGTTCAGGCTCCATAGGGATATGTACAAAAACACTAATATAAAACTCTGTTTTAGACCAATAAATTGCGAACTTGGACCTTGTAGAGTGATTTTTTTCTTAAAGATGATCACATTTTCTCACCAAAAAGTGAAGAAAATAGGTAGGTGAGCCTGCTCGATTTTCCAAAATATGCCCATGGAGTTGACTACCTCTCTGACGGGCTTGAAAATGTCGCCGTAATCGGCAATGTTTCCAGTAAAAAGCACAAATTTGAAAGATCTCTCAAAAATCATAGGCATTTACGGAATTGTATTACTGTCAAGTCTTTTTAAATTGAGGATTTTGTGATGCACACTTTCCGATTCTAGCTTTAAACACCGACTTAAGGGTAGGGGATACCCCATTTAGTGTAGTGCACCCTATAGTACTCAACAGCAGGAGTGCAGCTATCTCAATCATGAAACTACAAATGTGATGATCTCCTATTGTTTTTTCATTATGGTAGTAAGCTTAACCGACGATATCTTACTTATTGTGACCCAACGTGAGAAAATGAGACACAATGCGGTAGTAGCTAATTTGATATAAGAGTAAAAATGTGGAACAAGGTCAAAATAAGTTAAATTCATATAAAGTATTATTTTGTGATCTTGATCTTACATCTGGTATCCAACCAAAGATTCAAATACATTTTGAGTATTTTGATTTTCATATACACCATTGATTTCCTAACAAAACTAAAACTTTAAATGTCCATAACTTGACAATTTGTGTTTGATGTTTTGAGACAAATTAATTTTCAATACTCCGTAACTTTGGTTAGGATTGTGATACAACATAGTCAATGTGATATAACATACATAGTCAATGTGATATAACATACATAGTCAATGTGATATAACATTGACTATGTTACCAAAATGTCCCGTAACTTATACATGTATATTATGTATATTATCCTGATATCAGTAACTCAATATTCATATATCCCTCATAATGCCTATTTACTCATGCTGGGTCACATATGTAGCATACATAGTTTTTAACTTCTAACATTCCAGTGCTCATAACTTGGCATATCGCTCATGAATCACAGTACTTATCTCTGTATTTCTATAAGGCCAAAAAAAAAAATTGTTATATTGGCGTAACGGGCTGAACAAAAATAGGGTAGGTAGGTAGGGATTTTTTTTTTTTTTTTTTAGCAGCTGTTTTTGAACAATGTTAACCGAGTTTAAACATTCCCTATTGTTTGTTAGAAGTACCGTCGTATTTCGTTCGAGAAAAAACATTTTTTTTTTTTATTTTTTTATTTTTTAGGGTCGGTCGGTTGGTTTTTTCTTTTTTTTTTCACTGAAAAAAAAAGAAAAGTGTAGGGTCGGGCGTATTTTTAGGGTCGGGCGGGTTACGCCAATATAACCATTTTTTCTTTTTTGGCCTAAGGCTTGCTGCCTATTATCCTCGACATAATTCAAACTAGCCCACACACTAATCCAATACACCCATCTATAGTCTACTTTGCTTCCTTAAGGCAATGACATCACTTGATATATGCAGCATGTATACACACATATGTATGTGTCACATATCACATCAAAATGTACAACTTTAACAACACAAGAAACTGCCATTATTGAATATAATTGAACACAAACATTAAAGCAGTTTTTTGTTAAAAATTGAGAGTTCTACTTTTGAAGTTATGAAGAAAATGTGGTGATCTCCTATTGTTTATCCATTATAGTAGTAAGCTTTACCAATGATATGTTACTTATGAACTCCGATATGAAGCATACATAGTTTTAGACTGTGAATATTCCAGTGCTCATGATACAAAGACTTTAAGTGACATTTTGTTGAATATTGCTGCTGATTGAAAGAAATACCGACAGAATCCAAATATGCTTTTCTCATTATGGGTAAACGTACTTAATGTTTTATGTTTTCTATGCATCATTAACTTGATTATATTATGTAGCACTTTGACCCATATTCACAAAGATAGTCCTGACTTAACTTTTAATCCTGGTCTAAGTCCCATTACAAAGGACCTTTCATTATTGAAATAGGATATGAATGTAAAATACTTCAATATTGAAATGTCTTCAATCTTGAGGTGTTTTTTTAATTTGTCATATTTTGATTAGCAAAAAAATTGGAAACAGAAAAATGTTAAGTCCATCAGAGTTAGACTTAGTTCTGAACTAAATTTAGCGTAGGATTATGTGCCTTTGTGAATATGGCCCTATTATGCATATAATTTAGCCCTGTGATCAAACTAAGACACAGTGATGTCACTGTCTTCAGGAACAAAATTTAACAAACTAGCTTTGCCGACTTTTGTGAACAAGACAACACAAACATAAAGGGAACTTACTTGTCCATAGGTCTGAAATGGTAAAATCACGGGTTGTGTGTGAGTCACATGCAAGTATAGGATTAATCATCAGAATATCAATAGCAAGTATTCAAGGCATTTAGTAATACTGTAAAAGAATCTAAGAGCTTGGCTGGTACAGGACTTACATCTAACGGCTGCCCCTTTGTCATTTTCCGCGTCTATAGCCCATTTAAAGTTTGTTTGTCCCTACCGTAAACAACTGTAAACAATGATTCCTACTAGATAGTTAGCTATAAGCACCGTCTTGAATGAGCTACAGGACTCTACAGTTGGAAAAATACTCAGGGCAGCCATTGGAAGTAAGACCTTTTTCAACCAAGCTTTCATTTACTCCCTGCAAATAAAATTGGACTAGGTGTGATACACAGTCCTGTATTTGTGTAAGTTTCTATATAAGCTTGTTATTAGTACGTTTTATCATAACATATATGGACATTTCAAATGTCCTGGATTCAGATACAAATTTCTTTCAAAAGCTTGTCAAATTTCAGACAATTTATATGAGCAAATTTTGGTCGAAATAAAATTCAAAATTAAACCTTTTCTGCTCCATACAAAATATGCAAAAACATGTCAGCATTTTTAATTATTTGCAGGGAATATATATCTATTTGTGTTTTGTTTTTAATGTTGATGTTTTAATACAAGCAAGGCTATTTATTGTCATTTTCCAAAAGTAGGCTAAAGCAACTGTACTATTACAGGAGCAGACTTTAATAAACAGTTTTATTCTACTATAACCTGTAAATTCCAAACACAATATTACTTGTTTTGATTCCTGCTTCATTTATGTTTTATATTATGAGGTAAACCAGTTTCCTACTAGGAACACCTACTTGTCTTCCATATCCACATGGACTGTGTCCGGTCTCAACGTAGACATTCTCATTAGCATACTTCCATTACTGTGACTCCATGACCAAAACTGTAAGTAGGAACCATAAACAAAAGGTACATAAGGTTACACTTCAAAGACAGATTGTACCTGGGCAATATAGCCCGGGTATTGTAGAGGATTCAGACAGTCAGATGTCATTGCAATATAGCCCTCATATGCTATTTGGCTATGTCACTACTACAGTACAGCTCGAAATAGAATGGACAATGTCAACGCAATGTCATTGCAATGACTGTACTAATCAAGTAACCATTTATGAATGACATTGCAATGATATTGCAGTGTCCATTCTAATGCGAGCTGTACTGTACATCAGTTACATATTGACATGATTGTTAATTGGCTGGAATTAAATAAAGTGCTGATCTATTCAGCTCTCATTCAAAAAATACTAACCTCCCATGCTCTAATCAGCCCTTCCCTGCCTTCTTACAGGAACTCTACCATCTTCAAAATGAGGTGCTATTCTATTCAGACAACACCCCCCCCCCCCCCCCCCCCCACCCCATCATTCACCCAACCTCTACTTATCCCACCTCTACTAACAGGAACTCTACCATCTTCAAAATGAGGTGCTATTCTATTCAGACAACACCCCTCTCCCCCATCATTCACCCAACCTCTACTTACCGGAACTCTACCATCTTCAAAATGAGGCGCTGCTCTATTCAGCTCTCCATCAGAACATACTGAGGGAACTACAAAGTACTCTGGAAGACTGAGCAAACAAGAGAAAAAGAAAGATATTATGAATACCAGGTCAACATTTTGCGAATTCATTGAAAACCTGCTTTAAGAGCAGTCATAAAATGTATTTAGTGATTCAATTATTTGCCTGCATAGTTCATCACAAACGAACATTGATTTGTTTGCATTATCTCATTGATGTAAAAGTGGTCATTTTCGCATGTGTAATTTTGTTTGTGCTTTGGCAAACTTCAACCACTTTGCTTTTTCAATTTGAAAGTTTATTTTATGAACTTGTACACAAAATAAATCTGTTCGCACTTTTTGTTTGTTTTTGCGATAGCTGCTCAAAGTGCAAAAAGCGCTAACATTAATGTACTGCAAACATTTCTGTGTTTGCAGTATTTGGTAATCACCCAGGTGAAGTAAACCATACAGACACGCTGAACAGGACTTGCTTATCGGTTAAACATTAGACACAAAACAAGACAAAACATCGGGCAAAATAAATAGGCAATTACATTTGCTCATTCGTATTAGCATTTACTTACAAGTAATTACTCGCTCTTATTTACAATTATATAAACAAAGGGGCTATAAAAGCAATTCCTAGTTTTAAAATAGATTCAGCCAATCATCTTATTTATTACATTATTGTTATCACTGTATGCACTAAAACGGTCGGTATATTCATCATAATTCTATTACACATGGCTTTCTGCTTCAAAATACAGGGAAAGATATGGAATACATTTATAAATAACTTTTTGCTTCATTTCCTGTGATTCGGTGGCATATCTAGAGCATGTTAAAGGTACATTCCATGATTTTGAAGCATATTTTTGTCTTCAAAATATCTTTAAACAAATCAATGCAATACACTTATAAATTATTAATATTTTGTCATTTTTCCAAATAAAAAATTATAAACAAGACAAAACATCTAAATTTTAAGAATATTCAGAAAAATATTATGAAATTCCTTAGAGATTGTCTTTACTATAGTCCAATTAATAATTGAACGAATAACCCGCACACAGCACAAAGATGATCGTGCCCAAAATTATCACGCTAATGGTTGTGCGCTCTTTACGCAATGTACACAAAACGCTGCTTCAATGTGTTCATTCAATTATATATCTGACTATAATGTCTACTAGCTTGTATCATGTGTATTCATTCTATCATTAAGATCGGATACCAGATGGTCCGTATGCTGAAAATGATCTATTAACGGATTTAGAAGTCTGTGGCTTTGTCTGTGGGATTTGCATTGACAATGTCATTTATCTGCAAAACTACTTAATATTGGACTATTTCCTTCTGGACATGAGTCATGACATAGGAAAACGTTATACTAAGCGCAAAACCCCAGTTTCTTAGAAAATTGAGGGCGCCTCTCTAAGCCAAATGACAGAGTGTGCCTTAAATGATTGGTTGTCAAGTTGTAATCCTAATAAATGATACTGCCTGAATCATCTACAATACCCGGGCTATATTGCAATGACATCTGACTGTCTGAATCATCTACAATACCCGGGCTATATTGCAATGACATCTGACTGCCTGAATCATCTACAATACCCGGGCTATATTGCAATGACATCTGACTGCCTGAATCATCTACAATACCTGGGCTATATTGCAATGACATCTGACTGCCTGAATCCTCTACAATACCCGGGCTATATTGCAATGACATCTGACTGTCTGAATCCTCTACAATACCCGGGCTATATTGCAATGACATCTGACTGCCTGAATCATCTACAATACCCGGGCTATATTGCAATGACATCTGACTGCCTGAATCATCTACAATACCCGGGCTATATTGCAATGACATCTGACTGCCTGAATCATCTACAATACCCGGGCTATATTGCAATGACATCTGACTGCCTGAATCATCTACAATACCCGGGCTATATTGCAATGACATCTGACTGCCTGAATCATCTACAATACCCGGGCTATATTGCAATGACATCTGACTGCCTGAATCATCTACAATACCCGGGCTATATTGCAATGACATCTGACTGCCTGAATCATCTACAATACCCGGGCTATATTGCAATGACATCTGACTGCCTGAATCATCTACAATACCCGGGCTATATTGCAATGACATCTGACTGCCTGAATCATCTACAATACCCGGGCTATATTGCAATGACATCTGACTGCCTGAATCATCTACAATACCCGGGCTATATTGCAATGACATCTGACTGCCTGAATCATCTACAATACCTGGGCTATATTGCAATGACATCTGACTGCCTGAATCCTCTACAATACCCGGGCTATATTGCAATGACATCTGACTGTCTGAATCCTCTACAATACCCGGGCTATATTGCAATGACATCTGACTGCCTGAATCATCTACAATACCCGGGCTATATTGCAATGACATCTGACTGCCTGAATCATCTACAATACCCGGGCTATATTGCAATGACATCTGACTGCCTGAATCATCTACAATACCCGGGCTATATTGCAATGACATCTGACTGCCTGAATCATCTACAATACCCGGGCTATATTGCAATGACATCTGACTGCCTGAATCATCTACAATACCCGGGCTATATTGCAATGACATCTGACTGCCTGAATCCTCTACAATACCCGGGCTATATTGCAATGACATCTGACTGTCTGAATCCTCTACAATACCCGGGCTATATTGCAATGACATCTGACTGCCTGAATCATCTACAATACCCGGGATATATTGCAATGACATCTGACTGTCTGAATCATCTACAATACCCGGGCTATATTGCAATGACATCTGACTGCCTGAATCATCTACAATACCCGGGCTATATTGCAATGACATCTGACTGCCTGAATCATCTACAATACCCGGGCTATATTGCAATGACATCTGACTGTCTGAATCCTCTACAATACCCGGGCTATATTGCAATGACATCTGACTGTCTGAATCATCTACAATACCCGGGCTATATTGCAATGACATCTGACTGTCTGAATCATCTACAATACCCGGGCTATATTGCAATGACATCTGACTGCCTGAATCATCTACAATACCCGGGCTATATTGCAATGACATCTGACTGTCTGAATCATCTACAATACCCGGGCTATATTGCAATGACATCTGACTGCCTGAATCATCTACAATACCCGGGCTATATTGCAATGACATCTGACTGCCTGAATCATCTACAATACCCGGGCTATATTGCAATGACATCTGACTGCCTGAATCATCTACAATACCCGGGCTATATTGCAATTACATCTGACTGCCTGAATCATCTACAATACCCGGGCTATATTGCAATGACATCTGACTGTCTGAATCATCTACAATACCCGGGCTATATTGCAATGACATCTGACTGCCTGAATCATCTACAATACCCGGGCTATATTGCAATGACATCTGACTGCCTGAATCATCTACAATACCCGGGCTATATTGCAATTACATCTGGCTTTAATGACACCTTAGTTGCCCTTCCTTTTCTGTGTACCCGCCTCATCCTTACAGCTCATGCTTAGATCAGCAGAATACGCTGCACTGTTAAAGTGATACACGCTTTAAATTCTTTCAACAAAACAATTCTGAGTTGTTATATTTGCAAAACTTTGCAATATAAAAGAAACTTAATTCTTTATGTGGTCTTATACTTAATCCTTAACCTCACTTGTCTTACAGATAAAGTTATCTCTGCCAATGGTTCTAAAATTAAATACACTAAACAACTGACCAAACAAACAAACATACAAACAAAAGATCAAACAAACATTTTGGAATGTCATCATTTTCCGCATTCACAAAATGTCTTATGCTTATATAATTTCTTATATACCACGAAAGCTTTTATCACCAATTTTGTGTCCAAAATAAATGAACAAATCAGAACTTAATTTAACTTTTGTTGTTTCCTTCACAATAGCCATATAATCTATCTTTAGGTATATTTTAAACAGATTCATAATCATTTTTATTTTAAATGAAACTTTACAAAAAATGGTCTTCAACCTGGCCATATCAACAGTATCTCTTTCAGCATTGCATTTGTCCTACCCATAATAAATTTGATACAATGACTTTACAAAAATTATGGCCACAATCCACCTCATTTTGTCTGGAAATATTTCCTTATCTAATTTCCCATTCAGTCCAAAAGTATGGCAATGGTCACAAGTCTGTATTCAATAACAGAACAATTTGTGTGTGACTTCACTGCATACAATCCCGTTATTGTCTTATTGGACTATTTACTTAATAAAATCAGGTTTTTTATAAGACATCGGAAAGAACTGTATTGGAGCTCATATCCTTGTGTATCCTGATGGCAGTATTATTAACTTTTGTTGATTCCTGTATAACACATCGCCAAATACAGGTGTATGTGTCTTCTGGACTCAGTTAGTATCAAATGCACTTTTTGACCGCAGAAGAACAAAAAGTCAAACGTTCACATTTTTGTAATTAAATTTAGGTGTTGTGTCTTCTGGACTAAGTTAGGTATGTGTTCTGACAGTTAAATACTCTTCCTAACCATAGATGAACAAATGTATTCATACATATCAAAAGCATCATTGAAAAATGAGTAAAAAAGACAAATGTTTCCCTTTTTGTGTGTAATATACCGCTTGTCTCTGTTAGGAAAATCTTTCAATAATTGGATGCCTTGTTTCCTATTTTCCCAACACTACAAGAACTTCACAATAAATAAATAAATATATAATCTTATGGGTGAATGTTTATTGATGTTGAATACTGCCAGGGAGAAGTGATCTTTATGAAAATAATGACAGCGGTTATTGTCATCATTAGATTCAGTGCCAACTTAAGTGAATTTAACACCACTCTCTTCATAATGTGATTTTCTATGGCATGGTCTCCTTGTGTAACCCGTGACATCACTTTACACATGGAATAAAGCTGTGCACTATCATGGAGCAAGCTTATTTCATTTGGGGCGTTAAAGTAGATATTGCCAAATTTTCAACTATCAGTATCAGTCTGCCGGTGTTCAACAAATTCCACACCATATTCATATTTCAACTGACAGACCTGTCATGTTGACCATTTTTCTTCAGTCATTTTTGAAAGTCAACTACAGGAAAACACTGTCTCATATCCTCATCTGTTGAACTTGTCAGGTTTAATTTCCTTTTGATGCAGCCTCAAAGCAGGCAAGGTCTTAGTAAAGATTTTGATGGTGGCCATCATTTTTTAGAAAACGACCCTTTCAAGATGCGTTACCTAGAGACATTACCATGGTGCTATAGCTTATTGACCCGTCTGGGAGGGTAGGGACATTGATCAGGTGTGTTGATTGAAATAGTTGTCTTGTATTTGTCAGATTCAATCACTATTACAATATTCCAGACCTTTACAATAATTTCTAATCAGGGCCATATGAACTGTTACACCCAAGGCCAAACGCCTTGGTGCCCTATAAGTTAACGATTATCAAAGAGAACTTTTCATGATATTAGCTACAAATCTCATATTGCCTTGGTATTTAAAGGAAATCAGTGCCATGGAACTTAAGCGCTCAGATATGTAGCATTATTATAATACAGACCACTTCTAAAGGTTAAAGTTTTTAAAAGTACAGCGTAAAGACAAAATCGGCTTTATTAAAAAAAACCAATCACATGCATATAATGGACGTCGCCATATTGATCTCGAAAGACTTACGAGATGTCTCTGTTTCATATATTAATGTTATCGATTTATGCATTGAATTCCTGCGTGATACTGTCCAGCGACCTGTTGCTGATGAGGCAGTTTTAGTGAGGATGACGTCATCGACACGGACAACTGGGCGCAAATTTCAAATAATCACTGGTTGGGGATGTGCAGTTTTAATTCGTTTTATTGGATATTATAGTTCTGTGTTCAATTAAAATGGTCAATAAACATTAGATAATTATTTTCCTACCATATAATGCATGGTTTAATGAATAGAACGGTATTTCTTTAAAGGTTTAATCAAATTCATGCCCTCATAGTAAGTGAGCACTTCTCACGATAACAGCATTATATATCTCACCTTTCTGATATCCTAAAATCTTGATTAATGAGTGACACCCTAAGATTCCTTGCCCCGGTCCTTTTCAGTTCATATTCCCAGTCTGCACACTTCCTGTACTGTGGTGTCCTCCCTGTCCTGCCAGCGATCACTGGTTTTACTGGCACTGGTGGCGGTGTGGCTGGCACTCTGGATATCTTGTCTGGTATTGGAGTATATTTTGGGGCTTGTTGGGGAATGACCTTCCACATTTTCTTGGGGCTGCCCTGTTTTATAGAGTCTTTGGGACCGTTGGATTGGGAGAAACTCGAGGTGGAATTTGGCAGTTTGAAGGCGAACGCAAAGAGGAGTTGTGCATTTGTGGGAAAGGCGTGGTATACAATGGTGTTCATTATCTGAAAATAAAAAGAGAAAATACAAGTTGTATTAAATCACAACATCCACATGCAATAATGAGCCAATGTTGATTTACCATTGAGTAGCTTACATTTTCTGAAAACATTTTCTGAAACCATACTAGCCACAAATTATCACTTTTACAAAGGATTGTTATGTGTGATGTTAGAAAAATATAATCATGTACCAACTCTAAAAGTCATTGACTGAGAATTAAAATTACGTAAACAAATTAACTTTTCTCCGTGGGGAATTAGATAAATATTTACGATATTTGCTATTGAATAACAAATATCAAATTGGCTCAGGGCCACACATACTGTCACTACCCGTTAATTACTTTCTGTAATTATTCAAAATGAAATACTTCCTAATAGTGACAATAACCTCCTTGCATTTGTGTATTTTGTTATACAGCGTGTCATAGTAAGATTCCAGAATGAATATCTCAGAGCGGTGCGGAGCCAGGCCGGTGATACGCTATTCAACAAAAATAGTAGTTTGTGCGGAAATATATGTCAAAAATGGCCAAGTTCCTGTTGAATTGTCTGTTAGGAGACCTGAAGCTCTGCGCCTGTTGATGTGTGTGTTGAGATGCCTGGAGTTGCTTGGTGCTTCCTGTCATCTATAGGCTGTTCTCTGTGCTGTTACCAGGGATCATTTTGATGACAGATTATGATCTTTAAATATCGACTTTTGCAAACTGGATTAATAATTTGACATTTGTCTTACTGCAACTAATAAATTACTAATAAATTACTAAATATTACTTTATGACACTACTTTTCACCATGAATCGGCCTTTATAATTTTGGTGACATTGAAGTGGTATAGTTTTATTATATTATATTATTGTGACATTGTTTTTACTATCACACTCTCACTCTCAGGCATTCAATATTTGTATAATATTGCACAAACAAAAGGCATTCAATATTTGTTTCATATAATGATATCTTATAATTATTCTGAGACCAGAACTATCATTATATATAACAAAAAGTAGTTTCTTGAGAAACTAAACCATATATACTAACATAATTACGATCCATCGGATAATTTAGAAGTTTAATAATATTTTCACTCCCTCTTAACAATTTGAAGGTGTAAGGCCTATTTCTAATACAATAGTGTCGCATGGCATTATTGCTGCATGAAGTGCAAGTCATAGCTATGTTTGAATCTCTAACCATCACATGTTTGTCACATTCCCTAGCCACTGCATTAATGGGCGCATGTCTTGGTAAGTTGCCGAGAATGTCACAATTATTTCATTTGAAATATGATGTCAGGTTCAAGTGCTACAAAAGGATGCACACGTAAAATACAGGCAAGGTGAATAAATAACTGAGACTGAGACGACATAAGGACAGAATGTTTTGAAAATGCTAATGTTGACAGTTTTGTGTGTACTGTATGGTCTACACACTTCATCAGAATGACCTAAACTGACCTGTGCTGCTTCTGGTTGAGGGCGCTGTTATGGTGATCAGTGGATCCCTGGTGACATGAACAGAGACAAATGCCTCAGTCATCTATGACCCACTGATCACTGTAACAACGCTCTCAATTGGAAGAAGCATGGATCAGAAGAGGAAAATGAAAAGACCATAACAAACAAAACTGTCAATCCGGAGTAAAATTTGTTTGGTTCCGAAAATGAAATTGTTAATAATACTGACCTACTTTCTGGTAAAGACCAGATGTGTCAAAGAAAGAGTGTGATAATCACTTCCAAACCCTCACCAAACCCCCCATTCACCCTTAACACCTAGGATATCCATGCTAATTAGTTCCTTATCATTGACCTAATTTGACAAATTCAAGATTACGTTGGAAAATGTACTGTGTGACATATTTATTTACCGCTATTTTGGATGTACCGACTTCGACAACTCTTCCTATCTTTATAAGTAGAGCGTGGTTGGTTGGCGATAAAACACTTGTATGCACGTTCTGTATCACTGTTGACATGCTGTCTGTCCAAAACCGTGTTTAGTACGAGAATATGGCCCTTTGTGTTGTGATCAAAAATATGATTTGTCCAAATATTAACCTATAGATATCTTTTGATGGAGAATAGTAAAAACATAATGACCTTCCAAATTCAGCATTGGCCATTTATTGAGAGCCTACATAGATGAAATCTACCACCTACCCAAGTCCCAAATGAAACTCACAACCTACCCATATAGCAATAGGAAGAAGTTGTAATATAAATAGATTAATAACCACAAAAATTAAACTTCGATATCCACTATGTGGGTTTGTATAGGATGTACGGTTCATAATTCCTACATCTAGGCCTACATATTTGCTCAAACATAGAGCCTTATTTAATGGGCATGATGTACTGCAAGATTTATATCTTAATTTTTTTCAACTAAAATAGATTTGAATAATCCCAGTTTGGAAGAGCTCCAACATTTTAATTTCATACACTGACTGCATTATTTGACAAACCTTCACGGTTTCTGCTGCTGAGAAATATTCAAGTGGTATTGATTGACAAAATGCTTTGAGGTATTGTTGGACCGTTTCGTTATTCTTAACAACCCTAACTTCCCCTTCCTTACCCTCCCACCTACCAATGCTTTAGTTTTAAAAGGGTCTTTCTGTTGTGCTACAGTAGAATCAGTCATTCTCTATGGATGTGAGGCATGGACAGTCACCCCAAAGCTTAGTAAACAACTTGATGGATTGTTACACTAGAATAGTAAGAACAGTGTTCAACATTAACTGGGGACAGCATGTGACAAATGAGGACTTGTACGGGGATATACCTAAAGTCTCGGATAAGATCAGAGAATGTAGAGCAAGATTTGCCAAACACTGCTTCAGAGGGTCCAATGAGCCTAGCATACACTGGATTCCAAAACATGGAGCAAGAAAGTGTGGTAGTCCAGCTCTAACCTACATTGACCTACTATTAAGCATGAAACAAATTACTAACCCTACCTAAGATATCCATCCGTCCATAGGAAAGGGTTTATTTTTGGTCGCCATTTCTCAACTTTTCACATCACTTGTATAACTATTTATTATTTGCTATTTAAATTTACTATTTATACTTTTGTGGGTGAAATTTGGAGATAAATTTTGATTTTTAATCCGCAAATAAAACGGGATTTGTTCTGCTTGAGTGGTTTTAACTTTCCTTTCTTTGGCGGGAGTTTTGAATATTGCTCATGTGGTGTGGGCTACATTGTTTGAAATGTTGGGGTAGTGGTAGAGAGGATTGATTGAAATTGAAAACACATTTTTCATCGATTTTCGATTATGTCTTGACACACGAGAACAAAAAGAGATATCTCAATGAAATTAACATATAATATAGGAAACATGTTCACCTTTATATTGCAGGTGTTTAAATTTAAAACAAAATTCATTTTGTATTTTTTATGTATTTTAGAAACATGGTACAGTTCATTCTGATACACCCTGTATCCACTTTTTTCGAGGTTCCTTGTGTTTCAATTCTTAGAACCCTAAATGAATTCAACAAGAGGAACAGAACAGGCATTTCCTCCCACGCATTTTGACACCTCATTTGTTACAATAGCACCAATATTGATGAAGCAGTGTCCATTTGAATAACAAATGATGCAGTTTCCATTGTTGCACTTAACCCTATACCCTTGAAAAGAGCGTTAACAAAAAAGTAAATCTAAAGTGTACCTCTTCTTTCTCTCCAAGAAAAGACAATCATATTCCGAACATCTCACATCATCAATTGTTTCCAACACCTGTATCTACTGGTGTGAGACTCATCCTTTACAATGAACAGTATCATTCATGATGTTTGTAAGCCAACACACCTGTCTCTCCATTTCCGTGCAACCGTGGGTATAGGGTTAAGTGCATTTGAATAAAAAATGATGCAGTTTTCATTGTTGCACTTTAACCCTATACCTGTGAAAAGAGCGTAAACAAAACAGTAAATGTACCGCTTCTTTCTCTCAATGAAAAGTTTCTGGAGTTTCTGTAACTGAAGTTGCTCGTCGATTTGGAGTTAGATGGAAGATTGCACAGAAATGGAGAGACAGGTGTGTTGGCTTACAAACATCATGAATGATCCTGGTCATTGTAAAGGATGAGTCTCACACTGGTAGATACAGTGAGGTGTTTGAAACAATTGACGATGTGAGATGTTCGGGTTATGATTGTCTTTTCATGGAGAGAGAGAAAGAAGAGGTACACTTTAGACTTACTGTTTTGTTTACGCTCTTTGCATGGGTATAGGTTAAGTGCAACACTGGAAACTGCATAATTTTCTATTCAAATGGCCACTGCTTCATCAATACTGGTGCTATTGTGACAAACTAGGTGTCAAAATGCGCTGGAGGAAATGCCTGTTCTTTCCCTGAAAAAGTGGATAATTTCTTTTTGTGCAGTGCTTACTTAAATTATGTTGGGCAAAAGGGGAATTTTGGATGAATTTCCATTTGTTAGAGGACATATCCTGAAAAAGATAATTTAGTGTCCATTACTGGTTCAAAATGATTTAGCCCCCCCCCCCCCCCCCCCCCCCCCCCCCTCCCCCAACAAGATATACACCTGGACAGCTTCAGTATGACGGGTACACTTCCCGTAACAAAATTCTATGTGACTCAGCAATCTAGTTATAGCTTTAAATCTAAGCTAATTTAAAGCTAAACCAGTCAATTATTTACAATATAATAATATCTCTTAGTTGACTAAATATGGCTTTCAAAGAAGATGAGTTCTCGACCATGCATTGCAGCACTAGTGTAGTACCCATCTTGGGTTTCAGTTCAAATTCATAATATTTGCAGCAATTTGATAATAAGAGTCCATGGTTTTGTTTCTTGAAATAAGATTAAAATGCTGCACAAAATCATGGGTTCCTTTTTCCAACTAATTAATAGTGATTACAATTGATTATTTTGTATAGATTCAATATGTATCATTTACGGTAGTCTTGGTGGGCATGGCTGACAGAGAAACAGTGTAAAAAGAGAAAAAAGGGTTGCTTTCAATCATGGTCATATTTTTCACCATCCGCTTGGATTAAGCAACTAAGTACAAAGCCGTCTGTAAACTTGTTCAAATCTAGGTAAACCCAGATATCCTCCAAATTCTAATACACAACAGAATTCCCACAACAAAATATACTGAGCAACATTACGTATGACTAACCAACCACCAAAGGGTTCAACTTCCTTTTCCCAGTGCAAGCAGCAAAGTTGACATTAATATCATAAAGTCAACCTTATGTAAGTAAATCATCTGCATTCCTCACAGGGATAAGCTGTTTACCGACTATACACCCAAAACGTTTTAATACTGTACATGGATCTCACAATTTCAATTACAATAGACTTGACACAAAGGGTACAGAAAATGAACGGCAAAGCTCAATTTCTACTATAGACTATTCCATTTACATCCCTTAAAATAGTAGCATTATTACCACTTTTTGAATTCCTGAGGATGCATTCAAAAAGACACAAGATTTATCAGTTGTACAGGAAATACAAAAGACCCTGCCTTTAGTCAGGTGAATGGCACATTTCATTCAAATGTTGTTAAATATAAACTTTTAGTAGAAGAGGACACAGCAACATAATTGTGTTATCTTTAATGGTCAATGATTTCACAGATTTTTGAACAGTGCGCTGAATTTTAAATCTGCTATCCATATAAAATATTCTATAATATTTATCAGAATCTCATCTATCAAATCTAAAATGATTACAAAAGCTAAATGTATGTAAGAAAGTACATAAACATTAGAACTAGGTAGATAATGAGCCATAGAAAAGATATATAATATTTATAACAAACTTACATTGTCTAGATCACTGACCAGTCACTGACAGAGAGCTAAGTCAAATTCATTGTCTAGATCATTGTGGGACACCCTTTAGTGACCAGTCACTGACAGAGAGCTAAGTCAAATTCATTGTCTAGATCATTGTGGGACACCCTTTAGTGACCAGTCACTGACAGAGAGCTAAGTCAAATTCATTGTCTAGATCATTGTAGGACACCTTTTAGTGACCAGTCACTGACAGAGAGCTAAGTCAAATTCATTGTCTAGATCATTGTAGGACACCTTTTAGTGACCAGTCACTGACAGAGAGCTAAGTCAAATTCATTGTCTAAATCATTGTGGGACACCCTTTAGTGACCAGTCACTGACAGAGAGCTAAGTCAAATTCATTGTCTAAATCATTGTGGGACACCCTTTAGTGACCAGTCACTGACAGAGAGCTAAGTCAAATTCATTGTCTAGATCATTGTGGGACACCCTTTAGTGATCAGTCACTGACAGAGCGCTATGTCAAATACATTGTCTAAATCATTGTGGGACACCCTTTAGTGACCAGTCACTGACAGAGAGCTAAGTCAAATTCATTGTCTAGATCATTGTGGGACACCCTTTTAGTGACCAGTCACTGACAGAGAGCTAAGTCATTCCTGCAATACTTCCTGTCCTTAGATCATTTTTAAGTCTAAGATCTTCTTTAAATCTAAGTCTCTTAAGATTTTGATTCAATGGGTGCTTTCAAGGACAGCTGCTATGATTTATCTAGAGCCAGGACTTCCATGTCCAATGCTTGGTACTGGACAAATTGCTTCATAAAGGATATCAGGCTTTCTCAGTAGGTCAGTGGTTACGCAAACTAAAGGAAGATTCATAGAATCTTCATGACTAAGCATTTGAGGATGTAACATAAATAGGATATCAAGAATATGGCAAATGAAAATGCATATTCTTCACAAGGAAAATTGTAAATATGAGTGCTGAAGCTGTGTTTGCTAGAATAAGCTCTGACATGATGACATAGAGGTCATCACAATGTATCCCCACAATCTTAAATATACACGACCACGGTCAAATGTTGATGCCTACGGTTACTTCTTCTATCCTACAGTAATCCGGATCTGGAACAGACTCCCACCAAACACAGTTCACGCTTCCTCGAGGCATCCTTCGAGAACATAATCGTACCCATGGTAAGTGCCATGAGCCCACCACCCAGTATACATGCATTAACATAGAGGTACATACATATCAAGATTTGTACTTTATTATTTTGTATTATTATTATTACAGAGCATTTATGAGACGCTTTTCCAAAAAAGATCAAAGCACTTTCACCAACACAAACACCACCTGTACATATTTTGCTGGCATATCGCTATTTTTCAGTTAATACTGATGAGGCAATTTATGTTAAGCACGGCACCACCTGGCTAGTCACCGGCACCCCTCCCAGTTTAGCTTCAGAGTGAACTGATAAAGGGAGTCAAGCATGAATTATGGAGACTTGGATGAAGGCAATATAGGTCAAAACAAGTGTTCATAAAAATGTGTCAAAAAAGACTGTCTATCTATAAAACTCCTACAATGTCTTCAACAGTTAACTTGGCCTGAAAGGTATACAGGACTATGAACTCCTACAATGTCTTCAACAGTTAACATGGCCTGAAAGGTATACAGGACTAGGTTTAAATGCGTCACTTTCCCACAATACACCCTAAACAAGAGTTATTTTTGCATCAAAATTATCCCAAATTGGAGAGTATTACACTAAGAATTATCTGGAAATCTAGTAAAATTAACCACGTTTTAGATTGTTTAATGAATAAGGGGCTATAGGGCCTGCAGCAAGCATAATGCTAAACAAAATACATGTCAAAAAACCTTTTTAAACCGATAACATTCTTTAGGTATCAATTCTGTAAATAAATTATTTCTATGATGCCAAAAGATATGGATTGTGTATAAATACATGTAGGTGAATGCTTGTCAAGTCTGGTGGTCACAACAATCATTTCAGACAGGTTATAAGACAATTGAGCCGACAAACAACATCCTGCTAACCTATGTGAATCAATTCTGTCTTCAAAATAAACCAATTTGAAGATAGGAAAAGATGTGACTTATCTACAAAGTGCGGTAACATAGCCTTTATATATAGTAAGGTCATTGTGTCTAGCCACTATTGCCTGAAATAATATCTTCATTAACTCAGGTTATAGCTAAATATCCCTAATTATTCATCAGATCGTTACCACATTTAAGGATCACAAGTTTTCACGGTCACATATCCTAGATGTGTGTCACCACTCAGCTGATGAAAGTCAGGGTGTGTTGACTAATATATTCTAGGATAATTATTTTATTTGTGTGTTGAGATAATATGTTCAATACTTTCACTGTAAAGTTTAGTACCACAAACAAATTTGTATGTGTAAGAATTTCTCGACAGTTCGTTAGTGTGAGCCAAATTTGATTATGAAATAATATTGCGGGGCAACTACTATTGTGATTAGCATTATGGGGAAGCCTTAGGGCCCCTGGGCCAAGAGAGAAAAAGCCCCTGCCTTTTAAAGAAATTTATATTAACAAATCAAGCCACAAGAAATGATTTTTACAGGAAAACATTAGACAAAGAGGCTTCTAGAAAGTTTAAAAATGTCAATGACCTGAATACACTATGAGTGAATATGCATATATAATTCATTACAAATCAAATTCAACATTATGTTTCATAATATAAATTCCTTTTTATTTTGCAGCTCTTCGCACATGGGCGGGTGGTGTGAAGTGCACTCGTGGGCTGGATCTGGCCCACAGGACACCTGTTGATAATCCCTGTTTTATGTTACTTTAAAATTTGAGAAAACAGGGCTAAATTAAGTAATTTGACATACATGTAGATGATTAGACTGGCTTTACTTCAGGATTTGCCCATGATATGATTTTTGTAGTATAAGGATTGATGAAATAAAATTGAATAATTGCAGGAAGTATCATGCAATTAACACCTTAGATGCAAGGCTTGATACACATTAAATTTATTTTATATTGGATTTAACAGGATTTTAACACAGTTTATATTTGATATACTATGGTTCAGATGTTTTTGTTTTGCATTTGTTAGCCTAACACAAAAGGACCCAAGGATTATTGGGTTATTATTGTCACATTGTTAATGCCGACAGGCCAACAGTCCAACAGACACTGATCCAGCTCAGTTGTCAATTAAGCAGAACATAAGCTTATGCCCTGACTTAGAGGTGCACAGTCACTACAGGATGAATGCCTGTATCATAAAATTGAATCCTTTTTATGGCAGATTGAAGCATATCGACGCTCCGTTAAAACCATGTATGTTTTTTTTCTGGCTGTTCAGCATGTATAAAGAGAAACTGCCAAATGGTTAGGCATAGCAAGTGTTGCTTTATACATGTTCAGGGGCAAGAGCACTAACAAAGTTTTGATAGATGTGTTTTTTGCCCTTGAACATGTTTAGAGCAGATTGCTCAAATGTTATACACACAAAGTAATTCATGCTGAAGGGCCAGATGGCGATACGAGGTTTGGCAGAATGACGTGAACATTGCTGTAGATTCCAACAGATCCTTGTCAACAAAGGAACATGGTAAAATGATAATCCATCCCATCATGCTCTCTGGTTGCACATAATATCCACATTTTTCACTAAGGCCTAAAAAAAAAAATGATTGGCGTAACATAGAGAAAAAAAATAGGGTAGGTAGGTCGGATATTTTTTTTTTTTTTTTTTTTAAATCTATAAAACGTCTATGAAATTTTATATACCAGCACACATATAGCATACAGACATAAACAAATGGCACAAATACACATTTTCACTGGGGTTTTTTGTTTTTCTCACACACACAAAAAAAATTATAAATGTTTAGGGTCGGCGGTAAAAATAGGGTCGGTCGGGTTACGCCAATCAAACCTTCTTTTTTTTTAGGCCTAAGTCTGTTCTGGGATTTGGCATATGATTTCAATATCATAAGCAGAGTTTGGATGTACTCACCTTGGCATTGTATAGGATCTTAACAGGAATTACATAGGATCCTATAGAATCTCTATACTATATCTATAGAACTCTATAGGATTTCCATAGAATCCTGCATGATCTTCAAAGGCTATTCTTAGGCGTCTACAAGATTCTTAAATAGACAAACTTGTACAATATAAATAGCTAAACAACAGGTATCACATTGCAATATCTAATCTTGACTTAAAGAGGGAGCCCCATCATGGCCTGAACTGCCTTACACCGGTTCACTTGATGATAGACAGAAGAGAGTTAACACAGAGAAATTCCAACCTTGGGGAATCCCTAAGGAACTGGCTGCCCAGAGTGGGGTTTCCCCTTTAAGGAGGGTTAGATTTCTTACCGATTTGACTTGTGACTTAGGTGTGAATTTGAAGCTGAACGTGTGCACTTTGAAGTTCTTACATCTGATTTCTATCATTTTGACGGCATTACTGAGACTAACGCCAGCCTGCAACTGACGCCTTCTGCTGGAAGACACTTTAGCAAAAAAATAGTTATGGATTGATTAATAGTATTATTTATAAATATTTCAATGTCTTCATTGCTAAATTCACACAATGTAAAGTGTTGGTATACAATGCCTATCACCAACAACTTTCTTGGTGAAAGCATGCAGAGGTATGTACTCCCATGTACATCTAGCCAATCTTACTTTATATGGGGCAAAGGTTCCAACAGTTCTGACCGGTTTAGACATAATTAATTTGATTGTTACTTTCAGTGAGTGTATGTATATTTCAAATAAAATATACGTCCCCAAAATGACTAATTTTTGGTCGATTAACTCGATAGTTCACCACTTGTTCATAATTTATTGAACACGATGGTGGCTTCAATGTGTAGTCATGGTCGAGCGGTTGAGGCTATAGACTATAAATCTATTGGATTCTCCCCGCCACGGTTCGAATCCTGCTGACTACCTTTTGTTACAAAAATCGATTTAGTCTCTGTGTATCGGAAAATGGCGTATATTTTTACCCCGCACATTTTATTCATGGATGTAATCGTCTACCTCCAGAGTATCTTACTGCATTATTTCCAAGATGTTTCACATTATAATGTCGGGAACCCTATAACCTTCGACAATTTTACATTCCAATAAATGTATTATCTTTTCCTTAAGAAAAATTTGCTATTAAACACGATGATAATATGTGGTTTGTACCGGTGTATCAAAAGGAAGGAAATACCGTTGTTATATTAGAAATATATTGTTTTATCCCTTATCCTTTTTATTACCCGGAGCTCATGGGTTTCCTAAACCACAGTTCTTATTTTAGGCCATGAGACAAGACCATGACAAAATGATAAGGGTTTGAAATAAGCCGCTCCTAAACTAATTAGTATGCACAGGTAACCGGAGTGTGTGTCATCCACAAGAAACTGTGCATATTTACTTTCACAGTGAATGTTTTTTGTATGCGCTAACGACTGGATGTGATGGCAATAAAGTTAATAACATCATTATTTGCCATTAGTATATCTAAGATGCATGAGTGGTTTTTAAAAATCAAAAAAATCTCAATTCAACCTTCGACAAGTTTCATCTGACTTCATTAGAATATGTCACATATGACTTGGCTAGAACAGAACACACATGCTTCTATATGCATATTATTAAGACTTATGAATACCAGACCTTTAGTTAACCTTTGGTCGGTTTGTTGCCTTTCTTCTATATTAACTTAATAAAGTACACTTACCTTGCCATATTGATTCTATGCATGTCAGTGGAATGTCATTTTCTTTAAATAATTGGTTTTTCCTATCCAGCTCGATCTAAAAGGAAAGGATAAAAATACAGAATAACATGTTTGTTACAAAACAATGTCAGAACATTCATGTAAAGACAAAAATAACAATTAAGGAACTGTTTATTAGAATCGACAACATTAAAGTCAATCAGGGTGGAAGAAGCAAATATCCGGGTATAGCCTGAGTTTAGATTTGACAACAACTATTTGTATACAGATGAGGTGGTATCTGATGCCAATGTTGGATGGTTGGCAGAGGGAGGCTGTTGTTTGTTCCTTGTCTGGCAGTCTGCACATGTTTTGTTGTGGACCCATGCTTTTAAATCTTGGACCAAACACAATAATAGGACAAAGAGAGCTCATGCAGTGGTCAATTGCCAATTCCTCATGCATGGTCAAATCCCTGTCTATATTTTTGAAAAAGACAACATATCACCTCATCTAATTACTATATAACAAGCTTCTTTAAAGTTGGTAGAATACCAATAATGGAATATATTCTTGCCCAACATGGCGCAAAATTGTATATTGATATATTCATGCCCGTCCTCCTCCCCCCCCCCCCCCCCCCCCATCCCACCCCAAATCTGAAAAAATCCTCTCTTTTTTGTACCAATGTACCTTTTTTGTGTACAAATGTACCTTTTTTTTGTGAAAATGCCCCCCTTTCCCATTGTGTAAAGCATTTTTTTCAGGCCGTTTTGGACTAACCCCCCCCCCCCCCCCTTCAAAATTTTCTGAGATGATTGGGGGCAACCTTTTACAATTTTTTCTGTACCAATGTACCTTTTCCAGAAAAAACACCCCCCCTAAAAAATTCCTGCTTACGGGCCTGTCCTGTATATATTCTTGGAGAAATTCAAGGTAAAGCACTCTATGAGTACAATTCTATTTTTTTCCACAAAGATTCATCTGCAGAAAGGCAAAGCATCTTGAATATAAATTGGTCCTATTTATTAACAAATAGCATCATAAAAAAGCCAAAAACAACTTTTATATTGATATATATTCATGCCCATTTAGATAGAGACCTCTCAACATTCTCAAGCAGGTGGCTGAGCATTGAAACAGGTGATTGCTACAAATGTGGCATTGTTAGAAACAGGAAAACATCAGCTTTTCATTGATATGAAACAAAACATTAAAATTAAGATTAACCAAATTACATAAAAAAGCCATTCAATTTAGAGTAATGAACTCAAAAAAGTCTTTTTTTCTTCTTCTTTTTTCATGTACAATACAATAAATTGTGTTGGATAAAATTAACCTACCCCTAAATGACCACTCACCATCAAAGTTTTTAATTTTCAAGTGCTGATAAAAATAAGGCAACGGGAAAAGAACCAAGGCAAACGGACCTCTTATGTAGGGTTCATTATTTTTTGTTTTAATTTTTCCCCACAATTTAGGAATAAAAAAATGACAAAATAAAACTGAACAAAAAGGTACAGTTGTGTTATTCTGTGATCTTTAGTGGTGATGGTATTAATATGTTTTATTTTTTTAATTACCATACAGACCCGATTTTTTTATTAGCCTTATAAGCCTTATCATTAGCTGATGGGTTGTCATTATAGTGAGTGGTTTATCACTATATGTATACACAAGTGAACAGTATAATGGCAGTCCCAAATTAATCACCAGCCAATGATGGCATTATAAGAAGACAGCAATCCTAAGTAAAATTTAATACCAAGACTTTTAAAAAGCCATATTATGCGATTTTTTATTTATATGTTTCCTAAAAACTTCAAAATCAAATATTGAATATAAGTTGGCGGGTTAACCAGACAATTTATTTTCAGAGTAGTTTTTTCATTTGTAAATAAATTCCATGGTTTGACACAGTGTTAACGTTGTATAGTGTTTCCGGCTACGATTGCAACCATGTATATGGGTCATTCCATGAAGTTGGGTACACAAAGTGTGACATGGGGGTCAACATTTGAAATTCATTTTATTAGAATTCAAGTAACATTTTCAAGTGCTATAATATGTCCCATTCCCCAAATAGTAAAAGAAATTCATGAATGTTGACCATTTTTAATGCCACAGTACATTTTCCATTAGAATGTCTATTTGGTTTCACATGTAACATGGACACCAAACTCAAAACTGTAATTCACCCAGTTATGCAGTAAAAAGATGATATGGTTCACTTACATATCTTATTAAACAGGTAATTTGTATCCATAAACAACTATTGAAATTTCAAAATGAAACCTGTGGACAATTTTTGTTAAATCATAACATACTTTGTAACCAATACTGTCTAAATGATGTCTTTTTTATGATGAACCCTTTTTATAATAAAAACATTGTTAATTAGGCTGAATTTTAATCCAATTTAAAGAAAACAGTCTTCAATTGTTATATCCCACACCTTGGGTCAAGTTGATATAAAAATATATGGTGGTTTGTATGTGAGATAGCGTTAATGGGCTATATTTGCCCAAGTTTCACATGTAACTGGACACCAAATTCTTTGGTGTCCAGTTACAGTGTGAAACATAAATATGTTCAGTACCATATTTATGGCCAATGAAAATACATGTTTTAGTCAGATGTTAATTTAATAATGATTTTATTGACAATGCACAACTTAAATTGTTATTTTCTAGGCAAAATATGGTTGTAAGATGTAAAATGTGATTATACATGAACTAAGGTTTCATGTGTAACAAATGTACACGGACACCAAAATATTAAATTCCAATACATTTGGTTATATTTAATTGTGTGTATCCTCAAATGCTCTTTAATCTAACCAACATGGTATTAACTTTCTATTTTTGTTTATAACACTACCACCTATCCAATATTTGAAATTTCTCATGCTATTTTGGGGTAATATTAAGGTTTCACGTGTAACGATGTCCCTCGGACACCAAAACATAATTTGCCCCATATTTCCAAAATTGAAAGTGGGATTCAAAACTTTTTGTTATGCATGTTATCTACCCATGAAAAGCATTAAGTAATAGTGATTTGGTGAAGATGGTGTTTCAAATATAGCAAGGATTCAACTATAAAACTATCACACTGTAACATATTTGGCGGACACCAAATTTTGTGCCATACTTTGAAATTATTATAAAAATTTCAATTTTGGAATTTCAATTCAACTTGGACTTTAATTCTTTTCTATGTCAAGAAGTCTTGCAAAAATAATTTGAACCAAAACCAGGTAACATCTATTATGGGTTTTATCATCAGTTCTTGGGGTTTCATAGTAACGCAATTTTGCGGACACCAAATGTTACATGTGAAACCTTTTTTTGGCATTCAGTTCACGATGTGCTAAGACCAAAAAATATACAAAATGTATTTAAAATATTCATGATTAGGCTCTAAACAATTAGTCTGACCAACTAAAAGGCCAGATTAAGTGTTCAGAAAATGTCCACAGCACTTTCCATGACTCCCTTCAAAATGTCACACAATTTTACCCAAAAACGTGATAATTTTTGCTTGTTTTTGCTCAAAATGACTGTGAACACTTTATCCCATTCATTTAAGTTTGGTATCATTTGAAAGCTATCTCAATACTCTACAATTACAAATCATAATAATTCAAAAACCTATACTGGTTTAACCAAAAAAGATAATTTCATCCCTGAAAATTGCACCATTTACAAAGTGTACCCAACTTCATGGAATGACCCATATATATGATGATTTATCATGAAAATTATGAAAAAATATGTTGACCAAAAATTCCTTAAATTGTACACAGATTTCCATAATGATTTGTTAAGTATGGTGATGCTTTTTTACAGAAAATACAGTCAAGATAGATTTATGAGGTCAGGAAATTATTTCCTACTGTAGTAAGTCATACTTCATTATAAAGGAAGATAAGAGAAAAAAAATATGTGTAAAAAATTGAAAAAGATCAAGTAATATTGCTTTAATAGCATCAATATGCAATATAAGTCCCATTAATCATGAGCTCGCAGTGAGCTAATTAGTCTAAGTGAAAAGGCTTGATGGCGAGTACAAAACAACAATTCTTAATAGATATAAAAATTCCCTTTAAAGGGAAAACCCAGTATCAGGTAAAATCCCTTGCAATGAGGTGAAGACCATTTCGCATTCGTGGTTTCATGTTTATCGACTCACAGTTCGTAGTCCGACAGGTTCTATAATATGAAAAAAATGGTTCTACAGCGTGTCCCAAAAAACTGGGTTCAAAATTTTGAGAGCTTATATCTAAAAAAGTAGGAAACGCAGCTACTTCATATTTAAGAATATACAAATGAATATATTCGACCGTAAGTGGTTAAATTATGAGGCTTAAATAATGTCAACTTTTGTAAATACAAAGCAATGAACAGAGCGTGGTCAGAAAGCATTTGTCCCAGTTTGAGCAATAAACCACTTATGCGTAACAACTGCGCGCTGTGTGCAATTTTTCCCTAATATGGAGATTATCCTCGGCGTAAGTGGTTTATTGCTCAAACTGGGACAAATGCTTTCTGACCAAGCTTTGTATTTACAAAAGTTGACATTATATTAGTCTCATAATTTAACCACTTACGGTCGAATATATTCACTTGTATATTTTTAAATATGAAGTAGATGCGTTTCCTACTTTTTTAGATATACGCTTTCAAAATTTTGAACCCAGTTTTTTGGGACACGCTGTATATAAAGTACAAAGGTTCTATAGTCTGAACGTATAGATAAAAGGGAATATAATAACAAGGCTTAATGGCATCATTAATAGTTTGCTGACTCCACACAAAGGCATGTCATTTCTATATTGTCTATCATATGGTTGATTTTATTTGGTGTAATCAGAGAATCCGCTGATGAGCTTGAAAACGACAGCATCGTAACATAGTGGAAAGCTTAGTATAGCGACGGCAGCATCGTAACATACTGGAAAGCTTAGTATAGCGACAGCAGCATCGTAACATACTGGAAAGCTTAGTAGCATAGCGAAGACAGCATTGTAACAGACTGGAAACCTTAGTATATAGCGATAGCAACATCGTTACAGACTCGAAAGGTCAGTAGTATAGCGATAGCAGCATCGTTTCAGAGTGGAAGGCTTCGAAGTATAGCGATGGAAGCATTGTAACAGACTGAAAAGCTCAGTAGTATAGCAACAACAGCATCGTTTGAAAACGGCAGCATTGAAACAGACTGAAAAGCTTTGTAGTATAGGAACGACAATATCGTAACAGATGGTAAAGCTTACAGTAGTGTAGTATACATGTAGTGACGTGCCAGCTTGACTAATTGATAAATCAATCTCTTGTGAAACAGTTTACTATGGCATCCACAACAGGTTCAAGAAAGCTGATAGACCTCGTACATGTGGAGTTTGTATTACAGATTATAGCTGTCTGTACCCTGCTAGTATCCATTCCGATTGAATGTAGTGAATATGATCAACCTTTAAATTGCACTGTTGGATGTCAGATAATGACTGGTTGGTGGCCTCATGAAGAATTCACCACTACTATTTCCAGTCAATTCCAGTGTCCATCTGAGTGCATGTGTATACTAGGCAATCAGAATGTAATATTAACTTGCCCTCATGGAACATCATCCGTGCACGTTTTGTATCCGACAGAAGTTGAGAGATTGTCTTGGAGTGACACAGGCCTCAGCAGAATTGAGCAGAATGCATTTACAGACCAATCCGAGCTGATAAACATGACTGCATTGTACCTGGCAAACAACTGGATTAGTCAGTTGGAACCACGGCAGTTTGAAAGACTAAACAACCTGGACGAGTTAGATCTGTCCTACAATTTTATTGTAGAGCTGCATGCACAGCAGTTTCATGGACTTATCCACCTGGTTACGTTATATCTGTCCAACAATAATATTGTGGAGCTGCATGCACAGCAGTTTGATGAACTTGTCCGCCTGGGTAGTTTATATCTGTCCAACAATAATATTGTGGAGCTGCACCCACAGCAGTTTGATGAACTTGCCTACCTGGATGAGTTAGATCTGTCCAACAATAATATTGTGGAGCTGCATGCACAGCAGTTTCATGGACTTATCCACCTGGTTACGTTATATCTGTCCAACAATAATATTGTGGAGCTGCATGCACAGCAGTTTGATGGACTTATCCGCCTGGGTAGGTTATATCTGTCCTACAATAATATTGTGGAGCTGCACCCGCACCAGTTTGATGGGCTTAACAACCTGATTTGGTTATATCTGCCCAACAATAATATTATGGAGCTGCATGCACAGCAGTTCGATGGACTTCACAACCTGGATGTGTTATATCTGTCCAACAATAATATTGTGGAGCTGCATGCACAGCAGTTTCATGGACTTATCCGCCTGGGTAGGTTATATCTGTCCTACAATAATATTGTGGAGCTGCACCCGCACCAGTTTGATGGGCTTAACAACCTGTTTCTGTTATATCTGTCCAACAATAATATTGTGGAGCTGGATGCACAGCAGTTTGATGGACTTAACAATTTGTATGAGTTAGATCTGTCCTCCAATAATATTGTGGAGCTAAAGCAGCAGCAGTTTGATGGACTTAGCAACCTGGATGCGTTATATCTGTTCAACAATAATATAGCGGAGCTGCATCCACAGCAGTTTGATGGACTTTACAACCTCAATTACTTACATCTGTCCTACAATAATATTGTGGAGCTGCATCCACAGCAGTTTGATGGACTTGCCCATAACCTGGGTTTGTTAGATCTGTCCTACAATAATATTGTGGAGCTGCACCCGCACCAGTTTGATGGACTTAACAACCTGATTTGGTTATATCTGCCCAACAATAATATTGTGGAGCTGCATCCACAGCAGTTTGAAGGACCTGAAAACCTTGTCTACTTAACCTTGTCAAACAATCACATCAAAATGATATCTTCAAAGGTATTGTTACATTCATCTAAGCTTAGATTTCTCGATCTGAGTCACAATAATCTGTTCGTCTTTCAGCTTTCAACATCCGTGCAATATGACAATCTACTGTATCTTTCTCTCTCTTACAATAAGTTGTCAAATTTTAACAAAGGTATATTTCAGAGCATGATTAGACTGAAATATTTTGATATATCTGAGAACAATCTGAATGCATTTGATTCTATGAATTATTTTGTGAATAATTCATTGGAATTTCTTGAAATATTAGATATGAGATCAAATATACTGCAGCGAGTGAACTATAAAACTTTTCAACTATTTTACAATTCCACCCAAATATTAGTTGATAATGCCGCTGTCTGTTGCTTTATAAAATCAGCAAATTGCACTGCAACAATACTACCCTCACAATTTCTTACATGCGACCGCCTACTTTCAAATCAAATTCAAAGAATTCTCATGTGGATATTAGGTACATTTGCAGTTATTAGCAATATGTGTGTATTGTGTTATCGATGTCTGCAAAGACGACCACAAAACAAGGTTCAGATGTTTTTGATCTCAAATCTCTCTGTTTCAGATTTGATCATGGGCTTATATATGCTTGTGATATCATCAGCGGATTTATATTATCAAAACTATTTTCCATCTGAAGCATGGCGATCAAGCATTACCTGTAAAGTTGCAGGCACTCTATCCATCTTATCCAGTGAGACTTCTGTGTTTTTTATAACACTACTGAGCATAGATAGATTGATGGGTGTCAGGTATATGTATAGTAATAGGCGTTTGGGCACAACATCATCTAGGATAGTCATAGCTTTGCTCTGGCTATTTGCCATATTGTTGGGTATTGCATCAACCATTTTGTCAGAAGTAAACCCCGAATTATACGACAATTCTGAGGTCTGTACTGGTCTCCCACTCTCTAGGAGTAATACTTTTGAAACAACATACTTGCTCTATAGGGATGTCAACATCGTTGATAGTAATTCCAAACCAATTGTCATTAATATTACTCTTAATTCTGTTCATGGAACTAAACCAGGAGTGTATTTTGGTATAGCAATTTTTTCCATTTTGAACTTCATAAGTATTTGGATAATACTGTTTTGCTATGTTGGGATCTTCATTACTGTCCGACAAACAGCTAAACAAGCTGGGAGAAATCAAAATCAAAAGCAAGAGCTCCGATTGGCTATCAAGATGGGATTGATTATTCTAACAGATATGATGTGCTGGTTGCCTATCATTATACTCTCTATCCTTGTACAGAGTGGGAGACAGACAGTCAGCCCTTATGTCTATACATGGATCGTAACAGTTGTACTGCCTATCAACTCTGCTATCAATCCATTTCTTTACACTTTAGCTACAGCAATATTTGATTTCATACAAAAAAGTAGTGAACAAAATCGTAATGACATACTTGCATTAAAATAGGAGTCTGGCAATTCCATTCCCAACAAACCACTCCCGATACATACACATTTTCACTATTTAACATAGCCAAAACAAGCGTTAACAATGGATAAATGATAAACTTATCTCTAAATTACAACGTGTTCAAAACTCAGCGGCAAGATTAGTTACAGGCACAAAGAAACGTGGCCATATAAGTCACGTCATCAGAGATCTCCACTGGCTTCCTATTAAGAAAAGAATCGTGTTCAAGCTCCTGCTCATTGTGTATAAATCACTTAACAATGCTGGTCCAAGTTATGTGTCTGAATTGCTGAAACCTTATATTCCCACGGCTAACCTTCGCTCTGGCTCCCGTGAGTTTCTTGTTGTTCCAAAAAGCAAAATGAAGTCTTTCGGTAATAGAGCTTTCTCCATCGCGGGCCCTAAATTATGGAACACTCTCCCAATGGACATACGTCAGGCAGGTTCAGTTCAGGAGTTCAAGTCGCGACTTAAGACCTACTTATTTAACTTGGAAATCTAATTGATGTGTTTTTGTTCATGATCTTTCATTTCATTCATAATGCATTTTTAATGTCATACACATTCATATCTCTTGTTTAAATATGCATTTGACTCTGTGTATGTTTATCTCTGTAGTTTTATGATCATTGTTGTATTTTTGCTTTAATCTTGTATTTATATGTTGTACAGCGCTTTGAGTTTAGATCTCACTAAAGTAAAGCGCTCTATAAGTGTGTGTTATTATTATTATTATTATTATAATAATTATGATATTGATGGATGGTTTGTACACAAGATGCAAGGGCTCTAGATGTTGTATATAACCTATTGTAGCAAACTGTTGAAACTAGGAATGTCAACTGCCAATTATGGCAGTTTTTGAACCCCATTAGAACCATTTTAGCCATTTAGCTAGATATTATTGCCAGGCATAGTTTCAAATTATAAAAATGCAGATACGGTCTGATATAGGTCGTCCAACTTTAAGGGTAGCTAAGTGAACATCCTGACCCAAGTTTGGTTGCAATCAGTCTTTGTATGAAAAAATAAGTGTCATTTTTTGATGTTTTTAGCTTATTTCACAACTTTGTCTCAGATCTCAGATAACCTTTGACCTTAATATGCGACCTTTGACCTCATTGACATATGAAGGTACCCATGCTGCATGTATGATACAAGTTTGGTTGCAATCGGTCTTTGTATAAAAAAGAAATTTCATTCCCATATTGCATCTTTGTACCAAGTTAGGTCACTGTTGGACTTTGATGAAAAAGAAATGGAAAAAACCAAAAAGTATATACTAAATGTTTGACAGACACACCCATCCCCCCCCCCCCCCCCCCCCCCACACACACACACCCCACCTACTTCAAATGAGGACCAAACGTGGTGCTATCCAAATGAGGACCCACCAACCTGGACACACACCGACACACAGAGGATCAAAATGATGGTTGAAATAAAAACTAGGTGTCAAACCGCCAACTAGACTGTGTGCTTTCCAACAGAGGCCTAAAGGGTGTATGGGGAGAGTATCACCAAAGAGGACCTCGTTTAGATAGCGGTTTATGTTGCTTGCAATACTTTGCACGTATCAGGAAACCGAGGAAAGATTTTCTAGTGCAGGGATTCTGATCTCTATTGAAATGTCGATTAAGAACTGATACTACAGGGTGTATCAACAAAAAAAAGGACTCTCTTTCAGCATGGGTTTAATCTTTATTAAAAGCACTGAACCATGACCAATTGTTTTCATTGTTAAGTATTACTGACAAAGTTAAGTTCCTGAAAAGATGAGAAAAATCCACCATCAATTAAGGAAAGTATGGCCATTTAGGTAAGTCAACCCATTTTGTAGTATGTACAATGGCAATTCACACAGTAAAGGTAGAGTAACATAACATGAAATTGCAAGATTACATACTTCAATAAGCTAACAGGGAAATTCTCCATCTTAACATACTTATGGCAGAAATTGAAGTTGACTTACAAGTCCAATTTCACCTGCCTATGAATGATTTTAAACGCCCTTCTCTTTCTATGATTGGTATAAACACACTATTGGCTTGATTGGAGCTTTCCAACCACAACTTCCCTGTAGGCTTTCTTATGAGAACACTGAGCCACATTGAACATTGCACAGACATATTCATGCATCAATGTTGTGGATTATGTAGCTAGATTTGTGCCAGAGTTATGAGGAATATAGCAAACTCATCTCTGCTATTGTTATTGATAGATGATTTACAATGTTTATGAATGCAAAGTATTAAAATGTAAACCATATGGTCATTTTCTGGTTTGTATGTGTAAATCCCATTGTACAGACTACTAAATGACATGGTTTTACGCAATTTATGCTAGCGGTCTTATTTTTCATCGGATTAATCTCAGAAATTCAGAATATTATCATTATTAATTGGGCTTTGCACTGAAGGTAAATTAGTCATGTTCCAGTGGTTGTGACAAGAATAACACTGTCATGAAACAGAGTCCTATTTTTTTTAATACACCCTGTATGTGTGTTTCATAGCATGACATGGCATGTTTGAATAGAGCGGTGATTAGTATGTGGGATTGGTAGTTAACAGCATGGCTTGTTGTGGCTGTTGTGACACAAAACTAACATTAAAAATGAGATGGCACGGTGAAAGTGTAAATACTTCTAACAATTTCAACATATTAAATTAACACATACATTCACTGTGTCCGATTGATTTGACTATATGTGTGACAATTGTACATAACTTCACCCAGTGTGTTTATAGAACTAAACTTGACCACACGCACAATGCATAATGTGTGCATATTGTTCAGATCTATGCTACTAGATGCAATCATTCAGGGAATGAGAGTGAATATTTATTGATGACTTGTTCTTGAGTTATTTCATGACAGGGCTAAATACTACACGTTGGTCCGAAACACACATAGCTTCATACAACTTGGCGCACAAAAGTATCCCTGTACTAGAAATTCATTGATTAAAGTCAATCTGGGTGGAAGACGCAAATATCCATGTATAGCCTGAGTTTAGGTTTGTCAACCACTCCAGATGAGGTGGTATCTGACGCCAATGCCAGATGGTTGGCCGAGGGCGGCCATTGTTCCTTGCCTGGAAGTGACTCTGTGCATGTTTTGTTGTGGACCGATGATTTTAAAACTCTGACCTAACAAGATAATATTGACAGAAAGCTCATTTTACAGTGCACTGGCCAATTCCTCAAGCATGGTCAAAGACCAATCCCCGGGACCAATCCCTGAAAACACAACATATAAGCTTCTTTGAAGTTCAGTTGATAGAATACCAATATATGAATATATCCTGACCCAACATTTTATATCGATATATATTCTTGGAGAACTCAAGGTAACGCACCCTATGAGTGCAATTCTATTTTTTTGCACAAAAATTCATCTGCAGAAAGCATCTTGAATAATTTGTCATATTTACTAACAAATAGCATCACAAAAAAGCTCAAAACAACTTTGTGTTTGTGGGAACTGGCAAATGCTGTAATGCTGAAAATAAATCAACAACCTGCATAAAATTATAATTAAGGATTGGTAAGAAGGTAAAATATTGAAGGCCATTCTTTTTTTACAAATGAACATTGAAATTAATTGATTGTTTTACTTTGTAACGTGTGCTCAATGCAAGTCTCTTCTCTATTCATCTTAAACCTATGTACCTGTATTACACATACACTATCACAGAGCCTTATGTTATGTTTTCCTAAATCTTTCACCTAGCAACTTAAATAGTGGCTTTATTCAGCAAGCCGAGTTACATAACCCTTATACTCCAACTCCAAGACAATGAAATACCACCTTCTCATATGGTAAAGTGGTATTTGCTTGGAAGATATAATATAGTACCTTCACTATTAAAATGGTACTTTGATAAAATGGTACTTTGACCAAAATTCATGAATCTACTCAAATTTAACTAAGGCCCAGTTAGTAGTTGTTTACATCCAAATTTCTCCACATAAGTCTTGCTTCCTTGCAATTTTAGTTTAGGTAACGGACAAGAGAGGGATTGAATGAGTGAATGAACCAGAAAAGGAAGTATAAAAAGCCATTTTATAATTGAGACTTCCTCCCCTGGAAACTATCGTCTGGTGACTAAGCACAAGACTACACGAATAAAACCGTAAGAAAAGCCCAAAATATCTAATCAATTTGGGTAAAATCAATAGGCCAATACTGAAATCAACATCAGATTTCATAGATGCAATGTTGGAGTGTTGCTCTTTGCCTGTTCTCAATGGTGAGACATCACTGGCTGTTAAATCTGTTAATGACCAATTAGCAATAGTCAGTTCAATCAAATCAATTATCCTGATACATGAGCATATTTATGTTGTTAATTACAGATTTATGACAAACACCATTCACAAGTTAAACCATTGTTTTGAGAAAAGTTGAAAACCGGTTTCAGAACAAGACATTATTAATTGAAAGTGGATGAGTGTTTTTCCTCTTTTACTTAATGAAATGAATGCTTAATTATTTTTCTTCTTGGATGTATCAAAATAGGATATAGTGTAATATAATCTGTCATTACTATATATACGTAAGTACATGCCAATGCCTACGCAATGTTTTAAGTCAAAAACAAAATCTGTTGTTAGCAAATGTGTAGGTGGTAATGTAAGTAGTAACTAATATAAAGGCAACATTTGCCATTAGGAATATGTAGGGATGCAATTATTCCTTATTTCCATTATTTTAATTTGTAATCCTGCAAAGCAACTTAATTTCACGACAACGATGTTGTTTGGAAGGTGGGCTTGTGAGTTTGTGTATGAGTGCATGCTTAGTGGATACATGTGGGGTCAAATCGTGTGGTAAAGGGGGTTTATGTGTGCCTTTTTCTTTCTTTTTTTGTCAATCTTTTGTACAATTCATTTTTACTGCCCAGTATACATGTATTGAGATTTGATGTACTGTTAACATTTACATGTTGTGATTATTTGATAATGTGCAATTTTGTAGGTCTTTATGGGGGGGGGGGGGGGGGGGGGGGGGGGGGGGGCTATTAGTACTTTTCATGTGCAATGTTGTTTGGTAGGTGGGCTTGTGGGTGTGTGGTATAGGGGTTTTTGTGTGGAGGGGTGAGTGTACATTGTGGTGTGAGGATGTTTGTTTCATTTGCTTGTAAATGTGTGTGTTTGGATTCTTAAATAATAATTTTTGTGTGGGGATTTGCAATCATAATTATGTATTTTATATGTTATCGCTGTTTTATCATGTATTTATATGTATTTTGATGATAATATTATATGTTTTTATATTGTAAAAAATGCGCAATTTGGCCTTTGGCCACGATGTTATTTTATAATAAATTGAATTGAATTGAATTGAATTGAATTGAATTGAATTGAAACTTAATTAAAAGTATTAGCATTTGGTCAACTTTTTGTCGCAATTTAATTTCACTTATTTGTATCATTTTCCTATATAATTATTCTAAATTTAATTGGTGGCAATATTGAGCGAATTGGATCTCCTTGTGAAATTAAATTGCTAGCAAAATTAAGTTGTTTTACAGTACTGTTGAGCTCTGCAGTATGTGATCTTTTTGATGTGATGTGAAATAATGCCATGTTTTAAAATTATTTGTGTTATGATTAATTAACACTAACTCTAAAGAAGAGTTTGTGGGAATTATAAGGTGGAAAACATTAGCTGAATAATGAGACAAAACCATGCTCTGTCAGGGCTTCAAATCGAACCAGGGATGTTGGGGAGAAGGTCCAAATAATACACCTCCATAATCCATATCACATCAAAAAGTGTCTCTCCCTCAGGCACTTTTATGGACGAATGCACCCAGGAGTTATCTAGTATGTGGAGGTGCTAGCAATTACAAGTAGGGTGTGGGTGTGTGTGTATGGGGTGTAATGGTTCATTACCATTCACCCGATTCATCATAGTCTGAAAATATCACAGATCTGTCGACACATTATAATTTATACTATTTCTAGCATTGGAAGAGATCCAAGGTGAAAACCATCATGCTTTGTGAAGCAGCTATTTGTGAAGAATTCTGAATTTAGCCTGTAATCCAACCGGCTTGAGTAGAGACGCAGTCGTTAAGCATGTGTTCAGCAATATTATGATGACTCTTGTCAGTGACTTGTTTTGAGCAACAGCAACTTTTGTAGTCTTTGTTAAAGACGCCTCTCGAGTGCCGAGCGCAGCAAGGCACGAGGGCCGAGCGAAGCGAGGTCGTCTTTGCGCAAATAGGTATTCTACCGTGTAAGCAGTATGTGTCAATCAAACACCGTAGTCATCGTAACACACAATAGCTCTACCTAATTCTATTGACGACCACATATAAAGGTAGCACTTGGTACCGATGACGTCTCCCGATATAGCATGACATCATTATCAACCAATCAGCAAGCGAAATTTTTCCGGCTAAAATCATCCGTAAAACAATACGAAACATAGTTATGCCACTGGCCCAGGCTTGAACCAGTAATCACGAGTTACTAACATGCACTATGTGAGTCTATGTCAACCATTTATAGAGCCCTATCAAATGGGATACAGGACTGGAGGTTGAGGTGCTCTTTAGGCAAAGGTTATGGATTAATAACTGAATTTTGTCAAATAGTGCATTTGGCCCATGTGAATCTGATAAGAGAACTTGCTTTATGCCATGGGATATATAAAATCAAAGTTTAAAAAGAAAATACATTTAAATCAATGGGACAGGGGTCACTGTGTCATCCTAATAATTAAAAAGTCTCATGGTAATCGTCCTTGCAGGATGTTTACCGGATTCCAGAAAGATAAGCAACTAGGGCTGCTATGCACTTCTATGACAGAAAGATAAGCAACTAGGGCTGCTATGCACTTCTATGACAGAAAGATAAGCAACTAGGGCTGCTATGCACTTCTATACAGAAAGATAAGCAACTAGGGCTGCTATGCACTTCTATGACAGAAAGATAAGCAACTAGGGCTGCTATGCACTTCTATGACAGAAAGATAAGCAACTAGGGCTGCTATGCACTTCTATGACAGAAAGATAAGCAACTAGGGCTGCTATGCACTTCTATGACAGAAAGATAAGCAACTAGGGCTGCTATGCACTTCTATGACAGAAAGATAAGCAACTAGGGCTGCTATGCACTTCTATACAGAAAGATAAGCAACTAGGGCTGCTATGCACTTCTATGACAGAAAGATAAGCAACTAGGGCTGCTATGCACTTCTATGACAGAAAGATAAGCAACTAGGGCTGCTATGCACTTCTATGACAGAAAGATAAGCAACTAGTGCTGCTATGCACTTCTATGACAGAAAGATAAGCAACTAGGGCTGCTATGCACTTCTATGACAGAAAGATAAGCAACTAGGGCTGCTATGCACTTCTATGACAGAAAGATAAGCAACTAGGGCTGCTATGCACTTCTATGACAGAAAGATAAGCAACTAGGGCTGCTATGCACTTCTATGACAGAAAGATAAGCAACTAGGGCTGCTATGCACTTCTATGACAGAAAGATAAGCAACTAGGGCTGCTATGCACTTCTATGACAGAAAGATAAGCAACTAGGGCTGCTATGCACTTCTATACAGAAAGATAAGCAACTAGGGCTGCTATGCACTTCTATGACAGAAAGATAAGCAACTAGGGCTGCTATGCACTTCTATGACAGAAAGATAAGCAACTAGGGCTGCTATGCACTTCTATGACAGAAAGATAAGCAACTAGGGCTGCTATGCACTTCTATGACAGAAAGATAAGCAACTAGGGCTGCTATGCACTTCTATGACAGAAAGATAAGCAACTAGGGCTGCTATGCACTTCTATGACAGAAAGATAAGCAACTAGGGCTGCTATGCACTTCTATACAGAAAGATAAGCAACTAGGGCTGCTATGCACTTCTATGACAGAAAGATAAGCAACTAGTGCTGCTATGCACTTCTATGACAGAAAGATAAGCAACTAGGGCTGCTATGCACTTCTATGACAGAAAGATAAGCAACTAGGGCTGCTATGCACTTCTATGACAGAAAGATAAGCAACTAGGGCTGCTATGCACTTCTATGACAGAAAGATAAGCAACTAGGGCTGCTATGCACTTCTATGACAGAAAGATAAGCAACTAGGGCTGCTATGCACTTCTATACAGAAAGATAAGCAACTAGGGCTGCTATGCACTTCTATACAGAAAGATAAGCAACTAGGGCTGCTATGCACTTCTATGACAGAAAGATAAGCAACTAGGGCTGCTATGCACTTCTATGACAGAAAGATAAGCAACTAGGGCTGCTATGCACTTCTATGACAGAAAGATAAGCAACTAGGGCTGCTATGCACTTCTATGACAGAAAGATAAGCAACTAGGGCTGCTATGCACTTCTATGACAGAAAGATAAGCAACTAGGGCTGCTATGCACTTCTATGACAGAAAGATAAGCAACTAGGGCTGCTATGCACTTCTATGACAGAAAGATAAGCAACTAGGGCTGCTATGCACTTCTATGACAGAAAGATAAGCAACTAGGGCTGCTATGCACTTCTATGACAGAAAGATAAGCAACTAGGGCTGCTATGCACTTCTATGACAGAAAGATAAGCAACTAGGGCTGCTATGCACTTCTATACAGAAAGATAAGCAACTAGGGCTGCTATGCACTTCTATACAGAAAGATAAGCAACTAGGGCTGCTATGCACTTCTATGACAGAAAGATAAGCAACTAGGGCTGCTATGCACTTCTATGACAGAAAGATAAGCAACTAGGGCTGCTATGCACTTCTATGACAGAAAGATAAGCAACTAGTGCTGCTATGCACTTCTATGACAGAAAGATAAGCAACTAGGGCTGCTATGCACTTCTATGACAGAAAGATAAGCAACTAGGGCTGCTATGCACTTCTATGACAGAAAGATAAGCAACTAGGGCTGCTATGCACTTCTATGACAGAAAGATAAGCAACTAGGGCTGCTATGCACTTCTATGACAGAAAGATAAGCAACTAGGGCTGCTATGCACTTCTATGACAGAAAGATAAGCAACTAGTGCTGCTATGCACTTCTATGACAGAAAGATAAGCAACTAGGGCTGCTATGCACTTCTATGACAGAAAGATAAGCAACTAGGGCTGCTATGCACTTCTATACAGAAAGATAAGCAACTAGGGCTGCTATGCACTTCTATGACAGAAAGATAAGCAACTAGGGCTGCTATGCACTTCTATGACAGAAAGATAAGCAACTAGGGCTGCTATGCACTTCTATGACAGAAAGATAAGCAACTAGGGCTGCTATGCACTTCTATACAGAAAGATAAGCAACTAGGGCTGCTATGCACTTCTATGACAGAAAGATAAGCAACTAGGGCTGCTATGCACTTCTATGACAGAAAGATAAGCAACTAGGGCTGCTATGCACTTCTATGACAGAAAGATAAGCAACTAGGGCTGCTATGCACTTCTATACAGAAAGATAAGCAACTAGGGCTGCTATGCACTTCTATCCAGAAAGATAAGCAACTAGGGCTGCTATGCACTTCTATGACAGAAAGATAAGCAACTAGGGCTGCTATGCACTTCTATGACAGAAAGATAAGCAACTAGGGCTGCTATGCACTTCTATGACAGAAAGATAAGCAACTAGGGCTGCTATGCACTTTTTAGAGAATAAAATATGGTTCGTCGATGTTTTGGTATAGAAGGCTGCCATATAATGCATAGGCTGTACCATATTTTGAGTCGTGAATGGTCGCCGCAGGCGGCCATTCACGACGATAAAAATATGGTACAGCCTATGCATTATATGGCAGCCTTCTATACCAAAACATCGACGAACCATATTTTATTCTCATTCTTATATTTATCAACGGTTTTTTTCAACATTTTATTCATTGGGGGATCATTTAATATCGTTTTGAATTAGTACACAGTGGCAAATCAACTGATTATTGTTCTAAACATCCCCACAAACAAAATCGAACAACCCATAGAAATTTTACTTTGGCGCAAGAATCTCAAGAATATGTGATTTGGTGGCCTTAGTGATCAGGTAGCCCTTAGTGATCAGATTTATTCGCGGTATCACGATGGAATTTTTACTTGAAATCACTGCAAATAATTATTTAATCGTCATTCTTATATATTGTTTAAAATGGCAACCCATAATATCCATCAATTTCATTGGTTTTGTTGGATACGTGCTAAAGTAGTTCCTATTGTGCGAACGCAAAAAGAGCCGGGGGACTTTTGAATGTTTTAATTTAATAAATACACCACGTAAAAATGTTTCCTTACTTTTACGGCGATTGACGCCCCAGCTCGTGGCCCTTTTCGGTAAGTTTTGTCATCTTTTCACTCCTCTATATGGCTAAATTCAGCCTCACTGAGCTCTACAAATGGTAAATTCAGGGGTGGGTGGATGGCGATCATCACGCCAGCAGCAAAGCAAATGCTTGCCGCTAACGTCGGACCTTCCCATCAAATTTCTGATCACTGCATCTGGTAAATCATCACACTCCGGTTCTGGTTCTGGTTATCCTTTTACATGTTTTACATCTAGGTCTCCAATTTCAAAAGTTGCTGTGGTTTCTTCCATATTCACTTTATTGCAAGTAATTACGAATGTAGCCTAGGCCTAGGCCTATACGAATATTTATTTTGTAGCAGACGAAAATAGGCTTTTAGGCACCCTTTTTATTTGTCCTTCTATCTTTTACATGTCTTATTACTATTAGCGTTTATTCATTAAATGGACCTCTATCTTTTATTTACATTTAATTACATGCATATAACCTAATGTTGTATTGTAAAATAAGCTTACTTTCGATTTACAATAATTGACGAGGATTTTACAATTATTGACGAGGCGATGTTTTTTAAATGTAGTTCCGGCATCATCAAAGGTGTGAATTAAGCCCCGCCCAGATCCATAGATTACCGGTCTGGTAATCTATAGCGCGTATCCAACAAAACTAACCACAGAACCAATGAAATTGATGGATATTATGGGTTGACATTTTAAACCACGCCCAATATATAAGAATATACAATAACGGTAGCAATTCATCTGCTCTATTCTCTGGTAATTGTACCCTTGCAAATCACAGATATGTCTAATGTTAAATGCATCATAATGCACTGGCGAAATGTAACATGTAATCCAATTATCACTACATGTATGTCATCTGCATCACATTTTTGAGTCTTGAACCCCGATTGAAATGATTACCACATAAAGTATATGGCGTGAACTATCATTCCAAAAGGGGCCTGATCCAGATACCGGGGGAGTTAAACACTTTATTAAGGAATATAATAGCTTCTCTGGCCAATAACAAAGGTACTCATCACAACAAGTGTCTGCATAAAGCAATCACGCTGTGCTGTGCAGGCATGACAATCATATGTGATGCAGCACATCAATGGGGGGCGTTGAGGCTGTGTGTCTTTCAAGATATAGAGGAAAACAGACAGAAAAAAATAAAGTACATAATAAGAATTTAGGAGTCATTTTCACTTGTAAAATCTAAAATGTCTTGCTCAAATGTTGATCAAATTAGTGTCATTTTAAAGAGCAAACAAAATAAACTAAAAACTGACTTCATCTGTTAAGTCCCCCCTTTTGATGTGCTGCAACACATATGTGCCTGGGCAATACTGGTGTTCTAAGGCTGAACATCACATTGCTTTGTTTTGTGGATGCTTAACCATTCAATTGAATGCCAGATTTTGAGGCGCACACTTTTAAAGATGTCATACCAGTTTGTATCCGAGCTATCCATTCTCTAATCTTGCCAAAACATTGGGCATGGTTCATAGAAGAAGTATATGAGAGAAGGAAGCCATTGCCATAAAGCATCTAATACGATACCATCTGATGTGCTGAAATACACTTGACTATCTTTGCAAGTTGATGCATAATATAACTAAGAGCAGTTATCAAATGTCCACATATTTACACACTCCATACCATGCTGAACAGCTTGTGTATCATTATTCATTCTGGATGTTTTATGTATTATGTATTATTGTAACTTTATTGTGATTTGTATATGTATGTTTTGAGAAAAATAAAAAAAAGAGAAGGAAAAAAAATACTCATTCTGGAAATTTGTTTTATAGAATCATTTTTCTAGATTTTAAGCAAATGTGAGGCTATTGTGAGATCTATTACGTAGGTCCATAAGATTATTTTAACAGTGTAGGCATGGGCCATTTCCATTCTACTTCATGTTAGCTCAAGTTGGGAGGTGATGTCAGCGCATATTCTAGTGAACACACCATGATATCCTATGCATAATTCAAATGCAATATTGTTTGCATGCACCCAATCAAAGAAGAATGTCTGCCGTGGTGCAGAAAGTGCTGCCCCTACCAATAGCTTACACACAGCATCACCTCCCAACTGACACAGAGATAGCTATTGAAGATGGCAGTCATCTCAATAAACCATGCTGCATTCTCACCAAGGCTCAAGATAAGCGGGCGCTGGGCGATTTTTACCCCTCGGTCCTCCTGCCATAGCGCCCGGTAATGCTGAAAAATAAACAACCGAGCGCTGATATTTTGTCCAAACCAGCGCCCGTTGACGATCGGGAAGCTTGCTCAAGACATCAAATTTCGATTTGACAATGCTGCCACGCTGGATTTAATAAAAAGTTAGCTCCCGGTAGACTGAAAGTAGCTCCCGGTTCTCAATAAATCCCATGATCCGGGCGCTACTTTTGAAAAAAAAAGTAGCTCCCGGTAAAAAAACTGTTATCTTGAGCCTTGATTCTCACATACTAACCATGTTAGCTGGCGGTCTGTTGGCTGTCACAAAACTGACTTTGAAATTTGTGCAGTACAGTGAGCCGGATATTCCTTTGTTAAGTCCGCTGAAGGCATCGAATCTCAGGACATTGTGGGCCTGGCCTATGATGATTTCCCCTGATGGATAAAGAGAATAGAGAAAGGTGTTATTTGGTGTGAGCAAGACTTATTTATTAGAGAAACAAACATAAGACTTATTCAATGAAGTTGATGGAAGCAACTTTTCTGGTTTACATTTTTATTTTGCTTGAAAGCAATAGAAACATTTGTTTGGGCTACATGCTGGAATTTAACTAGAAGACGGCACATAATGAATATTGCCTGCTGATTTGAAGTTGCAATTTAAGAGTGGCACAAAAGCAAAGCAGTCAACTGGATTGTGCAGCAATTAGTGCATTTTATGAATACCTTCCATTATAGACAATGTCAACTGTAATGTCATAGCACATATAAGCAATCAATTTCTAGTAAGAAGGTCTTTGGTATAAGTAACCATACACTTGCCACCTTCTAACTGCAATAGGAATTCAATGTATTCAAGTGGGATGGGGTGGGGAGGGGAGGGGACTTAGAGTAGGTAAAACAAATATAGGGGGTGGGGTACCTCTGGCATTGCCATTAATTATTATTATATAATTATTATTACTGCAGTGATTTTAACCCTAACACCTGCCTGCCACTTTTTTCAGAATTTTTCCCCCCACGGTGAAAAGTGATCCAAAATATCACCGTGACCCCTCTGCCCCCCCCCCCCCCCCCCCCCCCCCACCCACACACACACCGGATTATACAAACACGCTGGCTCGTTGTATTGGATTTGGCAGTGTTAGGGTTATTATACAGGGTGAGTCAAAAAGACTGCAATAGTGGAAAGAAGCCATTTTGTTTTCAAAACCAAAAGGAATTTTAAAACTTTTTAAACGTTGCAAGAATGATGTATTTAATCCTAACTTTGTGTAAAAAAATGAAGTCGATCGCATTTTTTGTTTGTCTTTGGTGACCCTCTTTGCTGCACAACCAAATTTACCTGTTTGTCCACGAGCACAGTGATTTTCATTTGAAATAGCACACATTGCATTTTCATATTTGAATATCCCGCCAACAAAAAAATGGAAAATGTCAGTTTTTTATTAAAATTTAGAACATTATAAGCTTTCACAGCATGGGTATGATTATAATTGATTATGCTAACTCACATGTAAACAAGAAAGGATGTATCAAATTCCAATAACATCACAAATGAACTCAAGTTTCAATGGGAGACACGTTTTGCGATCTGATGCATATTTTGGGTATCTCGTGGACAAACGTGAGAAATGGGTGCACTGGTCAAAAGGTTTACCAAAGGCAAACGGAAAATGATATTGACTTCATTTTTTCACACAAAGTTAGGATTAAACACATTATTCTTGCAACGTTTAAAAACTTTTAAAATTCATTTTGGTTTTGAAAACAAAATGGCTTCTTTCCACTATTGCAGTCTTTTTGACTCACCCTGTACAGGAAACACATAAGCAATGGAAATAGGTTTTGATCAATTTGGAATGACTTGCAGACTTGCAAAAAGTCAAGCATTGTTTCAATTCAATTCATTGGATGACTTTCATGACCTTCTGCCATTTGGCAAAAACACTGGGAATTACATGTGCAGCTTTTAAAAAGATTATCCATAATCTACTAATTATCAAGTCTGTGTTAAAAAGGCAAGCCATCAAGATCATGCTATAGATTGTAGCAGAAATGTGTATTCCAGGGCACTTACATCAAAGAATTTAAATCAACGTATAAGGGCAAGGCTACCCTGGACATACTGAACGGTATATTCTGCTAAAATGTAAGTTTCATAACACCAATATGCCATTGCGACCCTCGTACTAAATGTTCTAATACAAAATTGTGCACCCCATCATGATAAACATTCTGATACAAAATTTGGGATGAAAATGGGAAATTCTTTCTTTTAAAAGTAACAAAAAAGGTTGTCTCAAAGCTTGCGAAGGCTTAATAATCAGGTTTTTAGTCTTCCTTTTTTTTTTAACTCTTTCTATTTGCAACCGTTGACACTCTCGTTTTTTGAAGAACTGAGTCATGTAAAAGTTTGAGGAAAAGAAAATCTGCCGATATTTTTAATAAAAACTGGAAATAAAAATTTCCTTCATTTCAGACGCGGTCTTTTTGGCATTTCAAAACCAAGCTTTGAGACAAACCTATTTTTTGTTTGGCCTTATCAGTATCAGATAATGCTAAAGCACTTTCATTTGTACAATATAAATATGATATTGTGAAAATTGATGGGGAAATTAAATTACTCACGAGCCAACTGACCAGATCATTTTATTTCTTAACTAATAAGTGGTTGTAATCCATGGGCATGTTGGCATATCCTGATACAGGGGCATAGGGTCATTCATATAGTTTTACTTAGCTACTGCATTCCTTATACATGAATAGCCACCTACCCATTAGATAGACAGTCTGACACCTTACTTTATCAGGTAAGCAGGTAGCACCAAGGCAAGTTTGTGCACTCCCCTGAACTTATCCATTTATTATTGGGCCATTTGCTTACAATTTGTTTAAAAATCCTCTCATTTCTCAATCTAACTTTTATGGGGTTTAGGGTCCTAAACATCTACCTGCCAGTGTGTTGGAGCTTAACTTGATTTAAATACACCCCTTGTTGTCTATTGTATACTCATGCATTCCAGTAATGGATGCATCATTTACAATGCAAGAATTCATCTTTGATCGCATGAGAACATACATCAGGGCATTGGAATCACACAGAAGGGGATAAGCTACACTCGATAGATTATGGTTTGATGTCATGTTTGTATGAAGTGGGATGAATACTATAGTTTAAATCTGAGCAATGAATGCATGTAATCTGATTCTGAGTCCATTCACCTTTCCTTTGCACTATGGCAGCCAAATAGCCAGTCTGAATCCTTGTGTTTTTTGTTGAATGAAATCTAACTCTCAACAAGGTTTCACAAGTTCTCTTTAATTACAAATGTCACAATGTCATAGAAAGGAATTTTCTTGCAGTTCAATCATTAGCGTAGTGATACAAGTATGCCTAAGCCTTATGACATTGTCAGTCTGATGGTAAAATATACAGAGTTCATGTTAATTCATTTTTTTCTTAACCTGTCTGTTATTTGTAGCACTTGGCTTATTGGGAATCTGACATAACCTTTTCTTCGTCTTCTTACAATTTGTGCACCATTTTCAATCAAAATGAGATTATACAAATATTTAGGACTTGGTTTGTGACAACATTCATTTATTGAGACATTTATGACTGTGGACCTTGTGGTATAATAACAATGTTCATGAATACTGCAGGGAATAATCTTCCTTTAACGAACCCCTTAGTCTTTGCACACCAAATAAATTGTTGAAATTTGACAGCGTGATGATGAATACTTTAAACCAGTTCTTTCACTTAGAAAACTCATGTTACGTATCAGTGAATAAGTTAACTTCCTCACATTTCAGTTGGGAATCGTAAAGCTGATAAACTAAAAATAAGGCAAACTCACTTTTTATGATATCAACTCTCGAGGAGGGCTTGTATGCAGTTTAAAGGCAGTTGACCCAAATTTATCATATATGACGTTTTCTATTCTAGATGAAGGTGCATCATTATTCAAGGATTTTAAGTAAATTACTCCCATGGTTCAAAAAAATGCCAGTTACCCCCCATATATGAGTTGTTGATCAGTTAGTAGTCATGGCTTTTATCTTCAAATGTCAAGATACCAGTTTCTTATAACGTCGTGAAATATCCATTTTAAAATTGGGCATTTCACATGTAAACCTATGGGAGATGTATTTGGTGGTGTGCAACCTTAAGCTCTCATAGAAAGAAATAGCTGTGTCATTATATATCTGACCACGCCGGTTGCAACGGGCTGATGATGAGGCAGATTTAACCCTAACACTCTCAAGGTAGAATCAGGGATAAAACTACTAGGGTGGAAATGGGCAAATGGGCAAATGGAAATGGGCAACATTTAGGAGGGAAAACCAGCCCCTTTCGAAACCAGGTCCACCAGCATGGCAGTCTGTGTCTTAGTCCACTTCACCTGGTGGTCACGCACGGAGTTCAACAATTCCGTCCGCATTTATCACCCGTCATAACCACCCGGGGAGATAGACCGAGGCAATGGACCACAAAACAGGGGTAAAGGGAGGGCAACAAATCAGATCTGCCTCCCCCAGGCATTGAACCCGGGTCGCCAAGAGCGAGTCAACCACCACACCACAAGCACTGGGCTGCCCAGGCTAATTCTTTTCCAGACTATACATATATATATACCCGGGGGTTGTTGTAGCATGGGCTAGAACTTGTGTGCGTGCGCAAACAGGTGCTGCTGGCTGTGTGGTTCTGTGTCGCGTAGCAGGATTAGGGTTAAAAAACTTCTAAAGCAGACCCCTATTAACTTTCTAACTGGACACAAATGTACTTTAAACGTCAATATTTTTGTGAGAAGATATTTTCACGAAAATGGTCATAACAGGCATTTCGCAATTTTTTTTCTTCTCACGATTTTCAACATTTGTTAACAAAAGTCAATGGAAGTCAATAATTTTGTGAGTTTATATTTTCGCAGATGAGGATTGATTCGTGAAATTCGCGAAAATAAAAACCTCGCAAAAATTTCTACTTTTACAGTAGTTCTAAGATCACCAAGTTACATACAGGGTGAGTCAAAAAAAGGTTTACCCTAATTGAAAAAATCAAAACAAAAAAAATTCTGCCCACAAAATCAAGGCAAACAAAACTTTAAATGATTGCGCCATTTCTTTGCTACCATCTGGAAAAGAAATCAAACTATTTGATGATACCGTTAAGTAAATATGACTATTTCTGTACAGGAGCTGTTTTTTTCACCAAAAACACAGTTTTTAATTTCAAGCTTAACAAGCTTAATAATGTTTACTAGGATTATGATGTAAAGCATTACACATCTTGTTTATTAAAAGAATTAAGTAGACAATAGGCTTGTTCAAAATTGTCTCCTAATAGATTAAAACGATAGACAGCTTTAAGGCCTATTTATGACACAATTACCCCATTTTAATCATTTCATAACAAAGGAATTGATCCTTTCGCTGTCGGTATTGTAATTTTTTATTGGTCGTATCTTATGAAATATAATGGTCAAGATCTGGAAGCGTGTTCGGACGTTATATTGGTCACTTTTATTCAAAACAGCGTAAAATAAGTTTCCCTCAACCAATCTAAACCAGATAAAATTCATATTAAAGCTAATTGATTTGTCTTTATACCGTAGTAAATCGTTTTGAAAACAAACGAATATTTTTTTCTAAAATAAATCGCTGAAGTTGAGTAAACTTTTTTTTGACTCACCCTGTACGGATCTTAATCTCATACCTCACAGAAGATCAGTATTCTCAAATTTTGAGAACCAAAATGGCACACCCCACCGAAACTAAAACGCAAATTAATACCCCCTCCCCCACACTACCACTCAATCAGAGGACAAGCAAATATAGGTACTAACTTTATACTCAAACTAAGGAATAGTGATTGATACTAACAAAATGATATTCCGCTCTAAAATTTTCCAGAGAAAACTCAAAATAATTAATGCACATGTGTCTTACTTACCTGGGTAGGTAGCCAGGTCATCAATGACCAAATTAAAGCGATTTTGAGGCATGGTGATTTCACACAAACAAGATATTCCTTGGTTTAATAAAAAAAAATCCAAACAAGCACAATTATATCCACTGCTATATAGTCCAGCTGGTCCGTCCAGACGTATTATCCAGCGTTTTGCAAAATTACGGTTGACTTTACATAACTATGAGCATCCAGCCAAGCCTGAAGCGGCTTTTGCCATGGCCGCCAGTTTAAAACACTTAGTTCCTACTCTGCACGTAAATTTATCCAGAGTGGTTGCTCCAGGATCTTAATCATAAATCTCAGCCGCACACAACCTGGTCTGACACACGCCAACATGTCATCAAAGTTGATGGCGTTTTTACATGTAACCTAATGGCGAGTACTTTTTTGGCTGATTGAGTATCATAAGTGGCATTTCCTTACTTAGTGAACAGGCAGTCAATTGCTTCCCAAAGCATTTCCTGTGCTAGGTTCTGTTTTAATGCTATGGGTATAGCTATAAGCAGTCAGTAAACTTCTTAAACTGTATGTGCTATGATCCATGTCCTATTCATCCTGGGATGTTTGCAGGCCCAAGGGTTAATTACTGGCTCCAGATAGAATAGATAGCAGCTAACTGTTGAACTTTTACATGATATGCTTATCGTTCTGTATTTATGAAGGATCATAGGTTTAGCCATTGACTCAATCCAAACTTGTCCAAATAGCCAACACATCACTACAGAAATTCTATACAGGTACTCTCCCCCAACCATCCCACAATTCCCCCCCCCCTCCCCAAACACATCACTACAGCATACTCTTTAGAGGTACTCTCCCCCCAACCATCCTGCAACCCCCCCTCCTCCCTCCCTCCCCCCAACACATCATTACAGCAACTCTATACAGGTACTCTCCCCCAACCATCCCCTCCACATCTTCTTCATCACATGCTATGTATGAAAGCCAACATTTTCAAGAATGTATTGGGTTATCCATCTGTTCACAAAGCCACTGTTTGTTTACCTTTTTCTGTGCTATGGTCCACATATTGTTCCTCTTACATGATATGTCATGTGCTGGTTAATCATTGTCTCAGCAAACCAATTCCTGTACAGTCCATGGTTTATTAGACCTTTATGTACCACAAACCATATCATCGCCGCCGGAGCCTCCCCAGAAATCCCACACTTAAATGTCCAATCAAATTGTGAGTTAGCCAGACATAGAATGGTCACACTACACTGCCTAGAGGCTTTCCTGCTCCCTCTTCACACCAAATGACAACAGACAGTTACATGGAGTAATCCACTGTAAACAAGCAGAGTTGAATGACCATAATGTGACATCAAAATGAGCATAGCCCTGGAAAAGCAGAACCTGATAAAGCATTACTATACAGAGGAAGAATAGGCTTCACATGAGTGCTTGTCCAGACAAACGTGACTAGAGTCCAGCCCTGCCAGGGGAAACTCCTGTGAAAGAACACAGCAGTCCCTCTGATTTCAGTTCATACTACTGTCGTTGCGCATCGCCCGACATCGACCGATATCGATGCACTAGTTGAAGCAATTTCAACTTTCATCCGGCCACGTCAGCCGGTGCGCAACGACAGGAGTATGAACGGACCATGACTACGAGGTCTTTAACCCTGAACTTCCTCATCACTTCAAAATGCTACACCACTATTAGTCTATTTATCCAACACGAGACAGTACCGTAACTGTGTATTCTACTATTTGCGGCACATAAATGCGCACACGTAGAAAGACGGAAGATACATACGCGTGCGTAAATGCTGCGCCTGCAAAATTACGTCACTGTCCAGAGGAAGACAAGTAGAGTATAGGTGCTGGTAGCGCATGTTTCCCCAGTGGCATGAAAATCTAACCTGACTCAGGTCAGGAGGTCAGGCGATCAGGTAGGGGCGGGACTCCCACACGGTGTCCTGGGTTAGAATGGTGGTAGATTGGTGTTAGATTCTATTGGACCTGTTTTCTCCCAAAAACACGCCTCGAGGGCAGTGTTCAAAATAGCGGTAATCCGTGCACCCGAAATGACCAAATTTCCTGGCAGATTTGTTCTGGCTGATTATCAGACCAAGATTTTGACACTAAAACAACTGAAACAATTGCGGATAACAATAAATGATGGCGGATAACCATAATCTTCTGCTGGGTAATTTTTCTTATTTCTAACGCTGCTCGGGGATTAGGGTTAAAGGGACAATACTACACACCATACCAGATCTATCTGGCATAGTGTGCAGTGGTGTTTTTAACCCACGCTTTTTATGAAAACACCCTTTTTACTGAAAAGTCATAACCCACGCTTTTGCCTTTTTCACTGAGCCCCGGAAAAAACATGATTTATAAGTAAATAAGCGTTGTGTGAATATAGTGTACTCAACCCGCGTGGACACAAATTGTCTCCACGCAGGATTCTTTCCTCGACGTAAATGTACGAGCCTGTCCAATTGGTTGGCTTGTGTCCAGCCAGTGGACAGGTCCAACGCCATTATTATGTGATTATTTTGTAAACAAACCGGTGCTGAGTCACGGTTTCAGCTGGGGACCCTGTTTCAGCTATTTTTATAAATCGGAATGTTGAAAAACTAGGTTTGCGCGATACCTGTTGCTCTAAACATCGATACCCCCATCAAAACCATGCATATTTTCTTGGTCGGAAGTATCAGTCGCGCCCATCCCTAAGCCACGCCATAAATGCCGCTTCGGCAATGAATTCCCTAAATTGCATGCGCAAATGGCCTAACACTATTAGAATGCATGTGTGTAATAACATTTAGAAACCCTAAGAAACACTTGCGATAACGCTGATTGGCAGTGCGAATGGAAATTTACGATACATCGATAAAAATATATTTTTAAGTCCTTCAGCTGGCTATCGCATGCTTTTTATTTTTAATCCATGCTTTTTACACAAACACGCTTTATAACCAGATAACTCACAACCCCATGCTTTTTACTAAATTTGGCAATTCTGTACCCCACGCTTCCTAAAGCGTGGGTTGCACACTATGATCTACATGTATATGCATATATATAAAAAGTCTAATCCACGCTCAAAAGCAAATTGACTGCAACGCAGAGTGATTTTTGCACAGCATGTGCACACTATTGCATTTATCCACATAACAGTGCAGAGAGGGACAGTCAAACACACTTGAAACACCCACATAATTAATCAAAACTTTCTTCAATGTGTGTTATCTGCCTGGATTTGCTTTAACAAATAGGTTATGGATTTACATATTATAAAATAAGGTACATAGTTACTGTAACTAAAACAGCGACAAATTGATTTAAATGACTTTTCTTATTATTAACTTCACATTTACTGACCTCAATGTTCTACTTAAAATATTGCTGTAGCATGTGTGATAAAACACAATTGATATAAAGTGCTCAAAAAAAGTCATACACTTTGCTTATGTCCCATAGAGTAACTTCTGATTATTTTTTGACCAAGCAGGCTAGATAGACATTTGGATGGATCTTTAGGCAAAATCTGGTACCAAACTTGCCACCAAGAAACAAAGATAAGCCATGATTAGCACCATTTAATGAAAATCTGTGCCGTTTATAAAGTCACATTTTCAACTAACTACGCGGGGAGAAAAGACCACATGTGACCTGTTTCCAATCAAATAGCCCGCTTGCTCAGGCCTAAACCAACGCAGTTTCATTGTGTGATCAATATCCCTTTCATTCCTGGCCATTCAAGTGCCACACACAGCATTTTCTCGCCGCTTGTGTGCGTTGAAAATGTGAATTTGGAAACGTCACAGATATTTATTAAATGGTGTTTAATAATGGTTTATCTTTGTTGTTTTGTGGCATGTTTGGTAGCAAATTGATCCGAAATGAAAGGATACATCTAAACTAAATGCCTATCTAGCCTATTTGGACCAAAAATAATCGGAAGACACTCATAAGATATAAACAAAGTGTATGACTTTCTATTGTTGAGCACTCTATGATTAACGGAGCCGCCAAAAACGTTACCTTAATTTTCTATTATATTGCAAGGGTAGTATTTCTTCACCAATTATCAACTATTCTACTGCTATTATTTCGGAAGATACTTTGACCTTTGAAAACATACAACTTCCTCTGTGTATCTTATTTAACTATTTGTTCGTCATTTGTACTATGACCCTATATGGGTCAAGATTGACCAAAGAGCTCTAAAAACTTTAAATTAGCCCTCAACGTTTTATTTTATTCATGGAAATGTTCTGATTGGCTTGTACCTTTATTAAACAAACAAATAAATGATTTAATGAATTGTGAGTTGTTGCATGATGGATAAATAACCCCACATTTCCCTCCATATATCCTAACCTTTCACTTACAAGAAGAAAAAAAAGTAACTGGAGCCCCTGCTTAACAGACATTTCCTATGACTCTTCTCTTTATTATAGAGGGCAGTATTCACTTCACAAACTCAATAACACAGAGGGTGATTGGCATATTTTGACATATTTAGATTCAGGATATACCTGGATGGAAGTTGTAACACATGTGTGACCAACAAACAAACATTCACAATTTAAGTGGCCCTTCCTCTACATCCCACACAATGTAGTGTATCATACAATTGTACCAATAGAGGGCAGTAACCACAACTGGTCAAAACAAACCAGTATGTAGTCGGCAAACATATACAGTACTTTCTACATCTGGCAAAATTGTCATTACTAGGCTTGGGCGATATTGAAAAACGGGAACTTGTATTAACACAGCATCAGAGTGCCCCGCAACTGACAAATCAAGGCCAGGGTCATAAATAAAATTTCAAAGGGCAACAAAATTCAAGGCAATTTCAAAAGGGTATCAAGGTAAATAAATCATCTGTGAATAAATACAAACTAATAGTAAACAATTTGTCAGAATCTTGGGGCACCAAGGCAAGGGCATCTGAGACAATTGCCTTATGGGTACTGTCAACCCTTTTTTATGAAATTCATCAATCACTGTAACTTTTAACCTAATAATGTAGTGTCCATAAAAAGCATACAATTTTTCTAATGAAATGAGTTGGAGAATCCATTTTTGGTATTAAATTTCACAAAGAATAGTGATTTTTACCCAAAAATCACTTTTTTGGCGCCAACATTTTTCAGACAACCTAACAAAATCAGTTTATGATTAAAATTTCAAAATCTCACCAAAATCATCTTAAGTCAATTATCGAGGATCGTTTTTGTTTTTTTGGCTTAAACATTTTTAGTTTTGAAAATAGTGACCAAAAAGTGCCAAAAATGTGATTTTTGAGATAAAAAACAAATTGTTGGCACTTTTTGGTCAATATTTTCAAAACCAAAAAAAAAAAATCCTAAATAATTGACTTTAGATGATTTTGGTGAAATTTTGGTATTTTTAATCAAAAACTGACTTTGTTAGGTTGTCTGAAAATTTTTAAATCACTATTTTTGGTGAAATTTGGTACCAAAAATGGATTCTCTGACTCATTTCATTAAATAAAATGTATACTTTTTATGTACATCACATTTATAGTTTAAAGGTTACAGTGCTTGATAAAGTTGGCGCCAAACAGGGTTGACACTTCCCTTTCAAGTGGACTTGGGTTCTTTTGGACACCGCCAAGGCCCAACTGCACTATAACATGCACTTTTTGTGAGAAGAGAAACAACATACAAACATTATGATTGCTTCATCATTTTGTTTTGGTTTTCTATTAGGCAGAACCTTACCACAAATAGGGTAACAATGCTTGCCAAAAGACTGACAAATCAAATGGGAATATGGAAAATGTGTTGGGTCTTCAAGATCAGGATCTAAGCAAAAACAAATGGAGTGCAATTAGGCCAAAGGCCCTGCAAACTACATGTATTACAATTGGCTCATAAGTATTATTGGAGCAGTATATCACTAATTTCCTATTAATTTTAATTTGATGGACTTCTTTAGTAAAATTCACATTGTTATTCACAGTCTTTGGTTGATTATACAAACACGAAGGTCATGGCTATGGTAGGGCCGTAAAGCGTTAAATGCATTTTTTATTTTTTTTATTCTTTGTGTTATCTCAGGCATGTATAACATTGACGGTTGAGAGGTGTGTGAACTTTGTGTGTGTGGGGTGTGTTTATATGAAAGCAACATACAGGCCTAGAGGGTTGAAATTACAATACAAGTTGTTTGCCATTATACTAGTTACAGGGATATGACTCCTTAAAGGTAGATGTTCCGATTTTCAACTTGAAGTTTTCTATTCTACATGAAAAAGGTCATCCTTAAAAAAGTTGTGTTCCAAAGTTTGAGTTGCATAGCTCTAATGGTTCTTATTTTAGACGCACAAGATGCTGTGAACTGTACCCATTGAGTAGTACACAAACTATATCGGTGGTTACCCCCATTCGCGGTAATTCGACGTTATTTCATCGATTTCTCCGTAATTATACCGATTTAGGCCGTCAAATTTCAGTATGATGATGAGAAAAATACGAGCTTTCATATGATATGAAAATCTCCGTATGTTTGAAATAATTCTGTGTTACGAAAATGTGATCGGGTCATCTACCTTTAACAATACAACTTGTGTTTTCTTACAATCATACATTATTAATCATTTTAGATTATTACAAATCATTTTAGATTATTACAAATCATTTTAAATTTTAAAATTGATATAGAATTGGAATGGATTCATATAATTCACAATTATGGTTGATTAAAAACAAATAGAAATGGATGAATGATCCTTTATCAGTCAACAATTTGCAATATATTTTTGGTGGGCATGACATTTTAGGACTCCATATCATAATTTTGCAAGCACATATTTCCTTTGCATGCTTATCTATTAAGGAATATGACTTAATTTCGTCAATTAATGTGATTAAAGAACAGAAACTTAAAAATTGCAAAAGTATGTAACAGCTGAAGTATATTTTAACTATCATCAAGTCAAATGAAATGCATCCTTCCTAATTCAGTGAGCTGTAACAGTGCTCTACTAGATTTATCCTGAATATCAGGAAATGTTGGGGTATTATCGGCAGTTTGGGCAAAAAACAAATAATTTAATACACTCAGACTTTTATGGATGGACATGTTTATGAACAAAATAAAAGAGACTTCCATGAAAGCGCAATCAATTTGATACATGTGTTGCTATAGCAACAAAGTGGATATAATAATTCTGAGCATTTGTTTCCTCTGTTGAAATTGGATATCCTTCAATACAGAAAATTCCATGTGATGCAAGTAAATAATGGATGTTTCCTAGCATTTTGCGGTTTTCTTTTCCTTTTCTTCTTTTTTAGGGGGAGGGTCGGGGGACAATATTTACTTTTCTCTTTTTTTAGGGGGAAGGGGAAACAATGTATTATGTTACTCCGTCTATTACAACGGACTTACAAGGAAAAAATAAGGCAAAATGACTTACAAATGTTGATGTACATTACAATCATAAAAATGGTTGTGCAACATATCGTAACATACAACTTCAAATAATATGATAATATGAAAGAGGGAATAAAAACAATGAAACTTTCATAAGGCGGCAACAGGTAGTTTACTTAACTGTCACTACTTTAAGTTGCAGCCATGCATTAAGTCTTTGATGGAATTAAGTGCATCATAATTACAACAAAGTGTTTTATTCTACCACTTTATCCATACATGTACATGTTAGTCTAAATATCTATGCTGATAATTTCTTATTATATTATCCATACATGTACATGTTAGTCTAAATATCTATGCTGATAATTTCTTATTATATTATCCATACATGTACATGTTAGTCTAAATATCTATGCTGATAATTTCTTATTATATTATCCATACATGTACATGTTAGTCTAAATATCTATGCTGATAATTTCTTATTATACACTATATCAATTGGATTACAACTTCAATGGTAGCGCTTTCAAGACCTACAATTTGGCTTTCATTAAAAAGAAGAATTTTAAAAATCAACCATTTTGTTATCATGTTACACTAATTTGAGTAAAGCCCCAACATCTGAAGCAAATCCACGGAATGGTGGAATTATCAAGCTATTCCTAAAAGTATTCTAATGGGGTTTACCTCCTGAATCAGTAGATAGGCCTCCTTTTACTTTTCCTTCTTGATTTCAGGCTTTTTATTACTCATAATTACACAGATCTATTTAATTCCAGTCATTTTAAGATATTGTATCCAACATTCATGTGCCTTTTCATTTTTGTCACTAGTTTCATTGATCAGCATCTCTGAATCTGGCAACCAGCAATACTATGGGTTATTGCCATTCCGTGGGTTGGCTTTAAAATACCAGGTTCGACTCAAATGGTTGCAACTTTATGACGCAATGATCGAATTCAAAAAATCTTCTTTCTTTTTTGATGAAAGCCAGATTTGTTCTTTGTAACACTATAGTTGGCTTTGAATATGCAGGCCTAATATTTCTGTGACACTTTCGCCAAAAGAGTGCCATTCTTTCTGACTCACCCTGTACATGTATTTCATTTTGGTCTTTTTAGCTGCATAGCTAGGTTAGCGACCTAGTTAAATGAGTCAAATGTTCTATTAATAGAGAAAGATACAAAATATATAGACTCGGATAAACTGACGTGAATTAAATTAACAAAGACTTTAAAAATACAAGGTCTTACGGTCTTGAACCCGGTCTTCCTCATTCGCTATTGCGGCAAAGGATAACCTACTAGACCACAGAGGCTGTATTCACATGGGCACCAGATGAACAAGCACTAATGGTTACAAAGTCCATGTAAAGATGTTAGATATATCATGGAAAAAGCACAAGACCAAGAGTAAAGTTTGAGATCATTATCCACTACAACAAGATATTCTCAGCAATGTAGTACTTTGGACACATTGCCATAAGAGATGGAGACAACCTAGGAAAATGTGATCATCCAAGGAACTGTGGAAGAGAAACATAAACCTGGCTGACCAAAGATCAATTGGACAAATGGCATTAAGGGGGGACTTAAGGAAGTTTTCTTTTGAATTTTGTGAGTGCTGTCATTGAACTATGACTCAAATGTATATAAAAAAGTGGAAAAAAACAGATTTGATTTTTTTTGGAACTTTTTAGTCAAAATTTCAAAAAATATTAGATTAGGTTGAAAAAGAAGAAAAAATTGTCCCGAAGTTAGTGTCTTCACATACATCATCATCAAGCGATATGGGCATTTTTTACTCAAAATTAAATTTGTTAGCTTTGTTCAAAAAATGTGGATCAAAAAGTGATTATTTGTGATTTTCTCAAAAACCAACATTTTTTTTGTCAAAATTGATGCCAAATTTGGATTCTCTGATCCAATCCTCTCCAAAAATATATACTTTAATATGCATTTGTGATTATTACAGCACTCACAAAATTCAAAAAATCAAATCAAAAACTTCATTGAGTCCCCCTTAAAGACTCAACGACAACAAGGCTATTTTGTACTTCTGCTCGCTGCCTATCAATCACAAAAAAGACAAAAGTGGTGCTCTGTTATCAATAGAATCACAAGGAATCAGCAATGATTCATGACAACAACAATTGAGGAGGGGAGAGGGGAGCAAACCTATAGCCAGTAACATCGGTGGATAAACATTGGCAATGTTTCAACATGCTTAATCGATATCTGTCGAAGTTGCGCTATACCCAGCAACGGTAATATGAACGGACCATTAGTGTAGACTATTGGAAAGTTAAATACTGCCGAACCTTGACCCATAAAAGCCACCGCCCTATATCAGGACCAGAAAGGAAGCACCAATTGTCCTTGATTCCAATAACACCCTAAAATATGATTTTAAATCGCATTTGACCCGGGAAACAGTCTGGTCATGTCTGGAAATATTCAGGGAATCGGGTGCCCAGCACTTGTTTCGATTGAAAGCAGATATATACTTTTAATATTGTTTTAAAATTTGGCCAATTGTGATGATGTTATGCACCCACCTCGTAACCCCTTTGCCAATAGGTTTCCTTCCTGAAAAATAAATAGGCCAACTACAGTTTGTTTACACATACCTGGGAATCCCCTAGACAATATCAAACATCACTATTCATTGATAAATACTGTTTACGTAATTTGATAATAATAATAATAATAATAATAATAATAATACAAAGCATTTATGAAGCGTTCTAAAAAGAATGCAGTGCATTTACATATAAACATAACAAGGAAAACAAAGGCAGGCAAGGAGACAGATTCCCACAGATGTACTGGGAGTTCATTTCATAATTTGGCATTAATGCATAATCATGCCAAAACTCCATGTTTAATATAAGGAGGAAAGGTACTTGCACTCATAAAATATTTTTTAGGTTTTGATGTTACACTTTTAAAATATGCCATATTTTGACACTCAAATATTCTGCTCAATTGTTCTTAACAGTTTATTGAAAATATGGAAACCACTGATTTATCTTAGATATGGATAGGTTTTGAAGTGATTTATTTGTTCCCCTAAAACCCTTTATAACCCTAACCAGTGTTAGAAATAAGAAAAATAAATTGGTTATCCAGCGGATAACCCAGCTCAACAAAAGACCCCTTGTCCGTCTGCATTAATAAGCTTATAAATTCAGTAATGGGACCAGCACAACTGAAGAGGCTAGGTATAATGTTCAGTTCCCCCCTCCGAAAATGTATTTTCATCCCTAAATATTAGTTGAAAAGTCGACAACTGACAAAATGCGGATAACTAAAAATTGTGGCAGATAACCAAAATCTCTTGCTCGTAAACATAATTTGTTTCCTTGTTTCTGTGCATGAAAATAGAGTTTTACTTTTTGGTGTTAAATTCTTGGTTATCGGAAAATCTGCAAAGAAAATCAGGATACCCACCAGTATATTTACCAAAACATATTTCAATAGCCAGGTTGGTTACTTTTGATGATCAAATGTGCTTTAAAAACAATATTCCTGTACATTAAGACTACATTGATTGCTATTTATCACTATTTCTTTGACAATTGAAAGGAATGGTTTAGAAATAATTTGGGTTGGCCCACCTTCCCTGCATATCAAATAACTCAATTCATAGAAATGGTTTTGGGAAATACCTCATCTCTAAATACAAATCTAGACAACTTTCACTTTACCATACAAGTTCACTATTTGCGTTAATTCCTATTAATGCCGCTTCTCTGCATTCTGCAACACTGAAATGTTGAGAAATAGCTTTAGGGAATTTCCTTAAAGAGATTGTTCAATCATATCCTTTTCAAGACTGAAAGATCAGCATTCTGATTGCAACATTTTAGATTAGAAGCATGTTTCAAAGAAAAGATTTCAAGAATTGTCATACAAAATACACTAAAATAAAAACTAAACCCCTTACAAAATTTTGGTAACTTTTTCAATCACCTTTTGTATATTATGTGATAATATGCATATTGCGTTGCATATCAACGGAAAGCTGATGTGTTTGTCTCTACAATTATACCAGATTTGTAGCAATCACTTTGTGTCAGCCACTCGCTTGAGAATGTCGGGAGGTCTCTGGATCTGGATTTATTATACTCCAATAAAGCAGGTGACTGCATCGCATTAGACACTGAATCTGCCAGAATCTGCCACTACAGGCAACAAAATAAGTAACTGACCAGGTTATAAATCTACAGAATAAAGTGAAATTTACATAGGCAATCAATAACACAGGTGTCCCATGGCATTCCATAACAGAATTCACACCACCAAATGATACGCCCATTTTCTCGCTTATAAAGCGACTGGATTTTTCAATTTGACATTTTCCTTAAATTTCATGATATCTTTGATCATTAAATCAAAACAATTATATATGATATCCCCGAAAGTTCTGAGAAACTGGCCCCCAAAGTTGAACAATTGGTGTAGCGCCCTCATTTATCAGAAAAAGTTGAGAAATGTTACCAGAACATTTACAATCAAAATACACCCAAAAAACCTACAAAATGCATTGAGAATATTTTCTTTTGCACTGTAGTATTAGGTAATAGTCCTAAAATCAGGATTAAACTACAACTTTAATCATTTGGGAGCAATAAGTACCATTTCTGATTAATTCTATAATCATTGGGCCACAGGCTGCCCAGCTGATAAAAAAAGTTTTGATTGTCGTCTACAAGGACTGAAATTATTTACTGGTGTGGAATCATAAGATGTGATTTATACCGTTAAAGGATTTTATACAAGCCTGGAATCAAAAGTATAAACACTATTTCTGACCTACCTTATTCCACCTCTGGAGGAGACATGGTATCAGTGCCAATTTGCAAGTCTTGTTATATTAAGTTCCTGAACACACATAGAGAACACACTAAACTTGCTTTGTTACATGCTGGAGGTCTGCCAATAGACATCTATTTATTGGGACACTCTGTATCAATCACCATCTAATACTTTGTTCATCTAACTCTGTGTAGCGATTTCAGAGCGCATTCTAGTGATCTACGCAGCATTTACATGCAAGTGCCAAGACTCAACTATGAGCGCTTGGGTACTTGGAAGTTTAACTTACTCATAACAATCAGGCACACTATAATAGAGTGTGTTCATTAGAGTACACACTGATGTCACTGCAAGAGTTAAGTGAAATTATAGTCCTTACCTTCATGTAACTCTGGCATACGAGAATTGGATGACTCTCCCTCTTGATCTGGAGGTCCAGGACCATCTTTACCCTTCTTCTATAATTACACATAAAAGATAAAGAATGAGATACCACCAGTGAATTAAATAAATTTCATTTTAGATTCAATACATTTCTCTACTCTCATCATAACATTGTTCTTATATTTGCAAATATACCAACCTTAACCCTAACTCTACCACACCACAACTGTGCGGAAAAAATGTTTTTATAACCCGGCGTGCAGGTTTTGGGCTACAAACCGGACCCAGGCTATATAACGAGGCGATCTACTCGCCGAGTGTCCACTGGCAGCCGTGGTGTAGTGGCTAGGATCTGGGCCCAGGTGCTGGAGGTCCGTGGTTCAAATCCGGGGGGGGGGGGGGGGGTGACCTTTCTGGTGAATTGTGGGTGTCGGAAAAGAAATCTGTTGTCGAGTGGTGATCTACAGTTGGTTAATACACTAACAAGTGAAATATAATTTGTGTATAGCCTGTGGTTAGGCACTCTGTGTTGCTGTATATAACGGCTTAATGTGGCACAATGTTGAAACAATGTCAACTTTTATCCGTTGACGTCGGCCAATGCGCAACGGCAGGAGTATGAACGAACCTTTAGGGTGCTGCATGATCGCCTGGACCCTGCCCCCCCCCCCCAAAAAAAAGACACCCACTAGTAGTTTCTTGTCGATTAAATAATGAGTTATCCTCATTGAGAGTTGATGCAAGATAGAAATGTATGTCAAGCAAGAGTAGTGTGTATACTTATAGGTCAATAAATGCGTATGTTCTGTTTTGAGAGAAATTAGACAAATCAATGCACGCGCGCTGATGTTAATGTGTGAATAATGGCACGAGTGTTATTGTGAGCATATCAACATTTGCGCAAGTGCATTGATTTTTTTGATTTTTCGAGAAACAAAACATACGCATGCATTGACCTAATTCATACACGACACTATACAAATAAAAATTCACAATTTAAGCATAATTTTGATCTATGTAAAACGACTAAACACACTTTAACAAGTTTGCTAACACCCGCAGTGAAAATCGGCGAACCCGCAAATCTTGAACAACGAATCAAAACAAAACGAGCACTGCGTGATTTGAACGGCGCACACGCGGAGTGCAGGTGGACACTTTCAATGCACTCCGCGTATTTGTAATTCCTGCTTCCTGATTGGTTCAACACTACATAGAGTGTATGAATAATTGAATATAAGTCAAAGCAGTAATGGATCCATCCACTGCTCAGGTAGCAATCTCTAATCCTTTAGGTTCCATGACCCAGTGGGTGATACCTGTATTAGAATTGTTCATAGCGCTATTAATTTGTATTCTATTTGCATATTTAAATGTTAACTTGAAAAAAGGTTTACTCATCTATGGAAGAAAAGATTACCACAAATAAACTGATAACGAAAATGTTTTCGAAATTAGGTCCATAACATTTGGCCGAAATATCAGTGTGTCCCATAGGCCACCCACAGTTCCTATAGCTATAAACTAAAACCTCACAGAAACCAATGCAAATTGACATTCACCCGCAGGCACGACGATGGTGTTCTCTAGGATAGCATAACCTTGATATATGTTATATATCGCGTTAATAATATTGACAACAGGTTCCTAATACATTATACACCAGATTGTGCAAAGTGCCCCATGTCAGAAATACATGTACATCCCAATGATAAACAAATGGTTGATTCCGTGTTACCATAGACATTAATAATTAAGAAATAACAACATGTACACCTACTACCGGTACTATAAAACAAATAGCTTTGCAAGTACATGCTATAAGAATTTTAATAAACGTCAAGAAAGTATTTCATTTTCAATTTCATAATAAGTTTTCACCAAGTCGAATATAGACATGCATCAAGCTTCTATAAAGAACTTGTTAGCCAAGTGCCGAAAGATCCGTTATTTAGAATTATATACAGAGTGTATTTTTAACTCATGATGCATGCTACATGGATATCCTGGCAGCCACTAAGGCTTAAAAAAAGAATAAGAAACCTGCAAAATAAGACTTGCCTAGTTAAAGTTTAACATGAATTTATTGCTGCAATATTTTCTTATGATACATACAATGTAACATTCCTTGACACTTTTATCTGGGTGGATATCCTCATCCCAGGATACAACATGATTTACTAAATCTATTTCATTTATCAGAATGAATGTAAAACTACTTTATAATTATGCAAAGAATTTAATTATGCTAAATTTGCCAGGAAAAATGATCAATGATAGTACCGTACCATACATTGTATGTTGGAATTTGGTGCAAAAATAATTAAAGTATACCCACAAATGGACCAGTATGTGAATCCAAAATCATTGCCAATCATTAGAAAGAAGACAATCTTTAATGAGTATGGATTTAAAGCCTCATTTATTGTAAAGAAAAATAATGTTGATTAATTTCAATGGTGTTATGTGGTATCACATGCATGCATATTTCCATTATGTTGTAGCGGCAATCTTATGAAAAGAACCACAAAGTCTTTCAGGTAAATCGGATCTTATTACATTGTCATTTAATGCCAATTTAGTCTGATTTAATTGGAAAGGAAGTAGTTGATATCTCTAGCTTTACCGGAGCCGTTATATTTGACTGAGGATATATAATTACCTTGGTTGGAAATCCCTGGGGATCACTAAGTGGGAAAGGGTTAAGTCAATAGAAAGTTATGGTTCAAAACTTCTTTTAGGAAATCGTTTGGTGCCTTTAAGATTTTGCATTTCAGAGAATTTTGGAGGTTTCTGACAGTCAGGTTTCATTGATTTGCATGTAAAATAAAAAATAAGTCTGCCCCAAATGGTGACCCTTATCACCAAAATTAGCTATGCGTTAATCATGCTGTCAAAATAAATACACTGGTTCCCTACGTCTTTGAAACCTACCTTTTCTCTTGTCCATTAAACGAAACCCAGAATGCCTAGAATACTTTGTGCACGAACAGAACGTTCCTTTACTTCTCTTGCTAACTGAACTTGACATCAATGTGAGCATGCGCATTATAGTAGCGAAATTTGAAGCCCTAATTATCAGTGTTTTAGAGCTGATATTTCCCCCATCTCATTCTAATAGCCATTGTGACGAGAACAATGGAAGACATCAATATTTTTACAATCTGCAAAGCTTTCCACTTAAATTTTGTAGTTACAATCTGCAAAGCTTTCCACTTAAATTTTGTAGTTTCACCAAATTCAGTGCATATTTTGTGAAATACGGTATTAGTCATTGAGATCCATGAGGTATTTTATGAAGCCTATCGCAATCACAGCTGTTCACTGTGGTAAGTTTTTATTTGTTACCATTTTATAACAAATTAGACGGTAGAATTAAACCTCAGCATTTCTATTGTTGTTTAGAAGCAAAGCTTCAAACGTCAATAAGAAATCTGATTTGATGAGGGACGTCCCAATAATGTATAGAGAGAGGACCACGGTCATTATCATCATCATCAGGGTGTAGTTCGCTCGCTTGAGAGGAACCCCTCCCTAGAATGCCTCCACAGACTTCTGTTTCTGGCTAGTCTTGACCATGTAGTGCCCAGCTGTCGGGTAAGGTCGTCTCTCCAGCGTGTTTTGGGCGTCCACGTTTACGGGTCCAATTTCTTGGAGTCCACTCTGTTGCTCTGACTGTCCACCGGTTATCTGTTAGCCGTGCAATGTGTCCTGCCCATCTGTGTTTTGCCATCCTGATGTTATCGATGATGTCGCTGACACCTGTTTGTTGTTGAATCCAGGTGTTACGCTTATTGTCACGAAGAGTGATGCCCAGCATTATGCGCTCCATCTTGTGCTGTGCCACTGCAAGCTTCTCTAACATGGTGTTGGTCGGTGCCCATGTCTCACTACCATAAGTCATTACTGGAAGAACGTACTCATTTAGAACCTTCCTCTTGATCTTCATACTGGTCTTACGACTTCTCATGATATTTCCTACTTTACTAAAGGCTGCCCAACCGAGTCCAATTCTCTTATTTATCTCAGGGAGCAAGTCACCATCTCGTGTCACCGTCTTTCCCAGGTATACATATCTGTCCACCTCCTCGATGATTTTGAGGACCACGGTAAATATGTCTTTCTAGAATGCCTAAACCAAATGCACCATTTCAGAGCAAGATGGTATTGTGGTAAACAAGGCGTTCAAAGCTGGTAAAATGTCCCATTGATATCACAATAGATACAATAGACACTAATCATCATCATTTGTTGGGCATGTTTCCACTTCACACTCAGATCTTTAAACTTCAACTTCAACTCGCAACGAGTAAATCAATCATCCTGTTATTGATTACAATATCGAATTACATCATTATTCAACTCAGCAGCGTCCTAAATTATTGATTAATGAATGTGCAGGAATTGTTTTTGTCATGTAGGAGTTCTCTTAACCGGTGTCATTACATAAATAAACAATTCCAAGACTAAGATACATGCATGTGCATGTAGGGCTTGGGCAAAGCCGACAGCTTGGAGGACATCTTGGAGGACGTCTTGACACAAAATTAGATTAAACTTTACACACTTTGTATTGAACTAATATGAGGATAGGAAGGAAAAAATAAAAATAGAGGGGTGCTACACTAAATAATATCTTGCCATTTTCCAAGGGATGATTACCCCCCCCCCCCCCCCGATGACCCCAAATGATATGACAAACTCGTATGTATATTAAAGAAAATAGTCGGTTATGCCCCCTAGTCACAGGCCTGTGTCCCCCACCCCAAATTGAAGACCTATTATAGTTACGCCACTGTTAATTATCGATCACGTTATATATCAATCATGTATTCATTGAGACATCCATAATCATACGAAGTAGCATAATGAACTGAGATTATTAAAACCCTAACCCCCCCCCCCCCCCCCCCCCCCCAGATACTACTTAATACTATGGGTCATAGTAATTCGTAGTACATGTACTTAGTTTTTAGGCTCATTTCTGTTTCGTAGTAATATATAGTATTTAGTGCTTTAAGCAACTAGACTTGTTAATTTATTTAGTAGCTGGAGACCTAAATATTACAAATTACTACAATAGTAATTGGTAGTACTCAGGATCTTAGGGGTATTCGTATTGCAGCTTTTGTGGGTTAGGGTTTTAAAGCAAATTTGGAGAGCAATCAACAAAGGATGATTGGTTTCTATTGTGACTAAATTGTAATATCAATGGGACATTTTGTTACCGGCAACCCTGTATTTTAGGGGGATTATTCGTTTTTGAGTTATGATAGAAAAACCAAATCTAGATGATATCAATTTATCCCCATTTTAAATAATGGATTGCCGTTTTACCTAGCTACAGAGTCTATCATTGAATCTGAGCATCAAAAATTTACTGTAGCGGGTATGGGACGATACATATTCTATGAACATTTAACATGATATCTGAATGCAAAGAGTAAAATCAAGATATTCCTTCTCGCTTGACTCCGGATGGAGTGTTGAGAATAATTTATACTGTTATACAGTATAGATACAGATACATACAGTGTAGCTCTTTGTATACTTAATACTGATTCTACTAATTCTACAAATAATTGTCAATTAGCATCACGGTTCTATCAGGGTCCCATGAGCCTGGTGCGTATCGCGATAGCCGGTGCACCTGTTGTTGTTTTGGAATGCAGTGCATCGCAAGACTGTGTTCAACCTTTGAATGAACGCTCTAAGACCGATTTATGATGCTATGATCGACAATTTTTGTTGTTGATTATATAACTTTGATTTTGAACGTCTTGTTTGTGATATATCATGTCGACATGTCACATGTGGTCAGGAGTGGTATAGACTATGGTAGTGGCAATAATGCAATGCGTATTGGAATATTTCCACTACAGAGTTTAAATGAATGCAGTATTCTCTTAAATGCTCAAAAGTTAAATTATATTATAATATTAATCTAACACTAGGGCCTATATTATATTAGCTACAAAAACAAGCATTGACTTCCTACGTCGTATTTGTTTCATAACAAAAAATAAATTTTCTGGTAGTTAAATTTAAGTTATCCTTACTTAGAGAACTATACTTACGGATTATTTTGATACCATCGATGTAATTCTACGCTCACGAATTCTGGAGATTTTAGAGGTTTTTTAACGACTAAATGATTACCGTTCTTCAATGCCGTCGAGTTTGTGTAAAACTTAATGTTTTACATATTGGCGATGATGTTAATTGCTTATTTTGTCCAATGTTGCTAGACAATTTGCATCGATTTATAGATGGAAAAGGACCCTACCCAAATATTACACTTAATATTTAAACTTCTGACCACCACCCGCTGGAAGGTGCCTATACAGCATCCTCCAGAGGGCTCCCCATCTCTACCCAGAATGCCAAGCATACTTCCTCTTTCGAACCCATATCTCGCCAAAACGAGAATGCACCCTCGCTGTGGGGTGGGCTGGGCCCGGGAAGCAACATTGGACAAAATAAGCAATTAACATCATCGCCAATATGTAAAACATTAAGTTTTACACATATTGGCTCAGATGATGCTTATTTTGGAATCCAATGTTGCTAGACAATTTGCATCATTGGATTCCATCCAGACTGGCACCGAGTACAGGCGGAGGAGCGAGGGTAAATCTCCAATAAACAACAATACCGGAGGTCAGAAGCTTAAATACACGGCTTACCCAAAAGCCGTCTTGACAAAAAAAAGAAAACCAGAGACCCAGAGACCCAGAGACCCAGAGGCCCAGAGACTTAAGAGGGCGAGAAGCCCTCCTTGCACATACCTATCGGATATGTCTTGCTTATGCTGTAAGAACCGCTCTGGCAAACTTGGATGCGTCTGCCGGCGGAAGGTCTCGCAGGTAAGTAGAAGAGAATGTTGTGCCCGTCTTCCAAGCGACGGCCTTAACAATCTCCCCGGCTGTCACGCCCTTTGAAAAAGCAGTGGAGCTCGCGACGGCACGAGTGCTATGTGCCGTCGCTCGCCCCTTGACAACGGCCCCCGACCCATGAATGACCTCGCATATCCAGCGTGCAATGGTACGTTTGCAGGCAGCATGATATGGCTTCCGGCTGGTAACGAACAGCTGTTCCGTGTCTCCTCTCAGGAGCTTGGTCCTCCTAAGGTAATACCTCAGCGCCCTGACCGGACACCAGAATCGATCCTCGCTGACAGAAGAGCCAACCGTAATGTCAGGTAGAAAGATAGGAGAAGCTACGAAAGAAGATCTCTCGTTCTTGGCGAGGAACGAAGGCCTAAAATACAGGGTTGCTCCCGCTCTAGAAAGCGTAAGATGGCCGCCTACCGCCAGGGCATGAATCTCCGAGCAGCGCCGCCCGGAAGCGAGCGCCACCAGGATCACCACCTTATGTGTAAGGTCCTCCAGCGAGGCTGACGATAGGGGCTCAAAAGGAGGACCCTTCAGATAGTTAAGTAACGTATTAAGGTCCCAAGCCGGAACAAGCTTACGAGGAGGGGGACGCACGTTAAACATGCCATTCAAGAGCTGACGGATGGCGTCTGACTCGGCTAATGAGGAACCATCCGGGAAACCTAAGTGTACAGCTTGAATGGCGGACTTGTAATTCCTAATCGTGCCAGACTGAAGTCAAGAATGGAAACGCTCTGTGAGGAAATCCGCGATCACGCTCACAGGGGCACGCAGTGGATCACAACCTTTCTTGTTGCACCACGCAAAGAATACTCCAAGGCGAGTTGAGTAACTGCGGTTGGTTGATGGCCTGCGACCGGAGGCCGCCAGTCCGGCAGCGTCTCGTGAAAAACCGATCTCACGGTAACGTCGCCGGACAATGGCCATGCAGTCAACCGCAGGAACTCTGAACCCGGAAAGGGGTTGCCCCTGTGACATAGTACTAGGTCTTGACTGGCTGGAAGGAACCTCGGTGGACCCATCAGAAGGTCCACCAGAGGACGGAACCACAGCTGGCTGGGCCAGAAGGGAGCCACCAGGATCACTTGACACTTCGTCCTCTCGATCTTCTGGATCACTCTGTGAATTTGAGACAGAGGAGGGAAGGCATAAGCTATGAGCCCTTCCCAGGAGATCGAGAAGGCGTCGGTCGCGTGAGCCTGGGGCTCCCTGTACCGCGAGCAGTACTTCTGGGTCTTCCTGTTGTCTGAGGTGGCGAACAGATCTATGACAGGATGGGCAATCACCCTGAAGATCCGTTGCGCCACCTCGTGATTGAGAGAACTCCGGGAGGGGTTCCTGACCGCCCGATCTCTGGACAGGTTGTCTGCCAGGACATTCGCCACACCCGCGATGTGGCAGGCAACCAGTGAGATCTGGCGGTCGAAACACCACTCCAGCAACAATCGTGTGTGTTTGCAGAGTAGTCGTGAGTGGGTACCCCCTTGCTTGTTGAGGTACGCCACCACAGTAGAGTTGTCCGTTTGGACTCGTACTCGACACCCCGTCAACCGCTGAGCAAAGGCCTGGAGCGTCTTGTGGACCGCCCACAGCTCGAGCAGGTTGACGTGGGCCTCGGCCTCCGTCGGAGACCACTGACCTTGAGCCTGTGCCCCCTCGTAGTGTCCCCCCCCCCCACCCCCAATGTGATGCATCGGTTGTCACCGTGCACGAAGGAGGAGGGAGGGGAAACACCACCCCCACTGACACATTGTGTACCGACATCCACCACCCCAGTTCCACCTGTATTCCGGGTGTCACCGGAACTATGTGGTCCAGAGTGTGGACTGAAGGCTTGTAGTGGGATAGAAGGTGCAGCTGCGTTGGTCTCATGTGAAACCTGCAGTTGGGAACTAGGTCTACTAGGCTGGCCATCAAACCCAGCGCTCTCAGCCAACAGCGTGCTGGAGCGTTGTTCTGGGCCCGGAGCTGAGATATGCACGTGACGAGGGACGTCACTCGCTCCGGTGAGGGCCGAGCCCGGCCTTGAACCAAGTTCAACTGTGCTCCCAGATACGTAGGTGTCTGGGTCGGGATCAAGCATGACTTCTTGAGATTCACGAGAAACCCCAAGTTGGTAACAGTGGATACCACTAGATTGGTATGGAGTATAGCTTCCTCGTACGACCGGCTGTAGATCAGCCAATCGTCCAAGTACTGGCATATGTTGACGCCTAGTCGTCTCAAATGCTCCCCCACCGCTGTGACCACCCGTGTAAAGACTCTGGGGGCGGTCGACAGCCCGAAAGGGAGGCATCTGAAAGCGAACGCCCGATGCTCTATCTGGAAGCGCAACCACTGCTGATCCCCCTTGTAAATGGGAATATGTAGATATGCGTCCTTCAGATCGAGCACCGTGGTCCAAGTACCCTTGATTGGACACTGTAAGACCTGTCTGAGCGTCTGCATCCGAAAATGCTTTGGCCTCATGTATGCGTTCAAAGGCTTGAGGTTGAGGATCGGCCGCCATTCTCCGGACTTCTTCGTGGTGAGAAAAAACGAAGCCCAGAACCCCCCCGGTAGATCGGGGGGATGGGGAAAATGGCGTCCTTTCGCAACAACTCTGCTACTTCGTCGAGAAGGGCGTTTCTCTTCGCCCCTTCTCTCGGCACTCGCGTCACCCGCTTTACCGGGCGTCGCGGAGGCCTTGAAATAAACTCCAATCGGTATCCTTCCTGAATTATACCTGTGACCCATTTGCTTGACGTGACTGCCCGCCAGTTGCTGGCGAACTGGCTCAGTCGGCCGCCCACGGGTGGGTATACCACCGGTGGAACGGTCCGCGCCTGGGCTGGCGACGGACCTGCGGCCGCTGGCACGTCAAACCCCCTTCTTTGGCCCACGGCCTTTACGACCCTTGGGCTTGGGGCCGCCTTTGCTGGCCTTCCCTCCGGGTTGGCTCGGCTTGGGCGGGGGCTTAGTGTCACGCTTCTTCTTCTTCTGTTTCTTGGCCTTAGGAGGCGGCTTGGGTGTGTCGGACCTAGCTCTCTTGCGCTTCGGTCTCTTCACCTTTGCCTTGGTCTTGGCGAACCCGGCTTGCAGAGTCTTGCTCTGCTCAACCTGGGTCGCGACCCTCTCCACGACTGCCTCGAGCTCACCCCCAAACAAGGTGGGAGCTGTCATAGGCACTTCATTCAGACCAGCCAACAGAGGTTCTGGGAACGATCCCGCTAGAAACAGTCCAGCGTTAGAACGCCTAAGGGCAGTGAACCGCGCCGACAGCCGCATGGATTCCTCCAAAGAGGTGGCCGCCAGCGCTGCACTAAAATGGATGGCTCGTTTGATAACCTCCATGTCTGTGCTAGCGTTAGCATGGTTCATTGCCATCAGCTGAAAAGCACCAAGTCTCGACAGCAATCTTGCGTGGCCGTCCAAGTCTTGCATGTGATCTTCCCAGTACGGAGAGAACGCCCTCGACGCCCGAGAATTCGGGAGGAGTTTGGCCACGTTCTCATCCATGGGAGGGACTCTAAAGATGGCCTCAAAGTCCTCCTCAGCTACCTTGAGTAGACTTGAGACTCTATGTCCCGGGGCTGCCGTCCAAGGCAAGTGGCTAGTTCCTGCACCAGTCGGAACCCACCTCTCACGGATAAGGCCCGGAAGTTTCCAACCGTCCTGTACGGGTTGGTGACGACCCAGTCCCCCCAGAGAAAGCACTCCAGGGTCCACCGGTTCAACCACCAGCCTGGTCAAGCCCAGCGTCTCCGCTAGCTCGTCCGACCTGCTCTACTGACAAGTCGCCTATACCCGCCCGTGAGCTGATTGGAACAGCGCCCTCGGATGACTCCGACCCCGATGAGGACTCAACGGCATCGTCTGACGATGCATCGCCCAAATCAGAATCTTCCTCCTCCAGCTCGTGTGACGTACCGGCATGCGGCTCGACACTGTCAACCCCATCGGGGCAAGACAACGCGGAAGGAGGGCGAGACACCGTGTGTGGAGCTCCTGACGAGCCTTGCGGCCAGCCAAGGTAAGCCTGACCTGACCCCATGCCGTGCATAGGATGCGGACTTGGGCCCTGCCAGTACGGTGTGTACGCGGGCGACCAAGGCGGCCAAGCTCCCTGAGGCATCCCATAGGGGTAGCTACCGCTACCTGGGGGGCCTTGGGACATGCCTGCCCACTGCTGATTAGGAGCCTGTGCAAACATTTGCCCAGGCCACCCGCTCGGTTGTGGAAGCATGTTCTGAGACGGCAACGTAGCCTGATAATGAGCCTGTCCAGGGACGTTCAAGAACGCCGCGTGGTTGGGTAACGGCGCAGCCTGCCCTATAGGCTGCTGCACATTACCGCCAAACACAGGTATCGCCCCGCTCGCCGAGCCGTACGGCCCGGCGCTAGCTACCGACCCCCCCCCCTGTTACGGGAGAAGGATGTCCGCCATCGCCTGCGGTACAGGTTCGTACCGCTGCAGTGGCATGACCTACCCCCCCAACGACACCCAAGGATGCCGCTGAAGAAGCAGTGTAGCTAACCCGCCCAGCTGCACCCGAAGGCACTGCCGTGGCGTGAGCGGATCTCCCCCCTTGCGAGGGTGGATCCTGTGTCACACAGGCCGACATAATCGGCAACTCCTGCGTGCTAGCTAGTGCAATACTAGCTGGCGAGCTGACCAACGAAGCGTTGGCCAACAGCGCAAGACCGTCACCCTCAGCCTCTGGCACCAGCGTCAAATGCCTGGTACCATCAGAATGGGTGGTGTCAGTCCCGCCTGGCGACAAGCTTGCGCTCGTTACCGTGGCAGGACCGACTGGTACGTGTCCAGGTTTCCCCAGTCTCGTACCGCCCAGGTGGAGCAGTCTTCCAGTACAGCTGGAACCGTCACCCGAGCCTTCAGCCACATTACTGGCTGGGGCCGGAGCCCCGCTAGCACCCATGTGTACGGAGTCGCCACCACCACGTGGTGTTGAGTCCATACGGGTACCCTTCCCTACCACACCACTCACCTTACCGGACGACTGCTGAACACCTAGTCCTGTCTTGGTCTGCATATGTGTATCAGCGCCGCTCGTCCCGCCTCAATCGACTCCCAGTGCTGCGTCTGAAACCCGCTGCACATCTGGCATTGATTGGACCTACTGCACTGTCGGTGACGGAAGCACCAGGGATGTGGATCCCATGCCATGTTTAGCACGCCACATGACGCCATAGAACACTGGCGGCTCTTACTCATGATTACTGCGGGACTTACAGGCCCGAGCAGTACAACAAGATATGGTAGAACACACGGTCCTATATAAAAATCACACGGACACGGTAATATATAACGTATATATATGACAGCTCTATACGAGCGTAGCTCTTTATGAGCGGTGGCTACGAATAATACACACGGACACGGTAATATATAATGTATATATATGACAGCTCTATACGAGCGTAGCTCTTTATGAGCGGTGGCTATGAATAATACACGCAAATATATATACAACGATATAATAAAATATCTATACGATAGGCCTATAACACTGCCGTACCCTCGACTGAGCGGCGAGGCTGTGTTAGACAAAGTACCTATGGGAGACCTATATAATATATAATAGGTCCTAGATAACACCCAAAGGAGACCTAAAGTAGGACTACACTCAAGAAAAAAACGGAGAGATCTAAGTCAAATAAATAGTGAATGAACACTATAGCCGGTAGAACGACGATACTAATCTAAACTAAGATATGTATACTAACGTCGCTAAATTTAGAAAAGGCTAAGAATTCTTACCTTCTTTCCACCTGGCACAACTTAGCTCGCTCGACAATCAGCGAAAAACCGGGACCAGCAGCGGACGAACCCTGAGGTATCACCTGAGAACTCCCACGGTGGAACGTCTATTGCACGCTGGAAACGCTTTCCCCCCAATAGTTATGAAAAAACCCGAGTGAAAATTGAATAACCTGATAAATACAAATATAGGGACTAACAACAGCAGGGGAGACCCAAAGCCACACCCGTTATCAAGACTTACACTCTTTCACTGATATCACCTGTATAAGGAAGAAAGAGTCAAAGTCAGCACCTATACCAAGCTATCCTGTATGGAGCTATGAACGACATCATGAAGCCCAACGTCATATATCTGACAAGGCGTCAAGGATATCTCTGACATAAACCTATGTCAGAAATAAACCCCAACCTACGTCATACCTGACGTGTAAAACCCACGTTCGACAACACTGTCAACGTGAGGGGCCTACCTACGTCAAACTTTGACGTAGACCGGCGTCATATCTAATGATGAATATCAAAACTGACGCCAGACTGACGTACAACCTACGACTAATGAACGTTATACCTGCGTCGTGATGAACGCCCCCGCGTATCATCAATGTGACGTAACCCATATAACACAAAATGGACGTAGGGACGCCTATGAATGCCTCGACTTGTTTTTATAAACAAACAATGCCCGAGGGATTCATAGGGAAACATATTATTGGACCTGAGAATAGACTCAGGCTCCCCCCACACATGTCGGTAATGGAAGCGACTAGTCTTTTTCTTATGAAAGACACACCGCTGCCCCGACAGACTCGAAGTATATTGCAACTCCGAGTGAATAATTAGATCCACGATATAAACATCGTCCCTGAAAATCCCACCCGTTGGAAACCAACGCCTTAGGATACGGGGGATCTAATAATGAAGGCCGGCCAAGACCACCCCCTTCTGGGGTGGAAACGGACGGCCACCTTCCTAACTGAAAAACTAAAACAGCCAGGAGGCCAGGAGGGATGTGTAAGTTACTCGCAAAAATAGTAAACAACATGCTCATACTATTCCAACTAGAGCGAGTAACAAGGGGATGGAAGTCAAAGGAAGGAAGTATCAAAATTCGGAACCTCCGAATTCTGCTACCCCCGCACATGCGAGCGCACATGGCCAAAATCGCGGGAAAAACGGGAGTTAAAACCAGCGGTTTTATCTCCCGAAATCCCACGGACAGGCTCCTAATTGACTCCAGGGCTAATAACATACCCGTGGTAGGAATATTAGACAATCCTGGCCTTAGTGGCAGGCCTAAATTTCATTCTAAAAAGGAATCTCGGGAGAGGAAAATATAAACATGACCTGAATTGGCGAGACCCGTTTCGAAAGAGGAAGTATGCTTGGCATTCTGGGTAGAGATGGGGAGCCCTCTGGAGGATGCTGTATAGGCACCTTCCAGCGGGTGGTGGTCAGAAGTTTAAATATTAAGTGTAATATTTGGGTAGGGTCCTTTTCCATCTATAAATCGATGCAAATTGTCTAGCAACATTGGATTCCAAAATAAGCATCATCTGAGCCAATATGCTTGGTCCCTGCATCAATGGGCTCCACACAACTCATCCAAAAGGGATTCTGGGTACCGGGAATCAGCCTAAGAAATAGGGGTCAATTCAGGGTCGATTAGACTAACTCTCCGTCGCCCTCTACGTCGCTATCTTGCAGGCTATATTTGTACAGCTTTTGTACGGTAATTTTGAAGACTTGGGGATGTACCTAGGGTCGATACGGAGAGTTCATATGAAATAGCGTTCTTCCATTTGCACAGCGCATTAATTCCCTTTCTTGTATTTACGTAATGAAAACTGCATACCCAGGACCCTAATTGTACATAATTTGTCGTATTGGATGGTTTTAAATGTCAAATATGTTAGAACATTGTATAGTTTGGTAATAGACCATTTAAAATTGAGATCAGAAATCTTCGGAAAACAGGTCACGTGCGTTCTTCGGAATCTCACTAAAAGCAGCCTGGTGCCAACAATTTGGAACCAGGCTGTTGTTAACAGTTGATCGCATTCGTAAATCGTAGTATTGGTTGTCCGCCTAGTGATTTACTATGTTTGCACACACGCGTACACCCATGAGGAGTAAAACGTGGAACGAGACTAATTGAAAATATTCGGAACCAATCGTAAACTACCGCGAATTGACTTCCATCTTTGCTGACGACGTCTTCATTTCGCTGTGATTAGGGCCGATTTTATATCATTAATATTTCATTTTGAGTAGCATTTATGGAGCTGAAAATGTATATAGGATGCAATAACAGTACATAGCACATGTATAACCCAGGTAAGTGTATTCGAATGTTTTAGAAATAGGCAAACTAGAAACGAAAATCGCCAGCGTACGAACATATGCTTTCATTTCATAGCTCTCATACTGAGTCGTATCACGACGTATGAGAGCTATGAAACAGAGCTAATATTATATTATAACAGAATAAGAGAATATTTTATTCATTGCTAAGCTGGAGTAATTCTGTTATACCCTTCACAGGGGTATTCATAGTGCGTGATTTTTAAGAACGACGTATACTAACCGATGTTGGTGTGAAGAGTATAACAAAATTATGCCGCTAAGCTAACAGTGCACTGTACACTCTATACATGCTACAGACTGTACTTACTCACTAATATTATAATCAAAACAAAGATTAGTCTATCACAGGGTATATACGGTTTATACCATTCCCCAGCGTCCCGTGCGACCGTGCGTATGACTGCAAAAATGCAACTGTTTTGGAACGCACTGCATGCAAAGACACGCTCAACCCTTTCATCGTGAGCATTCGGATCATGACGCTGTGATCAACAAATTTTTGTTTATGATTATAGTCTAAAGTAGGCCTATATATGGCTAGTCCGAGGTGGCTCAGACTTTTTTCCGATACGATCACTGTTCTCCTCTCCACGAACGAGCTAGCCTATCATCGTTATTTTATGGCCTGATAATCATGACTGCTTTTGAGGCTAAGGCTAAAGCCCTTTATCTGCATTTTCACGTCTATATCTATTTTTCTTAACATTTTGATTTTGTAATCTGTCACGCTGAGTCTGACTGCTGCATGACTTTTTCATCATGTATAAACAATAATAAAGTCCAAATTTATGAACAAATGTAAACAATGAGACTTTCTTATAATTATTTTTAATTTTATGACAATTTCACCAACCTGTTTGTCCCCGACATAAGTACTGCTATACAGATAAGACTTGAACGAGCCTTTAGATATAGACATTGTAAGACTGATTATAGGAATCACGCCAGTAATTCAAAAACATCAGCGCGGAGTATCGTTGAATTACTAAGCTTCTTCTTCTGAATAAAAGTACAGCGATATCATGATATCCGCAATTCTCAGTACACACCTCTCAGCACTCAATTGGAAACGTTAAAATGTGTTAGACCTGATCGAGTCTTTGTGTTGAATGCTTGTTTACATTGTGAAACTGGTTGGAGCAATTCATAAAAAATATCCACGAGTCAAGACTACGGAAATCCTCGTTCGTTTCCTAAAAAGAGTAAAATAAATATAGGCGTGGGCGACTACATAGAATCACTCAATTCTGGAAGGGCGTTACTTTATTTATACTTGCCATAAAACTGGTGCCAAGCGACCCATCAAACGTTCAGGGCAAATTCAAGTTCAATCTCAAAAATAAACAATGGTCTCTTGGTTTGAAGCCCCTTTAAAAACTTCGAGAGAAATACTCATAGACTCTGTCGCGTGAGGGCCAGTCGAGAGGCGTGAGTCGCGGCATGCCGAGGGGCCTTCACTACAGTGGGGCCGGCTTTGGCCAACATCGGGCCAACATGGCCAATGGGGTTTAGCCTGCTCACTTCTACACAACACCCTCCCCACCCCATCACACCACGAAGAGAAGAAAAAATTAGAGAGTGTTCAGAAATTACCCAGATAAATTACCTTGGTGGGAAGCTGGTTTTTTTCTCCCCCGCCCCCCCCCCCCCCCCCCCCCCCCCGATATCATGATTTTAAAATAATTGATCAAGTACCAACTTTTCTTGTAAATAGGTGATTTTAATGCATTATGTGCGTTAATCATCCCATCTAAAACAACCCTTATCATAATATAACGTATACCTTAGGCCTTCATATTGAAAAATGTGCGCACCTGCTCAACGCTCAACATCAATTATAGCAAAAATAAGTGTAAATTAGAATTGTAGGCACGCTATGCGCGCATTTATTTAGTCACAACAATCTTGTCGGTTCGTTTTCATTTCTTGCCCCCCCCCCCCCCCCATATGAAAAACCTAGCTACGCCACTGTTGACACACCCTGCATTCTTCATAGAACTGCAGGTTTAAGTTGTTTTGTGCATAACAATGATGTTGTCAAGTAGGATGGCAATGAGATGTTACTGTACTATAATATTAATAGCAAGGTGTTATCGTTAAGCTTCATGTTGATGTTCTTCTAATATAAATAATGTTCACTTTATACCATACACTCTATATTTTATGTTTTTTTGTTGAAATTGTGACTTCACACATTTAAAACACCATCATCTGTACCATCATTAAATTAAAAGGGGGGGGGACATGATTTTTTTTTTTAATACTTGATGGGGGGGGCATGAAATTGTTCTGTGTTCAAGAAGGGGGTGATGAAAAAAATGCACCACAAAATAAAATATCCTCCATCGCTCCCTGGCGTAAATAGTGATCGCTCCCTTAGGGGTCAATGCAATTATTATAGGAGGGGAGGGGGCGGTAGGCGGATTTTTGTTGTTTTTATAGAATCTCACTTTCGGGAGCTCGAAGATGAAAGGAAAATAGTTATTGCCGACGCTTTGGAACCCGATTGTTTATGTTGACGGAATAAATCGAATTCAAAATTAGAATCCAGCGCAGTGCAGGGGGTAACTTTGGAGCTGCTGAAAGACAAATTCGTTTTGATATCCTAAAACAAGAGCCGCGCGTAGCGTGGGTTTCCCCATTAGTGTTTACTTGGCTGGTTCTCATTTTTATTCCATTTGCCTTATACCAGATAATTATACTAAAAGCGAAAATAGAGCCACAAACGATGGGGGTCAAGTGTCAGTGAAAGTGAATTGTCTTCCGGTTTGCAATGACTAGTCTACAACCAAGCTACAGCTGTCCGATTGAGTTTATTATTTATTAAGAGTCATAATACATAGGTAAAACAATGGTTAATTGTTGTGACAACAAGATTTGCGGGTTCATATGGAAATGGTTTACACCAATTGTACGTTTCTGGGGCGTTATATCAGCATTTGGTAAGTGATTGCTTTCATCAAGTCTCAAGCCAAGCATGTCAACAGTCAAGACACTAGACAGCAAGAGCGAACTCTCCTCCGTCAATCATCCCATCCCATCAGTCACTACCAGATGGAATTATTAAATTAAAAAAGCCTATAGTTTGATTAGTTCCAAATTGGCGAGGAATTTTATCTCTCTGTGTGCAAAAGTAATCCAAGCGTACGCGCGTAATTATTATTTATAAATTATATGGCCACATGCACGCGATCATTTTTACTGCCGTATCGCACGCACGCGTCCAGACGACGGTGGCTACGAACGGCCGTTAATTTTGAATTTCCGTTGGTTTCAATGTAACAATGGATTTTGATTATATGACCCCATAAAATTCATCATAGGTTAGAAGAAAATTTTTCCAATCCAAAACCGTTCGGGATGGCTAATCATCCCAATTGTAAATGCTATTTTTTGAATTTAAACCGTTGTTAAGCGGTCGTCCCATTCACTTGATCAGGTAACCTCGTTCGCATATTTTAACCTGAATACTCGTGAATACGCCTATGTCCAGCGTCGTCTGCACGCGTCACACATATATATGACGGATGCCCAACAAACGCGCTTGTTGTTGCCTTCACCTTGTCCTTGGTATTGGCCTATTCTAAACCAACGTAATTTTTCAAAATATTGGGCTTTGGAATGCAACATTTCGTGATTTTTGAATTTTCAATAAAATTGGGGTCTTGAGAACTGATCCAAGCTCAAAAGGGGGGTCATAAGAGCTAGCAGCAGAGGGTGAAAAATGGGGGGTCTTCAGCGCGGCACATACCTATACCCTTTTCCAATGGCAGTGCTATTAGCGGTACTAAACAAAGGTTAACAAACACACACCATTTCCTGATTTATAGTATGATAAATATTGTTCTACTGAATCAAATATATCATGCTACTCCGAGTTTAACATTGTCTGCTTCCTTTTGCGGTGGTAAAACAGTAAAACACTATATCCACAATACCTACATGTACTACAAGCAAGGCTACTTCACTTGCTTCCTCCAAAATTTGTCTCCTTGTGTACCTGTGCACTGACCCTTGCAAAAAGGGCGCACTCTGATTGGCTGGCTGAGGAAACCCTGGATTGTTATAGTTAAGCCCGGAGTAAAACGCAATTGCGTTTTTCACGGCGTGATTCTCGCTTTTGGTAACATTTCTCTGTTTATTGAAAATCTCTCTGCATCGCGGGTTTATCAAAGAAAAAATCTGAAATCGCTGGGTTTTTCAAAGAAAAAAAGTCAATCTTTTATTTCTTTATCTGAAACATGAAAATAGAGATCAAATCGACCTGTGTATCAAGCATTGCTGCATTTTAACAATTGTCCGGGAATGAGATTAAATGTCAAGTTAAATCCGGACAATTCTTCCATCCCTCTTAAATAGCTAGTTTTATTAAAATAAGCTCAGGAAGTAGCTTCGATTTTCCGCTGATGCGGTAGAATACAATTACATCATAGCGTGATTAGAAGGGCTTTTATACTAATTAGCATACCGACCGATCAACAAAAATGACATGAACCTTCCATCATCCATCCTCGATTATCCATAATTGCATACAATTACATCATAGCATTTTCCATTAATTGGGCCTCACTTAGCTCAACGATCGTATTGAAAATACATGTGGTTATTATGATAGACGCCATTACGTAAAATAGCTAGAAAGATCGCGGGAACCATCGGGCCGACAACAACAAACAAAATTCATTGATAAAATAAATCATGTGATGATGAATAAATTACAATAACAATATTGTAAATAGATCGGGGTTCTGCGAGTGGTTGAGATTTGGTTTGTGTACTCACTGGTACGTGCATGCGACGATTGTTTACATGTGTTCATGTCACGTCATGACCTCGCAAGGTAAAACAAAATAATTCACATACAATATGGCCGACAGCCGTGTATAGTTCGCTAGTGTCGAGATTTAGACAATGAAATAGTCCCACGACTGCCACCAATTGTTGTAATTTAGACAAAGTTATTGAAATAAAGAAGACACTCATACACGTTCAATACAGTTGCATATTCTTATTAAATCATAAGCTCCAAGTGTGCATGTCAAAAGCTACATACAGAATCTTATGTACAGGCTATATACAGGCTATCATAGATGTTTAGTGGTCAAGTGCTACCACCAGAATAGACGTGCCATGGTCAAGAGCTCCAATCATAATGAATCTCCCTGGCAAAATACTGCCCCTTTTATAGGTTTTAGTCCCACCCACCATTGTTACCCAAAGTCAATATTATAAGCTACACTATCTCTACACAATCTGTGAGACAGTTTGCGGCAGGCTCTTCTATTTGTCAGTTTTTTTCTTATTTTACATTCAAAGGCTTAATTGACTTACATTACATCTCAATACGCCTACAATTTGTACAGCATGTTTGTAATCCGGTGTTTACTGTTTACCATCGTTATTTTGTGAATACATGAACATGAGGGCCTGCTCTTAAGAAAGATATAATGTCACCAATCTAGCCGCTTATCACTCTTAGTCAGTGAAAGTGAACCAATTTGAAATCATAATTCTCTGGAAAGTGATTAATTTTGTTTTTTTATTTTATCTATTTTCTGCAGTTATTTGGATCATATGTATCAGACATATACAGGACAAGGTAGAGTTTTTTGCTATTTATCTCGTGTAAGTATAATAATAAATTTAATGCAAGCATCAATTTGAATCTTCTACATACTCTCGTCAAGCCTTTACCTGTATTCACCTTCAGGAGAAAAAAAAGTAGGTCAACATTTGTTCATTCCTGCAATTCATTGGATGAAGATACACCTCACAAGTTTGTTCTAATATGGGAGAAGTTCAAATATAGGTGAAGTGAAGATTCACCTGTCCAACAGCTAAATTAGTTGAATATTCACCAGGTCAAAACTATAAAAGAGGCAAAGATTTTATAGGCGTCTATATAGGCTCTAATCCTTGACGTTCCTTGAGGAAGGTACATGTAGGTTCAAGATTCATATTGATGCCTGCATAAGAGGTTAAAGATCAACTATTAGTGTAGTGTTGCTACCAAGTCACTACACCTCAAGTCACAAATCAAGTCAAGTCACAGACGGATATGACTCGAGTCAAGTCAAGTCTTTTCTCAATGGACCCACGTCACATGAGGTTGAGCTCGTGTAAAGTACGCCTGCTCAACCTCACCCCAAAACGGTGCAATGGTTATCCGTTGTGCGCACTACGTCATCTCGACCTCAAGGCTCTGATTGGTTGGTGTTCAAACGTGAGAACTGAGATGAGCTTTTCCACGCACCATCATGCCCCACTGCGTCGGTGGTTATGGCGCAGCGGGAACACTGCGTTGGTGGATACGGCGCAGCGTGACGATCGTTAAAAAGGCTTCAGTTTAAATTTGACCAAACAGGTGCATTGGTGTTGTTGGTTGGCAGTATTTTGTGAGCTCAAGCATGCGTGCGCAGCCTGATCGAAGTGCGCCCACGTATGTCGAACTGTGGCCAGGAGATTATGTGCCGTAGGTCCATTGAGTCAAGTCTAGTCAGTCAATCCAATAGGCAAAGTCAAGTCAATGGTTGGCTCATGTCAATAATAATAATAATAATAAAACCATACTTATTGTCAAGTCAATGGTTGGCTCAAGTCAAGTCAATGGTTGGCTCAAGTCAAGTCAATGGTTGGCTTATGTCAAGTCAATGGTTGGCTCAGGTCAAGTCAATGGTTGGCTCAGGTCAAGTCAATGGTTGGCTCAAGTCAAGTCAATGGTTGGCTCAAGTCAAGTCAATGGTTGGCTCAGGTCAAGTCAATGGTTGGCTCATGTCAATGGTTGGCTCAAGTCAAGTCAATGGATGGCTCAAGTCAAGTCAATGGTTGGCTTATGTCAAGTCAATGGTTGGCTGAAGTCAAGTCAATGGTTGGCTGAAGTCAAGTCAATGGTTGGTTCAAGTCAAGTCAATGGATGGTTCAAGTCAAGTCAATGGATGGTTCAAGTCAAGTCATTGGCTGGCTCAAGTCAAGTCAATGGTTGGGTCAAGTCAAGTCAATGGTTGGCTCAAGTCAAGTCAATGGTTGGGTCAAGTCAAGTCAATGGATGGCTCAAGTCAAGTCAATGGTTGTCTCAAGTCAAGTCAATGGTTGAGTCAAGTCAATGGTTGTCTCAAGTTAAGTCAATGGTTGGCTCAAGTCAAGTCAATGGTTGGCTCAAGTCAATGGTTGGCTCAAGTCAAGTCAATGGTTGGCTCAGGTCAAGTCAATGGTTGGCTCAGGTCAAGTCAATGGTTGGCTCATGTCAAGTCAATGGTTGGCTCAAGTCAAGTCAATGGTTGGCTCAAGTCAAGTCAATGGTTGGCTCAGGTCAAGTAAATGGTTGGTTCAAGTCAAGTCAATGTTTGGCTCAGGTCAAGTCAATGGTTGGCTCAAGTCAATGGTTGGCTCAAGTCAATGGTTGGCTCAAGTCAAGTCAATGGTTGAGTCAAGTCAATGGTTGTCTCAAGTCAAGTCAATGGTTGAGTCAAGTCAATGGTTGTCTCAAGTCAAGTCAATGGTTGGCTCAAGTCAAGTCAATGGTTGGCTCAAGTCAAGTCAATGGTTGGCTCAGGTCAAGTCAATGGTTGGCTCATGCCAAGTCAATGGTTGGCTGAAGTCAAGTCAATGGTTGGCTCATGTCAAGTCAATGGTTGGCTCATGTCATGGTTGGCTCAAGTCAAGTCAATGGTTGGCTCATGTCAAGTCAATGGTTGGCTCAAGTCAAGTCAATGGTTGGCTCAAGTCAAGTCAATGGTTGGCTCAAGTCAAGTCAATGGTTGGCTCAAGTCAAGTCAATGGTTGGCTCATGTCAAGTCAATGGTTGGCTCAGGTCAAGTCAATGGTTGGCTCAGGTCAAGTCAATGGTTGGTTCAAGTCAAGTCAATGGATGGCTCAAGTCAAGTCAATGGTTGGCTCAAGTCAATGGTTGGCTCAAGTCAAGTCAATGGTTGGCGCAAGTCAATGGTTGGCTCAAGTCAAGTCAATGGTTGGCTCATGTCAAGTCAATGGTTGGCTCATGTCATGGTTGGCTCAAGTCAAGTCAATGGTTGGCTCAAGTCAATGGTTGGGTCAAGTCAAGTCATTGGCTGGCTCAAGTCAAGTCAATGGTTGGCTCAAGTCAATGGTTGGCTCAAGTCAAGTCAATGGTTGGCTCATGTCAAGTCAATGGTTGGCTCATGTCATGGTTGGCTCAAGTCAAGTCAATGGTTGGCTCATGTCAAGTCAATGGTTGGCTCAAGTCAAGTCAATGGTTGGCTCAGGTCAAGTCAATGGTTGGCTCAAGTCAAGTCAATGGTTGGCTCAAGTCAAGTCAATGGTTGGCTCATGTCAAGTCAATGGTTGGCTCAAGTCAAGTCAATGGTGGCTCAAGTCAAGTCAATGGTTGGCTCATGTCAAGTCAATGGTTGGCTCAAGTCAAGTCAATGGTTGGCTCAAGTCAAGTCAATGGTTGGCTCATGTCAAGTCAATGGTTGGCTCAAGTCAAGTCAATGGTTGGCTTATGTCAAGTCAATGGTTGGCTGAAGTCAATGGTTGGGTCAAGTCAATGGTTGGCTCATGTCAAGTCAATGGTTGGCTCATGTCAAGTCAATGGTTGGCTCAAGTCAAGTCAATGGTTGTCTCAAGTCAAGTCAATGGTTGAGTCAAGTCAATGGTTGTCTCAAGTCAAGTCAATGGTTGGCTCATGTCAAGTCAATGGTTGGCTCAAGTCAAGTCAATGGTTGGCTCAGGTCAAGTCAATGGTTGGCTCAAGTCAAGTCAATGGTTGGCTCAAGTCAAGTCAATGGTTGGCTCATGTCAAGTCAATGGTTGGCTCAAGTCAAGTCAATGGTTGGCTCATGTCAAGTCAATGGTTGGCTCAGGTCAAGTCAATGGTTGGCTCAAGTCAAGTCAATGGTTGGCTCATGTCAAGTCAATGGTTGGCTCAGGTCAAGTCAATGGTTGGCTCATGTCAAGTCAATGGTTGGCTCAAGTCAAGTCAATGGTTGGCTCAAGTCAAGTCAATGGTTGGCTCATGTCAAGTCAATGGTTGGCTCATGTCAAGTCAATGGTTGTCTCAAGTCAAGTCAATGGTCAAGTCAAGTCAATGGTTGGCTCAGGTCAAGTCAATGGTTGTCTCAAGTCAAGTCAATGGTTGGCTGAAGTCAAGTCAATGGTTGGCTCAAGTCAAGTCAATGGTTGGCTCAGGTCAAGTCAATGGTTGGGTCAAGTCAAGTCATTGGTTGGCTCAGGTCAAGTCAATGGTTGGCTTATGTCAAGTCAATGGTTGGCTCAGGTCAAGTCAATGGTTGGCTCATGTCAAGTAAATGGTTGGCTCAAGCAATCTTTCATTTGACACCAATTTTGTACATGTCCCAATTATTTGAATTTTATGTGTGCTATGCCTACTATTAGCATGGGGGTAGCTGAGACAATTCGAAACTACAATATCATAACATTGATAAGCTTGGAATTTGATATGCAGTACATGCATGTAGCTCAAGCGTGTGCAATCTGCGGCCCGTTTTAACCAAAACTCCCTAGTTTTACACATGGTGGATTGATTTAGTGGTGTGCTCAGGTGCCCTTCGAAATGGTATATTCTTAAGGCCAAAGTGGCCGTGCCCCTAAAATGACGAAATTTGAGGCCTGGGTGTGCTCCCTTGTAATTAGTAGGGTGACGCGTTGCATTAAGTAAATATAACTCAAGGTGTGATTGCGTGATAAAATCCCTGGTTAGAATGGCGCTTGCAGCAGCAACAGCGAGTAAAAAGAGGAAATTACACGAAGAGAAGCGGGTATTCCATGAGCAAATGACTTCCCCTCTCCCTATTACTCCTCCTCCGGACGTTTTGGAATGTTTGACAATCACTGCGGCCCGTGAATAGATCTCAAAATCACAATGCGGCCCGTGTGGTAGAAAAGGTTGCACATGCTTGATGTAGCCCATAATGTAGACTGATCACTGTTCTCAAATTGAACCATACATGTATGAGATAGATTTCAAGATGTGATACTTCAGTCACATGGTTTTTGTATCATCGTCAACAATAATCAATTTACAGTGGAGCCAAATATATCATAGAAATCTACTATGAATAAAGTGAACCTCTTATGTTTGTTGCATATTTTGATCATCAGATTTAATATTGGGATAATATTGTTGCTATAAATTTCATGCCGAGAAGTCTGATAAATTGTACGTGTAAATTGATTCAATAATTTTATTATAATTGTCGTTGAAATGCCTGTGTACTGTATATTACAGAAATTCAAAATGCACAGCATATCCATAGCAATATAAAATGAAAATATGATTACATTAACATTTAAACCATTCATTGTATTTTCACATCCCATTTGAAGGGATTTTTATTTTGTTTCTTTGGCCCAACCTGCGTAGGACTTTTTCTTCACACTATGAATCTATACCCAGTATTATATCTGTACTATTATTTGTGCACAATTTCTTTGCTATGACTTGACACAAAGAAGATTTCTTGATGCACCCCAGGATGCTTCACTTTCATCACATGACCACAGGATTTCTGTCACCAGTGTCTACTGGTTCCCATCGACATTACAGTGCAAGGAAATGCTTATAAAGTTGTTACACGAGGGTCTTTAAGAAAATCCTTTTGCAAGTAATTTGATTGATGTGTCTTTAATACAGTGCTCTTTTGATTTTCTTAAAGACCCTATATTTTTATGAATACAAGTTTTAGTTGGGATTCAACTTCTTTTAATATTTATACAAGTTACCCTATCTGCACCATGCATTTAGATGGTAGAGGTCAGACGACCTCCAGCTGTTAATTACTTTAACACATGTGTGGGACTGTTTGTTTTGCTGATAAGCCCTGCTGGTAGTGTAGGGGCGCTAAGCATTATGGGGTACATCAAGAAATCTTCTTTGGACTTGACAAGCATGAAATTTAATGCAGCACAAAAATATTAGCAGTTATATATGATTAGAATTACCATATGGATTACATTGGAAGTGGGATAGTGATGAGGCTATATTAATTGTGCAGATGGTTTCTAGCAAAACCCAAATATAAAATGGCATGTGTGATATTAAAGTCAAATGAGTGTAAAACATGGCTGTGTGTCAGACCTTTGACTATCTGATGCAAATCATAAAACCGGAATAGGATATTTCTTCTGGTACTTTTGGTATAATACTCTAGGCCTAATGTTTACTTAATTAATGGTTGGTAGGAATTTGTTTTGAGGAAATAAGAATACTTACTGTCATTTGTCATGGATTATTGACATTTTAGGTTCTACTTTCGAATGGAGTTAATTAGATTTATGCAATAGTCTCCTATTAGAGCTATTAGAAAAGTATACAATGCAATGCAAACATTTTATATCCCCCCGCCCCCCCCCCCCCCCCCCCCCCCCCCCCCCCCCTCCGATCCTCCTCAAATTTCTGACTTGGCGGCAAATTTTCCAAAATTTGTTGGAAAAAAATAAAAGCACCGACCGACCTGCCCTACCAGAGAGGTCCGTTTGCCCGCACAACAGGGTGTTTTACCGTCACCTTATGTCGCTACTTTTAAATTGTCCGAAAAGTCTGTATATAAAAGTCCACAAAAATGTGTTGATTATCACACTCACAGTGTTCAGAGAATATTGTAAGTGTCACATAAATGTTGATAAGTAAATCTGGGATAAACAAATGAAAATGTAATATTTCCTTATGTTTGATTTATTTCATTAGTCCTTTTTTAAGATCCCAGAATTGGATGGTCCACAGGGGTAGAAATTCGTCTCCAAGTGCGTGAATCAATGCAGATAAGGTCTTGCGCGAATCATTGATTCACGCAAACCGCATATTAATTGATTCTCGCAACAACTTTTGTGTGAATCAAAAAATGTTTGCCCATATTGATGAGTCAATGAAAAATGTAATGAGACTGAGTGTGACCTGTTTTGTTTCCCCTTTGTTTTACTTTGTACTGTAGGTATAAAGACAGTCAAGTATCAAGCCATTTGGCCTGCCACTTGCCAAGCTACAGTTAGCTAGCCTCCTCTACCCGGGTACCCCCCCCCCCCCCCCCCCCCCTAAAAAAAAAAGAAGAATATTTTCTTTCTTTTTTTCTTTTTTTTGATTACCCGGTAATGTCTATTAATGTCTATTTTCCATTTCCTGGGTCACAATAAAAGACAAACTGTATGTAATGTACACTTTCAATTTCCTGCATCTCCATAAGGACGTTTAATTAAAATAAATTATATTTTTACATAGAAAACAGTGTTGAACTTTTGATAAGAATGAATTAAATAATTTATTATAAGATCTTAGGTTAGGAGTTACTATCCCTAATGGTGTGGGTCAAGGGGTATTATGTGGGTTATTAAGGGTCAAATACGAGTCATCTAAGGTCCTGTTTTTGACTTAGAAAAAAGAAGAAACAAATTTGCGCGAATCAAACTTGATCAGATTTGATCGCGCTGCTTTGTTCCTGCGCGAATCGATTCGCAGATTCGCGCCAAATTTCTACCCCTGGTCCACCCCATCCATTTGCTTTCACCTCTTGACAAATTTTACATATTCATATTATTAATCAATGTCAATATTATTTCTGTCGCGGCAAAAGGGTGCAGTTGTCAGTAACATGTATTTTATTTTGAAATTTTTGAAATATTGATGAAATTAGGAAGGGAAAAACAATAAAAATAAAGACAATTTTACAGCAATGTTTCCTCAGAAAATCAGAGAGCAGTATTCAATCTTAACCTCAAAGGTATCATTTTTAAGCATTCAAAAAAAGCTCCTTTTGTTGGTATGAAGATGTCCACTTTTCCCTTGAGAGACAACTGCATCCTTTTGCTGTACATTGAATCTTTCACTGGACTATGCTTGGCACACATCCGTTAATACTTTTCACATGGCTATCAGTTTACCATATACAGGGCTGTCAACTCTCCTGCCTTGCTTGGGCGGGAGTCTCCCGCCTAGACATTCTTCACCCGCACTCCCGCCTAGCATATAAACTCTCCCACCTCAAAAAAATTCAATTAAAATGTTTCTCAACACCTTGATACGAGCTTCCGTCGATACATCTGCGATATTGACCAAGACATTTTTTCGGCCGGTTTGGAAACAAATTGTGCGAGTTTACGATATTTTTTTTTTGAGTATGTATCTCTCCCTCTCCCTCCCAGCAAACCCCAAAAGTTGACAGCCCTGTAAATATACAAAACAGATTTGTCAGAAACCTTTCCTAACTTCCAAAGTCTTATCCTAACAATTACTGAACCTGCCAATACTAGGCATGTTTGTACTTATTTCAATGCATGTCTCATGGTGATTCCAAACATGTTGATGAAATTCAATAATTGGGACATTTTTTAAAAATATTTTGTGAAAGTTTGGAACTGTCATCTGTAGATGACTGCGAGTAAAAAGAGTTAAATATTAACTAAAGTAAATGATTGTTCATCTGTGTAATATTTTCTGTTGATGTAAATTGTGTTTTTTATTTTATTTTTCCATTTCAGAGTGGTGGCTGCATTTACAGCACTTTTAGAAACTGTATTTTTCTTTGAACCATGTATAACAAAATGTTGCAAGTGAGTATGAATGCAAACCATCATAACTGATTTTATATCGTCAGCTTAATAGAATAATTGCCCAAGTCATATTTACTACTTTTGAGAATTTTTAAAAAACAATATCTACAATCCTGGAAAAAAGTCTTGGAACACTTGCGTGTGATTAACGGACAAGTGTCACCCCCACTCCCCCGTACAATGTTGACCTAGGCCAGTGGCTCCTGCAGCTTGCCAGAGTGTCCCAACATTGATCGATGGGGGGTGGGGAAGTAAAAATCTCATTTGAACAATTTCCGTTTATAACAGAATACACTAAGTATCAATACATGCACACAATATCCAGCACGTGTGCTCAGCTCAGCGTTCGCGTTCCAAGGACTTTTTTCCAAGATTGTATACGCAGATTGCAAAAAAAATCATCTAAATTTTGTTTTTCTATCACATCTCGAAAACTAAATGTCACATGTATCTCAAATTGCACAGTATTTGGCAGTGGACCATAGGCTTGGCATCCCCAGTATTTTTTTTTTATAAAGACATTCATTTAATACGGGAACGTTCAGTGAAACCAATTCCCTATACTAATTAATGCATTTCGAAGATGTATAATAATTGGCCATTATTGCAATGCATAATGTGGCGTTTTCAGATACTCCTACGAGAGTTATTCATGTATTGTCAGATATGCAAAAGAGTATCTAAAAGTAACGGAATCTATATATGGGGTTGAAAGTAACACAAATAATTGTAAAACAACTTAGGCCTACTTGTAAATAACTATCTTCAGTAGATAGCAGTAACTTCTGTTTGACAGATTCGACAGCTATCTTTCGTATTGCATTAACGGGTTGTAATATAATAATAGATGCTCATTATTCATATGCCCATCTGTTATTATGTATTTTATTTATTTGCGGTCGTTGTTTTGCATCACTTGTGTTGCAAAGGGACGATGAATCCCCCGGCCCAATAATCACCAAGAAAAAATGCAAGAAAAACACCTTTTTTCAAAACACTTTTTTTTTCTGCTCGAATGTTCATAGGCCTATACGTACACTTTTTTGGCTGTTTTTATTAAAAAGAATTTTTGAAAAACTACATTTGGATTTAGTTCTACATTTCCACATATTAATATTAACCAACATTTTTTGGCTCAAATTGTCAAAGGGTGTTTTTGCCTACAGTTTTTGGAATTAATTTTGAACATTTTGAAATTGCTGGTATTTTTTCCCGACACGTTATTCACAAACCCTTATTTTATGGATTTTTCAAATATTACTTTTTTCTTACACATTTTTTTCAAAACTGTTGGCATTTATTTTTTGGAAATATTTGAAAATATTTGAAAATAATTGGAAAAACAATAGTTGGACATGGTTGGATGATGAGTAAATGTTTCTTCTTACTCCACAAATTATAAATGATAGTCAGTAAAAGAAATTGCACATCCAGGATTTGAACCTGGGATCTCTGGATGGTTATAAAGCAGCGCTCTAGTCAACTGAGCTAATGAGTCAGATGAGTAAGCACGACGATAATATTATCTATAGGCCTTCAGTTCAATCTCATCCTCAAAAACAACCCAAACAACTAAATAAGTGAATACATAAACCATTTAAGTAATATATAATATACGTGAATACATAAATAAACCATTTAAGTAGTATATTTTATTGTATTTATTGATTAAAATAGCGCTGCGATAAATGAATTTAGCTTTATTCACAAAGAAATCATCAGACGAGTTGGGACCGTAATGGTAAAGTGCATGGTAAAGTGTATGGTAAAGTGTTGCCTTGAAACGCGTGTTCATTGAACACTTTACCGTCGTTTCTATAGTATAATATTATTATACATATTTTGTTTTCATTTTAAATGGTAAACTGTTATCAAAATGCGTAGATGTGACCAATGCGGCTTATATTTCGGAGTTACAACATGCATGATTGGTATAGCTAACACATATGCATATCTTGATAACTCAAGGCAGTATGAAAAAACGTTTAATTGCCTATTTTAAGCAAAATGTCCCAATGGTAAACTGATGGTAAACTGTGGTAAAGTGTGTGACACTTTGCAATAATGCATTACTATAACATGTATAATAAAACAAATCCACGCTTGTGTAAGCACTGACCGCTTGGCCTAGTGGATAGGAGCGCTCGTTGGCACCCTTTATCTGTTTATAATAGCCTGCTTGGCGTTGGTTCGAGTCGCTTTCATGGCGTGGCTTTTTTCCTTTTTTCTGTTATGAGCTATCTTCAATAGATAGGAATAGTATTGCAAATAAACGTTTACTGCTCGTCAAATGTTAACACTTTCAACGCGGCTATTGGTTTAACCACGGTACAAAACAGATTTGTCTAACTTTTATGTCTATCTCAAGGATAACTGAACTAATAATAGGCACGTTTGTACTTATTTGAATGCATTTCATAAGGTGATTCCAAATATTGGTAAAATGACATTCAATAATTTTGACGTTTTTGAAACATTTTGTGCAATTTTGGATTGTCGTCTGCAGACACCTGTCGCATGGAAAGTGTAAATGTATAGTTTCATATTTCAAATAACAAACAAATAGGCAATGTGATAACATTATTAAAAGTATAAACATGTTAATTTCTCAGCAAGAACTTTATACGTTTGATTTATTGATTCATAAACATCAGATTATTACGCGCGGGATCAAGAAACGGGTCAAATTGTAGTTAAATATGACATACATAATTGTTTTCAGTGACCACTCCCTAAATAAAATTAATTCCCTGTCATCATTTTTATTATATTTGTGATGCCCCTATTGTTTACTCAAATCGTGTGTAATATGAGATTCATACGACATTCGGTTTTTGATTTATGACAGAAAAACCAAATTTAGATCAAATATTTTGCATTCCTCTTATACAATCCTGGAAAAAGGTCTTGGAACACTTGCGTGTGATTAACGGACAAGTGTCACCCCCACTCCCCCGTACAATGTTGACCAAGGCCAGTGGCTCCTGCAGCTTGCCAGAGTGTCCCAACATTGATCGATGGGGGGTGGGGAAGTAAAAATCTCATTTGAACAATTTCCGTTTATAACAGAATACACTAAGTATCAATACATGCACACAATATCCAGCACGTGTGCTCAGCTCAGCGTTCGCGTTCCAAGGACTTTTTTCCAAGATTGTAGTTTAGTCAGCTTAATAAAATAATTGCCTAAGTCATTTTTCATAACTTAGCTGATTCTTCTATCAATGCAATAACTTCATTTGTTGTGATGGTTTTACTGAAGCGTTTTGCCCTACGGCTGGCCATTTTGGAAGTTTCAAAAATTACCTAAGTCACACTGTTTGACTAAGACAATAAAATAAATCTGCCTAAGTCATATGCTTGAGATGTCCCCCCTCCCTCCCCTCAATGTCCTAGCTATGCCATTGATCCGCAAGAAAGCACTTTCAAAAATCTTAACGCTGATATCAAAGAGGAGACAAATTTGCCATTTAGACGACTTTTACTGATGGATATATGCCCTCAAGATGGAGTATATTTTCTTGTACAACAATGAGGACCCTAGTGCTAAAAGAGGGTTAAGTCACATTGAGAAAAATGGCAAAAACTGGTTTCATTGTGTCCATGTGTGGACTTGACCCACTCAGGTTTTACCTCCCATGGATTCTTTACACAGCTTTAACGCATGGCTTAACTTTAACATTTGAACAGAGGGTGCAGAGATCCTCCTTGTAGCAGAAAACTGATACTAACTACAATTTCACAAGATTGTGACTTAACCCTCTTTTAGATCTAGGGTCCTCAATTGATACAAGCATTTGAAGCTCTGACTAGATGAAAAGATGCAATCCATGCAAATCACCTGAATTGTTTTGATGATATTGGTCCTCTTAAAATCCCAGGGTTGGACAAACCCCCGGTATGTCTGAAGAACTGGCACACATCTTGAAAACATTTAAGAATACTTTTTTTATAATATTTGATGACAAAAGAAATAATGTAGTTTTGAAAATGAAAACAATTGAACAACATGGATTTATCTCTAATTGAAAATGAATACTTATATATATGCATTTTGTTTGCAGTCCGGATGGGTGCTGTGGAAAGTTCTGGATGATCGTCTGCTGGTTTGACAATTGGAAACGAGCCATTGTTTATGTAGGATTATCAATAGGATGTTATCTCGATGATAAATATCCGTTAACCATAGTTGCAGGTGAGTTTAATATCCCCTACATCTTTAAGTAATTAGATCAAACGGAGTAATTCTGTTATACCCTTCACAGAGGTATTCATAGTGCAAGATTTTTAAGAACGACGCATACTATCGATGTTGGTGTGTAGGGTATAACAGAATTATGCCGATCAAACCACCCTATTAATTAACCCAGAGACAAGAAAGTTGATGTCACCTCATTGGTTAAAAGTCCGCCTTACGATTTACATTACTCATCACTGTCCGTTATGAATATGCATATTTGATCATAAGTCCCGCCTCCAAAATATAATAAAGCTATTATAGATGGCGCAATTTAATAGCACCATACTGCATCATTTCAGTGGGTATAGGATGTTATTGTACTGTTTGTTAGCTTAAATAATAAATGTGAATCCACACACAGCCAAGTGCGCTTTTGTTTGTCCCACCTTTCCCAAGCACTTTGTTGAATAAAACGGCACCCTGTCAGGGTGTTAAGGTTAATTATGTATAAAACAAGAATATAGATAATCGTGTCATGTGATCTACGAGGAGTCATTAGAGGTATGCTCATTGCTTATCATGGGTCCATGGTTAATGATGTCAACTGTACCTAATTAAACCTGTTTTTATGTTGTTGTTTTTCAAACATGCAGGAATAATGTTGGATATCTTAGCCATTCTATACATACTAAGAACCTACAGAATACATGGAACAGACCCCAAGGAGCTACAACCAGGGATGACTACATCATCAGGGAAGACATATGGTAGATTTGAAAACGAAGACTTACGCGATAAGGAGTTAAAGGGCATCACAGGAGATGACATAGAAGCCCAGGAGGACATCATCCAGAAAGAAGGAAATCCATTTGGGAAATACGGAGGCACAGAAGATGATGATGCTGACCCGAGGGGAGATGCTGGGTTGCCATCCAGATATCCACCGTAATATTTAACATATCTATATATAGACGAAACTATTTGTATGCAAACACTATTCACCTTCCATGATACCTTTCTTTCGTGCCTCTAGGGCTGTACAATGTTATTCTCATGATAACTGATTCATGTATAGATGAGATATTAATAAACAATAAATGATGCCAATAAGGAAATAGGATTAATAATGTATACAAATATCCTTATTGACATCACTTTTTGTCTGTATATACTGTAATGTTCTACAGTGTTTCCAACACCATGGTTAGTCATGGAAATGGGGGGTTACTTTTGAACCATGCTGAACAGTTCAAAATGGATGTTATTATGATCTTTTGATTGAGTAAGTTTATTTATAGTATTGGTGGTTACTGGGTAGTAGTTTTAAACAGAGAGATGAAACCAAAGGTTTAGGGTTAACAATGACATGGGCGCTAAATAGAATTAATATGGTACCTACATATGGGTCAGCATTATCCTCAATATTTATGAACTACAATGTTAGAAATATTGTTCGAATACTTTGTAAGTATAATATAAAGTGTTCCCCCTTAATCAATGTTGAATCCCGCAAATTGTGTGCCTGTTTTGGTTATAGTGCAAACAGCATGGCAATGGACCCACGTCACATGAGGTTGAGCTCGCGTAAAGTACGCCTGCTCAACCTCACCCCAAAACGGTCCCCGGAATCTCTGTTGTGCGCACTACGTCATCTCGACCTCAAGGCTCTAATTGGTTGGTGCTCAAACATGAGAACTGAAAAACTCATGAGCTTTTCCACGCACCATCATGCTCCACTGCGTCGGTGGTTATGGCGCAGCAGGAGCACTGCGTTGGTGGATACGGCGCAGCGTGACGATCATGAAAAAGTCTTCAGTTTAAATTTGACCAATCAGGTGCTTTGGTGTTGTTGGTTGGCAGTATTTTGTGAGTTCAAGCATGCGTGCGCAGCCTGATCGAAGTGCGCCCACGTATGTCGAACTGTGGCCAGGAGATTATGTGCCGTAGGTCCATTAGGGTCAGTGTTCGAACACAAAAGATAGTAGTTACACTTACATTTTCTTATGCTGGGCATCATGGTTATCCAGCTGTTTGTGTATGTATAGGTATTGTGTGCTATACAGTAGGCCTACCTGTATGGGAAATGTACAGTACCTGTGTGGTACATCCAGATTAGCCGCACAGTAGCAGAGTTAGTATAGTGTGCAGCTACTTTGGTGGTACTTCACTATCACTATAGTCTATTTGGCCATCACGAGACCGTGACGTAACTGCATATTCGACTAATTGCAGCACATAACTCGCGCGCCTACTTGAGGCGCTGGCATATACACACGAACGTTGAAAAACGGAAGATACATATGTGTGCGTAAAAGCTGCGCCTGATAAGTTACGTCACTGTCCGGATGAAGCCAAATAGAGTATAGTACTTGAACAGTACCCATATGAATAACAGTACCCATACAAGTACTGGGCATATACATGTAGTACCCAGACCGGTACTGGCAGCACAGTACCCATATGAGTAACAGTACCCATACAAGTACTGGGCATATACATGTAGTACCCAGACCGGTACTGACAGCAGAGTACCCATATGAGTAACAGTACCCATACAAGTACTGGGCATATACATGTATTACCCAGACTGGCACTGTCAACACAGTAACCATATGAGTAACAGTACCCATACAAGTACTGGGCATATACATGTATTACCCAGACTGGCACTGACAGCACAGTACCCATATGAGTAACAAACAATACCCATACAAGTACTGGGCATATACATGTAGTACCCAGACCGGGACTGACAGCACAGTACCCATGATTCTGGGCATAAGAAAATGGCTGTGTAATGTTTAGTCCAATACATAATGATATTCAGCAATAATATTTTCAAATAGAAAGATGTGTAACTGTCCAAGTATTTCTTCTTATTATTTATATTAGGCTCCATAACACAGTAAAATAAAACTGTGTATTGAATATCTTTCAACCAATGAGAACAATATTCTGTTCAATCATTGTAGACGTTGTGCTTGATCATTGTGGTCTAGTGGATAATGCACAGGATTCATGATACAAAGGTTGTGAGTTCTAGCCCCGCTACGGCTAATGTGTTTGTATTCCTGTGCTAGAAACTTGATTGCTTCGTCGACCCAAGCGATATTTGGGGAGCTGGTATGTCATAATCTAAGTACGAGTGCTGATAGGGTGAGCGCCGTTCAATTGGGTAGTTGGCTGGTATTAGCCTCCTAATTAAGTGAAGCGACAAAAGGGTTCTGATCATTAAAATATGACAGCAATAATAATTGACCAAAAAGCGCTTTGTGACTTCGGTTTATTATGTTAATAGTATGCATGTCCAGATAATGCGCTTGGATACATTTTGGTGATCGGCTTTTTATCCACACACAGATTTAATTTAATGTTCATCAAAGTAGTCTGATATGAATAATAATAATAGTAATACTAATATTGAGTATCTTATTGTTGTATAATACAAAAATTATACAAATACTGCACCCTTGCAATATATTTTTGTATCACACCCAAAGTAATTCAATATCATATCACTGTAAGGCCAAATTAAATTAATTGTTTGTCTCAAAGCTCCTCTCCTGTTGTAAAACTAATGCGGAATGCGGTTGTTTTTTCAAGTTTTTTTTTTTTTTTTTTTAAATATAAAATATTGAAATCCTTGTAAAAGTGAACTTTTGTATTTAAGATGATGTGATCAATGAAAATCTGAAAAATCAGTGAAATTTTGGGATTTTTTTTTTTTTTTTTGAAAATAAATAAATAAATTTAAAAAAAAGTTTTTTTCAGATTTTTGTTTTTCTAATGCGCATCAATAAACGAACGCGCGCGGGAGCTTTGAGACAAATGATTTTTTTAATTTGGCCTAATTACAATAAAAGACATGCTTATTGGCTTTCAACAATGCCATTTTCATATGCTGTTGTATAAGTATACAGTCGTATATGTATCATTATAAGTGTACAGTAGTATATGTATCATTTTGTGTTGTATTTATTAACTTTTCAAATTGAAATCTTCTACACAATTCACATCTCTCAAAATGTTATCTTCATGTTTTAACATGTAGGAATAAACAGCTCCAAGTTCAAAATATTGAATTGTACACATTTTTTTACAAATATCTGAATACAAATAATCCATGTATAATAGTCGTTCCGTTTTGATACTGCACCAATACAGCCAAGTGACCTAAACAAGGCGAAAAATGGAACGTTTCATTATATTTTGTAGATGACGATGTCAGCATAATATTGCTGTTCTGTCAAACCTTGTATTTTCATCTGACCCTTCAGCATGTATAACGTAATACTTACTATATGTTTAACCTTTGGGCAGTCTGTGACCTTTGGTTTTATTTTAATTTGTGTTATCAGTGATTATGTGTTATCATTATTTTAACATATTTTTTTATCCAATGGTTTTGAAAGCCATTTTGTGATATCAGGAATTTTGTGTTAAAAGACATATTCTAGAGTTGGATAAAACCAGGTATTATATTAATACCATTGACAAACAAAATTTGTACTTGAAATTGTAAACTGGTTGTTTTTAACGTAATCATGTCCTTGTCCTAATACAAATAATAGACACTTATGGGTGAAATGTCCTTGAAATGGTAAAACGGAGTGTTTTGACGGCAAAATATCCTTGATTTTAAAGGAAGAGGGGCCCAAGATTGAAATGTCCTCAAAATGCAGAAGGTGTGGTATCTTTATTTCTTTGAATGGTTAAATGTTGCCCCTCTCAATATAATTGAAACCACTACACTACTATTACTATAGAAGGGCATCAGTTGTCTCAATAGAAATTGTGTTTATACAAATAATTGACTAGAAGTATACCAATACAAATTGGCTATCACTACACAGTCATTTTCTTATGCTTGGCATCATGATTACTCAGCTACCACCAGTACTGTGTATGCTTAGTACCCATACACAGTACCCATACAGGTAGCAGCAGAGTAACCCTGATGCCGGGCATTAGAACTTGGCTGTGGATTTGTTTACATGTATGTCGTGAATGGATAAATTTGTTTCATTTCATGTTACAAACGCATAATGTCAAAGAGCATGATACATCAATCATCAATTTACATGGTAGAATTGATTGTCTTGTGTTACCAATGACACATGTCATTCCATCAAAGACTTCATAAATGCCTAGAACCCAAGTAGCATTATTTCTGCTATTTTATTGACCTTTGAAAAATATGCAATTTGTGAGACAAGGTTTGTTTATCTTATTCAACGATTTGTTTTAAATTATGCTATATGTTGCTGCAATATTTTATTATTATTTGGGGTTGTAAATATTTTATTTTTACTTCTGTGGATATGTCTAATTGTTCATGTTTGAGGTAAGGGTATAATAATATATGTATATAGATAATGATACAAAGTTACGAAGATGAAATGTCCGATATCAAAAAGTGCTTGATTCATATGAAGAGCATAATTATAGGTGGTCAATAAATGCGTATGTGTTGTCGGGGGAGAGAGAGAGAGAGAGTGAGAGATTAGACAAATCAACGCACACACACTGATGTTGATGTGTGAATAATGACACGACCCCTCATTCTCTCGAAACAACACATACGCATGTATTGATCTAATTCATACACGACACTATATACAAATCAAAATTCACATAATAAAGCAAGTTTGCTAACACCTGCAATGAAAATCTGCAAACCCGCGATGCCTGAACAACGAATCAAAACAAAGCAAGTGGTGCGCGCATTGAATAGAGCACACATGGAGTGCATTAGACACTTTCAATGCACTCCGCGTGTTTTAGTTTCTTGCTTTCTTGGTTCGACACTACTAAGAGTGTATGAAATATAATTAATGTACATTAGTTTGCCTGATGATTGTGTCCCATGCGGATCACATGAAACTGCCAGTTGCAACTATATTTATATAATAATGATATATGCAGAACCCAAAATGTTTCTGACCATGTGCTATTTATATTTATTTTTTCAAAATTATGTATGGCTCATGTTAAAAATCTGAGATCTACACTTTGTGGGCACATTTCTTCCTCATATTTATTCATAAAAGATGACCTTCATATTCGTAAAATTTAGTTGGTGCTTTTAAAGTTACGATTGATATTACATCTAAATATGATGGGGAAAAATGTCCACTAAAAATAAAATATTCCATTGGATTGCCTTGATTTGCTGACAGTGCGTTATTGGAAGCACATATGCATCTATGGATTACATGGGTGATGGAGTTACAATGTACACATATATTGTCACTGTTCCTAACAATATTTATTTATTTTCACGCTATACTTCCTTCATCTTACTCTGTGCAGTGACATCATATTTACTGTAGGATTCATTGAATACCTTTAGGTATATGTTTTATATATATATATATAGTATGAATAATTGAGAATACAATATTGTGCATAAACTTATAGTTATGACTACTTTTATTCAAAAAGTAATTTGTGTATATAGAAATGCTATATGTATAAGTTATATTTAGATGACATCTACCATTTGTTGTAAGTTCTGAGCTTATATGCTTATTACAAGTTCAATATTAACTCACTTGACAAACTGTCTTCCTTTCATCATTACACTCATATAAAACATATCTGTAAGATAATAGTAGTGTTGTTACAACTCAAGTCAACAACTTTATTTTTACCTATTATATCACTGTTGCGACAAAATCACTAAACCTTGAGCCAAAAGTACCGACTCAATGAGTGAAAGTCAAGTTGAGCCATAAGTGACTCAAGTCAAGTTGAGTCATTTCAGAATTTTTGAAATCAAGTTATATGTCAAGTCAGTAACTTGTATCAAGTCATCAATATTTGTAACTTAAGTCCAAATCAAGTCAAGTTATTGACTCAAGTGGCAGTGGCGTATGCAGGATTCCCTGAAAGGTGTGGGAGGCAGGTTCTCCATTCCTCCGAATGACTTTTTGCCCGGTTACATGTTCCTGATAAGATGCATGTGCGTAGCCGAATCTGGCCATAATTAAGGTACATTTTGGTTTTAAATATTATTCAGAAATGATATTCCTGGACAATATGTCGCGTAGCGCACACAAATCTATTTATATACTAATCTGGTTTCTATTCCCCGACTGACGCCTTGAAATTGGACAGAAATTGTAAAACGCTGTCAATGTCCCCAAATGTGTGCAATACCTTAGAATGATAGTCAAGGATGGGGGGCTGCCTTCCCACTTTAGACACACCACTGTTGAATTGTCACAACACTGACCTTGCAAGAATTACTTTCCATATCTTTTTCAAAAGACTTGAACTTGACTTGATACAGTCACTATTTCTAAAATGTACAGTAATTTATACACTATAGTTCAATAATCCACTGTGAATCTAACATTACTTTTTATAGGTCATTCTCGTTGAGAATCAGTTGAATGTAGAAATAAAATGATAAATGATCAAAGTATTATCACTTCACTACAAGAATATCTTACCCATAGGTACAAGTATAGGCTTCCCCATGACCACCGAGAATTGACTCTACTACACAGACACTACATTTCCAAAAAGTGTCAAATAATGAGCTGCAAAAGAAACCTCTTTTTTTTGTGTGTGCATAAACGTTACAGGAGAACGGTGCTATTTCATGAACCCCAATCAGTATATGGTAGGAAAATAACTATCTAATGTAAATTGACCAGTTTAATTGGACACAGAATATTCAATAAAACAAATTTAAACTGCACATCCCCAACCTGTGATTATTTGAATTTTGCGCCCATTGTCTGTCAAAAGTGCTGATGGCAATATTGTGATGTCGTCTTTAATAAAACTGCCTCGTAATGTGTGCCCTTGCACAGAAGAGATCAGTTTCTTTTGCCACTCAAATTGATATTAGATCACTCAGATGATTTATTCCAATACATGTTATTCAATTATAGCCTTCCATATATGATACATATAGAGCCAATATCATTTGAAGTGAATTCCATACTTACTCAACGAAAACACCACACATTCCCACCACAATCCTCTTATGGACAATTGATACATTTTATAATGCCACATGGAAGACCAAGGTATTTCTATTTGGTGTTTCAACAAGTCATTTCTATCCCATAATATATTAAAGTCTGTATTCATCTTTTAATATTATTCCTCCTCCATATGGTAAGATGTTAGTTCCTGATATTTGCAATAACATTAACTCTTTTACTTCCGCTTCTGAAATGGAGTTGTACAGTCAACCTGGGATAAAACATTTTGTCTAAACTCTCTATTTTTATATTTGTGTGTGTAAATATTGTATTCTTTCAAACTATAAACTGTGGTGTATACACAACTAATCTCAAGGAAACTTGTCTGACATAACCCTGTGAAAGGTTTAGGCCACAGGGGGGAAACTGTTCTACTGGCCCGACCGACCCATTTTTAAAAAAATTGTTTATACCTTTTTTGGATTTTGAATTGTGAAAATTCCCCCTATATTCCCAATTTTGTTGTCAAAAAAACAAACAAAAATGCCTTAATGACCGACACTACCTAAGAGGTTTGTTTGCCTGTAGAACAAGGTATTTTTGTGTGGCCTTAGTAGAGCATTGGTTGTCTTTCATTGCTACTCTTTAATTTTAAGAAAAATAGTATGTCTTTTTCTGTTATTGAACAAAAGAATGCAACTTTTATTAATTCATCAGAATGTTGCCATTTCAAATTGACATTGCTTTTGCCTTTGATTTTGTCAAAAATTTGTTTTGAATCATGAATCTTATTTGGACCAAAAAGCATATAGACCGACTTATTTGGAATTTGGGCATCCCTTGTGCCACAGGCATAAACCAAGTTCCTACATTAGTTTATGAGGGATTAAGATATATTTTGCCTGAGACGATAACAAATTAATCAGGTTTTTAATATGAGCCCAACGGATGTGAGATTTTTTTTAATTTTCTTTTTATTAATTAGGAACATTTTCAAAACAGTTTCAAAAGATCAAAACAATTTTAAAACACAAAAAACCCACTAAAATGCCCAACTGACTGTCTGACCTTAGTTGACATGTCTATCGGCCCATAAATCAAGACTTTCGTATTGCCTAATTGGTTCTTTACAACAATATGCAGTTTGCACCTATGTATTGACTTTTAGGCTGATTCTATACACTGTTATATAATGTTTGTTAAAACTATGCTTATCAGTTAATGTTTGATCTTTCAAATTTATGAAAAATGATGTAATAAAGATGATTTTATCAAGTGAATATTCACCTGGCAAAGTGTTTGTTCTTTGGCTGTCCTATTTATTTCCATATACACCTAACACAAAAGGTTCCTGTCAAGTGCTTTTTGTTGGCCAATTTAAAATCAGTATTCAGTATCAAAAATCTAAGATACGAGTAAATGTCCTCTTCACAATATGAAACACCTCATCCATAAACATTGAGTGGCTCCTTTTTAGGTAATGATCAATGCTTTTATAAACCAAACCTAACAAAAAAAAGTTTTTTCTATGGGATGTCATTGATTTGTATTAAACACTGTGCTATCGAAACCGGTCAGGATGAATGGTGAGCTGTGATTCATTTCACACAAATTGTCACTGCTGAGCACACACTAGGCAATTATATCCCATAGAAATACATTTTACGGCAACTTTGTTATCAGTTGGTCTGGTTACTTTAAGTCATGATAACTTTGAAAGTATCCACTCAATTTTTATGAATGAGGTATCCAATTTCCAGGAACGAATTTGCTTGTTTAAAGGGGCACTGAGAGAACCATATGGAAGTGCACCCTCAATTTTTTTGAAAATCAGTTTTTTCCCCCCTTCGTATTCCTTATAGGCATATACTAACTACCATCTGAAACCATTTACCCTAATTCGCCGTCTATCATGTAAAATTTGACAATTTGGTAGTTTTGATGTAGATCACATTGAAATTATCAGCATCACTCACCACATAACTTGCTTCAACCAAATTTCAATCTAGCGCCATTATTCAACCATTTCCCCGTAAATCATTACACTTCAGGGTTCCTACGTACCTTATCTATTGAAACAATTCCTTTTTTCCAAATTTAGTTTTTCTGGGCAATCTCTCAATCCCTTTAATGAATATCTAAGTTTTTTGATACTGATTACTGTTTCTAAATAAAGCTAACCTTAAAGAACCTGGTAGGGAACATTTTGTGTTAGGTATATTGCGTAAATGTTGCTCATGCACATTTTGTTATAAAAGTGAGATTTGGTAATATAACAATAAAACAGCGTTTCTTTTTTACACAGATATGGCAGTTATAAAATTGTAAATAATTCCGCAAATATCATATCAAAGGGTCATTAGAGAAACACATTAAATAAATCCGCCTTTTAACAGATTATGTACAGGGTGTCCCAAAAGTTTCGAAACCATTTCAAAATAAAATAATTTGCACCTTAGATCTGAAAATATATTTGGATAGAGAACACTTGTAGAAATTGTTTGATACCAAATGTGTAACATTTGCTAAGGCCCTTAATATTCTACACGAGCGGAAATGTTTGTTTACATAATGCGGAATACCATACATTGTTAGATTTTCAAGACGCCAGCTGTGTGTAGCTGTAAACACGTGCTGGAAACTAGAGCTGCTCATTCCTAATACTCCATTCACGTGGCTTTCACAAAATACATTCACTCATTACATTTGGTGCACAACATTAATAGGCTCAATACTATTTTTCAGGATACATTACAGCATAAAAAAATGTATTCAAATTGTTTGGCTGTACGCTGAAACCAAATCAATCAAGTTTACTCAAAAAAGTTCAGAGAACATTTTAATGTTAAAGGCGCACCGGCAAAGTTGACTATTTTGGAACTTAGTGGACAAACACTTAAAGACAGGATCTGTACAAGAAGCAGTTCGCGGTGGTCGTAATAAGACTGGAAGATCATAAGACATGCAGTAGTTACGAGTCCAACGCAATCTGTTCGCCGACTTTCAATACAGTAGAGAACAGGTCAACTGTGCATCATATTTTGTGAAGAGTCTTGAAGAAGTTCCCGTACAAGATACAGATTAAGCAGAATCGTTGCATATAGGTTTTATCAGTCTATTTTAACTGATGTAAATTGTTTATATACACATGGAAAAAAGTATCGCACCACTTTTTTGTTGTTGAAAAGTGCAATTGTGGCCTCGAATTTTGCCACCATGGTGTGATATTAAGGATCATTTGTTTGCGTAAGCTGTCCTACAAAATGCTATGCAATAAAAGGGCCACATTTTAGTTTGTGACGTAATCGATGTAATGTTGTTCAAGGCCAAGGGGAAAATGCATGCTTTTGTCCAAAAACATGCATAAAACAAGTTTGGGTATAACTCGATATTGAATAGACTTTAAAAACTTAAAATAGTCATTATATTAGTTCTGTATTTGGTGCAAGAAATGTTCCATTTAGACATTATAGGCTACAATGCAGTGAATGAGTCCAAACATGCCATTTTTTTGTTGCTCATAAATTCAGTATATACGATGAGGTCACCGTTGATTTTTGTATTATTATTTGACCTCGGTCAACACTTCCGCAATATTGTTTTTGTCATTTGAACTTATTTAAAATTTGACTTATTTTGACCTTTGACCCCATAACCGTTGGGTGTACGGAAAAGGGTGTTTTTCATATTTGAGGACAATCGGGCAACTTTTGAAATTTGACCCCAGATGACCTTTGACCTTGGAAGGCTGGAATGTGTTACCAGGGATTACAACTATAGAGATTAATCATTGGGCCTCTCTATATCGCGTTATATCCAAACTTGTTTTATGCATTTTCCCATTGTACTTGAAAAACATTACATCGATTACGTCACAAACTCAAATGTGGCCCTTTTATTGCATAACATTTTGCTGGACAGTTTTCGTAAACAAATGATCCTTAATATCACACCATGGTGGCAAAATTCGAGGCCACATTTGCACTTTTCAACAAGTGGTGCGATACTTTTTTCCATGTGTATATGTCCTAAAGCTCATAAAATAATATTATTTGAATCTGAGATTTCAAAAAAAATCGCAATGGAAACAACTTCCATATTTCCCATATCCCTCCCTTTGCTTCATCTAATTCATTACATACGCAAACATTATAGTACACGTTATGAGAGTGCAGTTTTACAGGTCGGGAGACCTTCTGTAGTATGGTAATACAGATAGCTGTATTTGTAAATTTTGTATCAACAAATTCTACAAGTGTTCTCTGTGAATTATTTTACTGGAGATATAAAGCTTTATAATTTATTATGGTTTCGAAACTTTTTAGACACTCTGTACAAGCACTGTTATGGGGGGGGGGAAGCCTTGTAATTGTTACTCAGTAAAAGTTCATAACGATTAAAATTCTAACCCTGTCAGCCAACTCCTCATGGTCTAATGGTTAGAGCTGAGGTCTCATAAGCTAAAGGGACATGTACCTGGTTCGAATCCCGGTGTGCAACAACTTTGACATTTTTCAAAGTTGAAAAATGTGCAAGTATGATTGCATTGCAACAATTCGCTGTGCTGGGATATGAAAACAAATCACAAAAATCACAATTTCTTTTTTTTAAATCCATACTTTGTTGAGACTTAGTTAAAACCCTTACCCTAGAAGTGTAGCAGTGGGGATGGATCGAAGAACAGGCCCAGGAATTGAACCCGGGTCACCGGGGTGACAGGCGAGTCAAACAACCACCACACCACGAGCGCTGGGCTTCCCATATATAACCAGGGTTTAGTGCGCCGTGGGATACAAGTTGTGTGCGCGCGCATAGAAGTGCTGCTGGCCGTGTGGTGTAGTAGGTTAGGATTACATGACCCTGGTAGTTGGAGACACATCATTTGAACACAAAACACAAATTGGCAACAAGTTGCAAAACTGTCAAACATTTATTTCTACTCCACATCAATATTGTTTCAACACTATGTACAGTTAAGGCATTATGCCTTGGTACAGTTAAAAGCCCAAAATTATTCATACCCTTTCAAAAATCTGGGTTTTTTTGCATTTTCCTCATATCTATACCAGCTGGAGTTGTGGAATTTTCACTTTACACTAAGGACATTTAGTTTGCATATTAATTGTACCAGTCAATATATTTTGGCTCAACATTGTTTTGCCTGACAATAGAATTAATCAAAATTTGTGTTTGTATACCTGTCAAAAATTATTCACACCCATACCAAGTCTCAGGATTGAGGCAATTTTTTTTTATAATACACATGTTTGTGATTTTCTTTGGCATTTCTTTGTTTTTGAGCTTCAGCTTAAAAATCACTCATTCAGTTATGCAATGCTAATGTGTGGGTCCGTTCTCAATGACCCATTTAGCCACACATGTCTCACTGCACGTAGTAATATAATCCTGTGGAAAATATGATTTGGTGAACAATTTTTATCACATCTCATCTTGATAATCAAATGATCATAACTTTAGAATTATCCAATCAATTTTTATGAATTTTGAAGAATGTTTTTCAGACTTTTGATAAGTTGTAGATTTGGAATAAAATAGCATAATAGCACCTGGTCAGGGTAATATTGCCAAACTGGGTTTGATTACAGTGGCACAACCAAAATGAAGTAGATTCTAATCAAAATGATTTTAAAACTTATCGCTAATAATATATTGCACACATTTTCACAATATCAAAATCACAGTGTTAATAAGTAATAATTTCTTGAGTTTTTAAACTCAAGAAATTAAAATCATCTATAGATTAATTTAAGGTGGCTCTATTGGCTGATGAAAATTTTAGATTTCCTTTAAAATCTGATATGTTCTAGCCCTTGGTTTATCAATTCTGGAACTGAAAATTTTATTTCAATCGGACATTCGGTTGCCGAGATATGGTAGGTCAAAGAGGCATAATACCAACATCTTTGGCAACAACTTTCTTTTTATTTTCTTTGTTTTTTCTAATTCCAGTTGCCATGAAATGTCCTAATTATGGCTAATTATGTATGCATGAAATATGCAAAGTAAAGTTTGTGGACTAATGAGATGAGCTATGATGATGTGACTTGGTACATGGGTAGAACACTTGAAGAGCTAAAAACGTATGTTAGCTTTTGTCTAATTTCCATTTGCATAATTAATTAGGCCCACTAATTAAAATGTTTAAACATTCCAATGTTTGGACGTATAAAGGTTTTTTATTACTCGATATTGAAAGATAGAAAATAGCATGGAAATAGTCACATATGCGGAAATGTAGGTATATCTCTGAGGAAAATATTTTGGGCGAGGACCAATGTCAAAGATTACTCCTAAAGTGTGATTTTAGACCGAAAAGACGGCTAAACAGTGCGAGAAAATCGACATTTTGAATTTATCACAGTGAGCAAGATTCTTCTCTCTGCGAAGACGGTATATAAATATTCATATACTTTGTATTTATCGTGTCTGCCATTGGTCAATTTTGAACCCCACGCGAACAAATTGCTCATTACGTATTCGTCCAATTTTTGGACGGTAGCACAGTGTAACAGTATACAGAGGTCAAAAGGTCAAATCCAATGCAAGTAGACCGTGTATTGGTCGGTTCTCGGATGTGAGCGGTTTCGCAAGGCGAAGTATCAGAGGGTGTTGTTCGATTGTGTGACAGTGAAATACACGGGATACGAAGCAGACTAGGGGGCGCCAGTCTTTCGGACGGGCTCCCGCTAGTAAGTAGGGCCTACCAGATAGAACACCTACAAAATGAAACAACACATAAGTGTTGGAAAATGTATCACGAAATTGGTAAGAATACATTAATGAGTTAAAATATAATGCATATGCCTATTTTCTGACCTGAATTGAATGTTCCCGTCATTAACCCATATCCCATATGAGTAAATATAATGCAGGCCTATATTCTGACCTGAAATTGAATGCTTCCTGTCATTACCTCAAGCTATATCCCATGGTTTTAAGAAACCACAGTATTTCATTACACCTCGTGGCCTCCCTGTTACGCAATCTAGTATAATTTAAATCTCGTAAATAATCAGGACTCTGGCGGGAGCTACCACAGTTGTCAAATCCCACATCTGACACCATGCGAGAAATATTTTGTTTCTATCTCTCTGCGCAAAAAGTAATCCAAGCGTATGCAGGGGATTATGACCACTCGCACATGTTTTTGCCGCACGCACACATCACGCATATGACGCACAGTGCGTTTGCTGCCTTCATGCGCGCCCATGTCCTTCTGTATTCATTTGCTGCTGCAAGGAGGCTTCGCCGATTTGGAGCTGATCAAACTATAGTCATCCTTTAATGATGTAATTTATATAAGGTTCGGGAATTTTATTGGCTAAATTATACCTTGTTTGACTAAAAATTGTTTAAGATTAAAACAGTTTATGGAATAAAATGCAATTTCAAAGGTAACACTATGCATTATGCATAAATCCTGACAGCTTAATGAAATATCCAGCATGCCCTAAAGAAGTGGTTCCCAACCTCTGGGTCGCGACCCTTGGGGTCGCGACGCACTTTTTGTGGGGTCACGGACTAGCCTAATTTAACAATAATAAAATGCTATATGTTTTCATGAAAAGTGTACTGTACTGTAGATAGTTATATAGCAAATATATTGGCTAATAACCCAATGTAACTTATTGCCTCAGCAATAGAATCGATCATTCCAATCGATATCTGCACAGAGATTACGGAGAATTATTGCATGATCATTGACCTATTTACAGCAGCTGTGCGTGCAAATAGAAAACTTCTCACTGGGTAGTCAAGAAGTGCCTGATTACACCTCTTCGTTTCTATACCCAAGTTTAAAGTTATTACGTTTTGTGCAGAAAGATGGCCGGCGCATCACGCGAACAACCTTAAACAGGCTCAACTATCGCATTGACATTGATTATCACATTGACACTAAGGGTAACATTATCAATAATTAGTTGTCAACGTCAAAATAAGTATTAAATGTGAATTATAATGTTGTATCATAGTAACACATGTGACTTTGTTCTGGGAGGGATCGGGCTCTGATGCTGGTTTCTGGAATGGGGTCACCGCCAGAAAAAGGTTGGGAACCACTGCTCTAAAGCATAGGCATAGTGGCATTTATTTTGGGCAGTGGTAAGATTGCCAAATCTAAGAAATCTGCCACTGCCACTCCAAACATGCATCATTTTGTTCATAAGCCGTTTGCAATCTTAGACCATACACCATCTTTGATTGCAAATGAGGTATCAAAAGGACACCTAAAATGGTAGGCGTATAATACACATTAGGTATTATAATTGTAGAATGATCAGATTGAGATTTATAATTAGAACCTTAACAAAAAGTGGGTGTGTGGTTTTGTGTATTTGTTTGATATGCATAGTTTATTATTTTGTGGTGAAGGGCTGTTGGTGGTACGAGGGGCAATGCCTCTCTGCTCCCTACAATCACACACAATACTTATCACACCTACAGGGTGTCTCAGAATGATCTATACCGAGGTAATGCGATTTTCCTCGGCATGAACGCTTTTGATATTGTCCAAATAGTGTTCATATATATCTTGCGCAATCGCAGAATTTTAGATTTTGAAAATTGGACATTTCTGATGGAAAATACAGACTTTTTTGTAACGATAGTAGATTTCAAGTTTTTGTCGAAATGATCCATTATGAAAATCTATAAAGTCACTAACCCTTTTAAACATCAAATTATTTCTGAAATGTTGTTCGCATTATTATTGCACCCTCTCCTTATTTTATTTAGCTTTTTGATAACAATTGATTGTTGTGTGCATAGAAAACAAAGCTTTGATTGAATAGGGCAGGATTTGTTTAGCTTGAGTGGTTTTAACCTTCCTTTCTTTAGCGGGAGTTTTGAATGTAACTTATTTACATGTTTTGAATGTAACTCATTGTTTGAAATGCTGGTAGTGCTATAGAGAATAGCTGTAAAGATGAAGTATGTGAGCCAAAATAGGAAAATACGTTTTTCATCAATTTTCGATATGTCTTGCCACAGCGGAACAAAAAGAGATATCTCAATGAAATTACATAATAAGTAGAAAACATTTCCACCATCATATCGCAAATGTTTAACTTTGAAACACTATTTGTTTTAAATTTTTTATATATTTTTGAAACCCGGTATAGATCATTCTGAGAAACCTTGTATTACATTCAGTTAGGCATCTATACTGGAATTTGTTTTTAATTACATAGCATAAGTACATACATTAGCTCATCGGAATCATGGGCATTATCTACTTGTGTAACCCGTGACATCACATTGCACACGCAACAAATATGCATAAGTTTACATTGTCGAATCATGTATACAAATAGAACACATATAGTACTATTACTAAAGTAGCATTATAATAAATAAATAACCTCACAGAGGATTGCTAAATAACAAAAACATTTTTGGTTACATTCCTGATGTAGGAAATCTATATTTGGTATGCATTTCTTTGTCTGTCCACATATCTAACAGATCTGTCCTATCTCTGAACACCCTTTCTTTCCTAGCTTGCTGGTTCATTGTATTTATTATTTGAAGCTGATTTGCAAAGAACATAGCCATAACCAATGTTGTAAAGCTCAGAGACAGATGTGATCCAGTACTTACAAGATTGCACTAATAATTTCCTGCCAAAAACTTACCTTAATATTTAAAAAGTATTCCTTATACTTAAGATAGTTTCTGACCCCTTCTTAAGTTAAGAAGGAACTAAAAAAGGATATTCTTCTTAAGTTGTTTTATGAAAAAGAAGATAAGATAAATCTTAACTTAAGAAGAGTTCAGGATTTAAGAAGAATCAATTCTTCTTAAATCCAACTTTTAAAACCAACTTAACCCTAACTCCCCGAGCGTGTTTTTGTGAATTAATTTATCATGGAGATAACGGGTCAAATTTGATGGGAAAATCAGTTTCCGGATGCGCCGTGGATCGAACCCGGGCCACATGTGTGCAAGTCTGATGCTCTACCGATTAAGCTACACGGGTGAGGTTCAAACAAACAAAAATTCACAAGTTGAACCATGCACTGAGTGTGGTACGAGATTGACAGGGCTGTCGCGCGGAACAAGATTGTAGCACTGTCAGGTTTTGTAGGTTCCAGGAATGTTAGGGTTAAGAAGGTCTTGAAGTTAAATGAAATAGAACCCAGATCACAATCTATAAATTCAACTTCATTAATTTAACAATTAAGAGAGCACCAACTAGTGTTTATTTCTTACCATGCATGATAAGGTAGTGTGGTGAACAATTGTGGATCAGCAAGCAAGCAAGTAAGCAATTTGGATCTTGTAAGACAAATCAATCAAATGATTCTATACATAAATGCCATGTATTGTTGTAGAATTTTATGAGTGAGAATATAATTGGGGTCGTTTTGCCAATTTATTCACTGGTGATATGGCGCACAAATAGTATAGACAAAAAGGATAAAGAGATTGTCAGTGTTTTATTGCAATTGCTACCTCTGTGGTACAATATTGCCTCATTACCACAAATTCTGTTGATACAATATGTCAAATTAGCAGGACATCAACTACTATTAAAATGGCTAATGATACTATAGGGAGTATGGATAATTCCATCATCTGTCCTTACTCCCCATGTGTACTATCATAATCCATTATTCCATGTTGCTAGGCATTTGGTGTTATACCGATAGTCTGTAAATATGAGTCCACAGTGATGCCACCATAGAAATGCTACTACAACAAAGATATGCCACCATTGATGACTGGAACCTATATAATCAAGTTTACCTGTATACAGAGACAGAGAAAATAAAAGTATTATTATAAGCTAGATGAGCTATACTCATCAATTATAACATTGTAGATCATGTGGTGTGTGGTTTAATATTATATGTTTGTGTTTGGTCATATCAGTTTAATTCAATTCATTTTATTCAACAAGGAACACATAAATCTCTCAAAAAGGTTCTGAATTTTGGTCATTCACCCATACTTTGTATAGTTCATGATATATTCAGATTTTGTTGCATATCAATATACATGTTAATAAATGACACCAAATTTGTAGCAATCACTTATTTTAGTGCTCAGCCACTTGCTTGAGAATGAGAACTTCATCTCAATCTTATGATGTGCCAAAGAAACTGCTACTTGGTGTTCAATAGTCAATAGCCCATCTCTCTATATACTGTCAATGTATGATCACTTCATTGAACAAATAGCAACAAGTTGTTCTTTTGAGCATAAAACAGGTGATTATGGCACATTGAGTTGAAACCACTTCACATTCTCAAACACATTGCTGAGCACTGAAACAAATGATTGCTACGAATGTGGTATAGTTGGAAAGATGATCACACCAGCTTTCAATTGATGTAAAACAGTATCACAAAATATTCAAGATACTATACGCGATTACATTTTTGTTTCCACAATTGGTACCAAAATCTAAGTTTTGATTAAAAAATGGAGGAATTAAGTCCTACACATTTGATTAAAATATTACCTGGAAAACATCTTTCAGGAAACTTTGTAGAATAGAACACTAAAGCCAGGATCCCCAAGATATAGACAACCACCACCATGAAGAGAAATCTCTGTCAAAGTCAAATTGAAATGATAAAATGTTAAATACTAACATGTGAACTACAGTAAACCAATGCTATGTGTATGTTACTGTGTGTCACAATACGCGGTTGCAGAGTTTCAGCACTGGAAGTCACAATCCCACAATGCAAAGAGCATTTTGCATTACATTGTTGGACTGAATGTGGGTACAGCTTGGCTTCTAGTGCTAACACTGAAACTGTGTATTCATTTGAAAACCTAAGTGGAATAAAAATAATGGTATAACAGGCAGCAGACAATTAGTACAGAATAATTTTTATGTTATTATTATTTATTTATTTATTTTTGTATTGACATTTTTTACATACGAAGGCAACATTTTAAGAATTGTGGAAAAATTGTTTACATCCCTTTTCAGCTTGATCTGATGGTTTTGAAGCGCCTGTTCTTTGAAATAAATGTAGAATGCGGAATAACGTGCTGACCCCTGATGATTTAATTGCATTACGGCCTGGAAATAGGCAGCAACGAATTCATAGTGTCAAATTAAAAGCCTTCTCTTTTTGCTAATTTACATATTAAACCACTCCTTATACATAAGAATTAGCATTACCTGTACAACCGGTGCTTGTAATCCACCATTAAGATATATCCAATGTACAACAGGTCCTACACCATAGGCTACAGCAGAACTATATAATATCAATCGCCTTGTAGCCCATCGGGCTGTCAGAAAACGACTATGAAGTTGTACAACAATAGTCAAAAACAGTAAGCTACACACAATCACAAGATGCACGTTACGCCAGTACTGAAAATAATCAAACATAATTATACAGGTTATTTGAAAAGACTTTCTCTCCATATTAACCCTAACTCTACTCCCCACTTTTTTCAGAATTTTTTCTTCAACGCAGAAAATCGACCAAAATATCCCCCCGATCCCCCCGGGATTTGATCCAGGGACTCTCGCACCAGAGGCGAGGGATTCCACACTTCACCACGGCTGTCAAGCACAGTTCTGGGCAGTGTATTGCCCAGACTGTATGTATTGGGTCCATTTTTTCATCAAAAAACTTCCACGCCGGGTGGTACCAACGTGCCCAGTCGTGGTATTTTGGGGTATATAGTAGTGTTAGGATTAAAGCAACAAAATTCAAGCTGAATTTAAATGTTTAACAAAAAATAATTTTGGGTTAGCAAGTTTATTCGTTCATTTGTTTGTATGTTCATTCAACATTTACTTGTCTATTTATTGATTGATTCATTACACACAACTGTATAGGGTGAGTAAAAAAAACTGCAATAGTGGAAAGAAGCCATCTTGTTTGCAAAACCAAGTTGAAGTTTGAAACTTTATTTGTTCCCAACTTTATGTGTAAAAATACTGCAAGTCACGACTTGCGAATCCCCCTGGCTGGGAGATCAACTAAATGAGGTCAAAGGTCATATATGGGTCATGTTCCCCCGGTGTTCATGTTTCTTTTCTCCAAGTTTGAGGTCAATCGGGCAACTTTAACAATTTGACCTCTAGATGACCTTTGACCTCAGATGACCTCTAATTATTTTTTGACATGTTCCCTTGGTGTTCATTGCACGATGTTACCCCTTGGTGACCTTTGACCTGGGATGACCTCTAATAACCGTTGACCTGGGATGACCTCTAATTTTAGACATGTTCACCCGGTGTTGAGTTTCTTTCCTCCAAGTATGACGTCAATCGGGCAATATTTACGATTTGACCTCTGGATGACCTTTGACCTCGGATGACCTCGGATGACCTCTAATTATTTTTTGACATGTTCCCCCGGTGTTCATTGCACAATTTAACCCCTCATTGACCTTTGACCTTTAATGATTGTTGACCTCGGATGACCTCTAACATATTTTAGACATGTTCCCCCGGTGTTCATGTTTCTTGTCTCCAAGTTTGACGTCAATCGGGCAACTTTTACGATTTGACCTCTGGATGACCTTTGACCTCAGATGACCTCTAGACATGTTCACCCGGTGTTCGTGTTCATGACCTCGGATGACCTCTAATTATTTTTTGACATGTTCCCCCAGTGTTCATTGCAAAATTTAACCCCTCATTGACCTTTAATGACTGTTGACCTCGGATGACCTCTAATTTATTTTAGACATGTTCCCCCGGTGTTCATGTTTCTTGTCTCCAAGTTTGACCTCAATCGGGCAACTTTTACGATTTGACCTCTGGATGACCTTTGACCTCAGATGACCTCTAATTTATTTTAGACATGTTCACCCGGTGTTCATGTTTCTCGTCTCCAAGTTTGACGTCAATCGGGCAACTTTACGATTTGACCTCTGGATGACCTTTGACCTCAGATGACCTCTAATTTATTTTAGACATGTTCACCCGGTGTTCATGTTTCTTGTCTCCAAGTTTGACGTCAATCGGGCAACTTTTACGATTTGACCTCTGGATGATCTTTGACCTCAGATGACCTCTAATTTATTTTGCTTGCTTACTTACTTGCTTAAGGCGTCCCGAAGGGACGGACTTCTGTGATGGCCTTCCATACTGGTCTTTCAAGCATGCAGTTTTTCATGTCCTGCCTAGTTAGTCCTGTATCCTCTGATAAAAGCTTGATGTAATTCTTTCGTGGTGGTCCTCTAGCCTTGTGTCCATGCTTGGGTTGCCACAGGAGAACTTTGGAGACTGCTTCCTCTTCCCTTCTGGCACAGTGGCCGGCAAATTTTAATCTCCTCCGTCTTAGCCTCTCTGATATTGGTAGCAGGTTCCCATATAGATCTTTGTTGGTGGTGTGAGATTGCCATGATACATTAAGTGCTTTTCTTAAGAGGCGAGTGTAGCAACCATCCAGCGCTTTTCTCATTTTAGCTGTTAGTGTCCAAGTCTCGGCTCCATAGGTCAAAACAGATTCAACAGTGGTGGTAAACAGCTTTATTTTCAGGTTTCTTGGGAGTTTACTGTTCCATATTTTTGTCATGCTGTTACAGGCTTTCCAAGCTTGAGCCTTTCTTATGTTGAAATCTTGTTCACTACTAGCAATCCAGGCACCAAGGTATTTGAAGTCTTGGACAATTTCAAGATCATTACCATCCAGTGTTTTAATTGGTGTTGGAGCTTCTTTGTACAGCATTGCCTTTGTTTTTTTGGCGTTCATCCCAAGACCAACTGTAAGCGCAGCTGCTTCCACCAGATGTAGTAGTTCCTCTGCATCCCGTAGATTGTCAGCAAGGAGAGCAATGTCGTCTGCGAAGTCGAGGTCTGTAATTGTCTGCGGCCCTATTCTTCTACTTTGCCTGGGAACAAGTGTGAAGCCTAGTTGCTCTTCTTTTCCTGCCAATGCCTTCCTCAGTACATAGTCTAGGATGATTATGAACAAAAACGGTGCTAGTGTATCACCCTGAAGAACCCCTGCTTGTATTTCAAAGTCCTTAGTGATGCCATCTGGAGAAGTAACATGTGCTTTGGTTTGTTGGTATGTAAGTCCAATGGCAGCCACTAGCCTCTCTGGTACACCATAGGCTCGTAATATATCCAACATCTTACCACGATGGACGGTATCAAATGCTTTTTTGAAGTCTATGAAGACCAATGCTGCAATGAGGTTGTTGTTCTTAATTTCCTCTACTATCCTTCTTAATGCCAGAATTTGAGACACTGTTGATCTACCTGGGCGAAAACCATTTTGATTGATTCGTAGAACCGGGTCTAGGTGAGGTCGAATTCTGTTAAGGAGCAGCCTGTTGTAAGTTTTTGCTACAATGGACGATAAGCAGATTCCCCTATAGTTCTTTCCTTCTCGTAAATCTCCACTCTTTGGAATTGGGATGAGATTTAGTATGGACCACTGGTCTGGTTTTCTCCCATTTATAAGCGCATCATTGCAGAAGTTAAGAATTATATCATCCAGGTCACATCTTTTGAGAACTTCCGATGGGATCTCGTCTTCGCCGGGGCTTTTGCCTTCAGTAATATTCTTCTTGGCAGCGTTGTATTCTTTCTGATCAAAAGCGTCTGTTCGTATGTTAAATTCCTGAAACAATTGACTTATTTCTTCATCCTCATTTGTTATGACTGGATTATCCTTTTCTGATGCATTGTGGGATCCAGGATGGGATTTTGCACTTTTGCGATCCCACAATGCAACAGAAAAGGATAATCAATGACTTTTTTCGATTCGCGATAAACCTTATGCACTGGTCCCCAAACTGTTATTGTGACATTCCACACTAATTAAAAATGCAACGCAAGCCTTTGCGCATGAAACTGCGCTGCATTGCATGGTTGTGCCATGTGTTTTGCATTTGGGTGGGGCTGCGCCAAATTGCAAATATTCAGCAATGCAACAGATATGTGCATCGGGCGCACATACGTGCAAAGAATTACTTTATACATGACGAAGGGCCAGATGGATATACGAGGTTTTGACAGAACAGCGACGATATTACATCTTACCTGGAAACAATAGAATGCATAGTACACAGCTGGGAAATAACATCCAAGTAATCCAATGGATATGCCAGCAATATCCAGACCTAACCAACGCTTACAAACATTTTCTGAATGACAACAGAACAGATGATAACCAGCGGAACACAGCATACAAAACTGCAGGGATGGAAAAAGGAGATTAAAATGGGGGTACAAATTAGTGCTAGTCTATGTTTAGGGCAATAAAACAATGCAATTTTCAACAGTTTTCACAACAAATTTCAAAAGAGAAAATCAAAGTGATGAATATTTCACCCTATGTACAGGTCAGTGATAATCTGACATATTGCAAAAATGATTGGATTGTGGATTAACATCATAATTCTAATTATATATTTTATTAATTAGTTTGTTTTAATTTGAATGAGAGGTACCAATTTGATTTATAGCATTGTGTGATGTTTTACGGGAGGTTGTAAAAGAGAAATGTTTCCTTTACAGAAAATGTCCATTTCGCAAACAAAGTAATGTGCAATTGTACATTGTCACAATTGAAAGAAAACAGTTATGTACCAATAGTCACAAAACAAGATACAGCAAAATGGGTTTTACCTGAAAGCAAGCTAAATACACAGTGTATATGATATGATCCGCATAAGAACCATCAAACCCTGGTATAGTTATTATGTTGTCATACACCGTCAGGAATAGGAAGATGAGGAAGCCTATGATGTGTGTCCACACGTTGATTGTTTCATTGGACCATATAAACAAACTGCAAGGTATAATAAAACAAATTAAAAAACAATGTTGTAGCATATAGGCTGATGTTTAAAAGCAATCTAATACTAATATGAATTTTATTAAACCTGAAATTATGTGTTATGAAAGCACCTTATTCAGACCATGATCAACATAAATATTTATTTTTAAAGAATGAAAATATGTTAGATTATAAAATACAAGAAGATAATGAAGATATATCTAGTCGCTGGCATAGTGCACATTAGAATATAACTGTTACCGGGTCAACTAACTCAAGCTAACTTTGTTATGGACCACTGATCAAAATAATCATAACATAAAGCCTATGGCTTATCATAATTTTGAACAGACATATGGGCCCAGGCTTGAACCAATAACCATATGAATTGTTTGTGTTTGTTTCTATCTGATATTCAGCCTGATCAGTTTTGAATCAGAATGGAGGAAAGCACCCTCATTAAATGATTTACAGTTATTTTTAGTTGGAGCAGGAATGAGTTTGAGCAAAACCTTATTGGCTTTTGATAATGCTGATTGGGTTGCACAGTAACTTGAACTAAAGTATCCACATTTTTGAGACATAATTACCTTTTTATACACTGACTAGCTGATAGAGATGATCGGTAGCCTTTTTTAACATATGGGTTTCCTTGTAAATAGTGCGGCACCTCTCCATAGTTATGTAACATTATGGGCTTGTTATCATCGCTTGGTAACAGATCATCCATCTTGTTGCTTTGTCAATTATGACCTAACTGTTAAAGGAATATAAGGAAAGAAACACTGTTGGTAAAACATAATTTAAGCATCTTAAAAATGTAAAATGGTTCATAGCATTATAGACAGACTAAATATCGTTTTGTGTAAAATACATCCCTTATCCTAAAAAGGACTATTCAAATACACACACAGGCGTTAGAAAGAAGAACTTTTGACAAACCTGGAAACGTGGATGAAATAAGGCAATGCAAAAAAAGAAAGAAAAGAAATCACAAAAAAAAAAACAACACTCAAACAGACTGAAAATATATTAAACAGTGTGGGGTATGTAAGTATGTGTAATTGTGATGTTATGATGCGAGGTGCATTGCCCAGGTATCAATTACTTGGGGAAAACACCCCCTATGCCTCTGTTAAAACTGTGGTCGTAATTTCCAGTCATGAATCTCGCCGCTTGCCATAACTGCTTCTACATGTACATGTATATATTGTAAAACGTTTTATTTGTTGTTTGACCTAGGGTTCCAAGCTGCAGACAAATACTTGAACTTTGGACGCACAAGAACTTGGTTTGCACAGGTCTTATCGGCAGGTAAAGATGATGATAAGTTTCTCCTGAGTACACCAGTGTTCGCAGAGTGTCTGCTGAGATGGATTGCACATGATCTTTACAGTCAAGATGGCTGTTGATATTTACCCCAGGTATTTGTGTTTTTGGTTGTTGACTTTTGTAAATGTGTCAACAATAGACTCACTCAACATTGGCAGCTGACTGGGATCACCATTTCTGTGTGACTTCCGAACCATGGTGCGCTAAACATGCCTTCTTCAATATGCATGGGGGTGAGGTTATTGAAAATTGCAATTTGTATCTCATTCTCAATTGAAATCAACAAACACAGTATATACTATTTTGAGAACCACACTACACTGGGATTGATCCCATTATTAAACGATCCACCAATTGAACTACGATGCAGCAGTGATTGTACAAGTATTTTTATCCTCTTATCCGCTGCGCCACCTCGCCACTATTCAAGTTCTGCACAATACACTACAGTACACACTACTAGGGAGTTCGGTGATTTTTAGATTTTTTCAGCAAACCCTAACAAATTTGGTATCATAAGAGAGAGGAAGTTAAGAGAACGACAATAGTGGTAAAACCAGCTTCATAGAATAAAGTATAGTGAAGTTATGATTTTTTTTTAACTTTTAAAAATGCGTTTTCGATATCTGCCAATTTTTTTGCTGATCCGGTATGATTGATTATTAATGTTGACAAACCCATTTATCCATTTTATAGGGGAGAAAACCATGCACATTTGGTATCACTAGAAAGAGAATTAAAAAAGGAAAACACTGAAGCATAATATACTTCAACAGCTTTAAGAAAGTAAAGGCGAAAGAAAGAGCGAAAGGAAGAAATTTGTCAAAACACTTTTTTGGGGGGACCAAACCTGTACCATCCCTCCAGTCTTCAATATTACCGTACGGCCGCTGGAGCTGTACTGTAAGGTAGCGACGTAAGAGGGCGACTGAGAGTTACAGTCTACAGCCAGCGCCGCGCACCAATTTTGTCTCAGCTTGAGTCTGCACCTTATACGGCAAAACCTCTGGCGACAATTTATGAGTGTTCTAATGCCATCAAAAACTTGTCAAACTTAATCAAAAAACTCTCAAATGTTCATTTCTGATGGTTTTAATTGGTTTCCTTAAGTTCTTCTACATGTATATGAAATCTAACCTTTCTGAAAAAGAAATTCAGTAAAATTTACCTTGACTTTGTATCAAAATTGATCTGTCCACAACTTTTTTATTAGTTCACACACGCTAACCAGTTTGGTCTCAAACGATAGAGGTCAATTTTTCATTAAGTTCATGACCTTTAATCTCAAATAAACAGACTTACTTCCGCAGTACAATGCTTTGAAAGTAGTGCGCATGTGATATGAAAAGAAGAAGAAAAAAAGATGACGCCGTCCATGTCACTCGCTTTGGTTTCGCGAGAAGCATGATTTTCAACCTTTTTTCAAGTACTTGCGTAATTAATTTTTAAGGAAATATTGATGTGGTTGGAAAGATCTATTCTTCTTCCTTCCGAAGATTTTTCAGTGGTTGATTTGACCCACAGAAAGTGTTTTTGCAAGGTAAGCAAGTACCCTTACTTTCACACACAAACTACGAATTACGAATTAGACCATTCGCTGGACTACCTAACACTACATGTACGTCTACCAACTACGATCTATCTATTCCATTTCTATCTATCTAATCTTAAAATCTATGTTAATTGTCATAAAAGTCCATGCCATAAAGTCCATACCATTGGATCTTCTATTCCACCACCAATGGTATCCGCTCTTCACAAACTGACATGATTATTATGGACTTCTCCAAAGCTTTTGACAGCGTCCCCCACAACCGCTTATTAAATAAACTTGCAAGGTATGGCATCCACAACACTACACTTACATGGATTTCCAACTTTCTCAAGCACCGTGAACAAAGGGTCGTCCTCGGTGGTGAACACTCGACTTGGGCTGATGTTGTTTCAGGCGTCCCACAGGGAACAGTGCTTGGTCCGTTGCTTTTCCTTGTTTACATCAACGACCTCCCTGACAACATTCACTCCTCAGTCCGTTTATTTGCTGACGACTGTGTGATATATCGTGAAATACATTCATTTGATTCTGAGGAGCTACAGTCCGACCTAAACACACTGGTGAAAAGGGAGAAGGATTGGCAGTTGTCGTTCAACCCCTCCAAGTGCTTTGTAATGAGACTCACACATGCACGTTCCACAGAGCGCTTTGAGTACAAAATGGGTGAAAACATACTCAGTGAAACCGATGGACACCCCTACCTTGGAGTCTTTATCACAAATAAGCTCCAATGGAACACACACATCCATCAAATAACAGCCAAGGTAAACCGGTCCCTGGGTTTCATCCGTAGAAACCTTTACTCCTGCCCAACTAAAACCAAAGAGGCGGCCTACAACACCCTCGTCCGGCCTCTAGTGGAGTACTCCTCCGCTGTCTGGGATCCACACACAAAGGACTTACAAAATAAAGTGGAAATTATACAAAGGAGATCAGCCAGATTTGTGTGTGGAGACTTCAAAACCAGATCCAAGGGCAGAGTAACTAAAATGATACAAAACCTCAGATGGGTCTCTCTCACCAACAGGAGACTGGCTCGCAGGCTAACAGTCCTTCAACAAGCCAGGCTTGGTCTCCTATCCTTGCCCCTCGACTCACAGCTACAGCCCGCCCAGCGTCGTACATGGCAGCTTCATTGTAACGCATACAATCAAATCGCAAACAACAAAGACTGCCTCAAATATGCATATTTCCCCCGCACAATACGTGACTGGAACTCACTCCCGGAACACATCACAAACATTGACTCCCTACCGAAATTCAAGAACACCCTTGCAAACCATCTGCAAAAGCTAAGCAAGCAAGACTAAGCACAACACATCATAACATGCGCACACAACCCTGTCCGTTTGGCTCCATCAGGAGCGTTGGACAGTATTTTACCAGAACCAGAACCAGAACCAGAACCAGTGTTTACACGATCTAAACAGAAAAAAGTGCAGAATTTCTGGCAATCCTGTATTTTAGGGGGTTAAATTGATTGACGGAATAAACCGTATACAGCGTATACTGAGGAATGGCATTATTCCGTCAGATCAATTTAACCCCCTAAAATACAGGATTGCCGAATTTCTTTGCAGCTGACACATAGGACGGGGCGGACCTACGTCATGCCGGTGAAAATAATCAAATGCCGGTGAAAACAACTTGCGCAGATCAATCATTATAAGACAACCGCATTGCGACTCTACACTACAGTCTACTGCGAATCAAGTCAATGCAAGTGCGTACGTAACGCTCAGCGTTGAGTGCGTGCATGGAATGTTTTGCTTTTGAAACACTTGTTGCCAAGCACATTTGCTAAAAATAACTAAAGTCCGCCCTTGCCTATTATGATCACTCATTATGGGTGCATACCACTATTACGCGCTAACTGTGTTTCTATGAGAAAGATGCCTCGGGAAAACGGCAATATCTTGAGTTACCTTGCGACTCATTTAATGAAATCTTGGAATATTTATTAACACACATAGATCTTACCTGGGTCAAAAACTCAGATGGGAGTGACCGATTACATTTTTCAATATTTCCCCTTTATACTGAGTAGTATTTTTTAACACGAAATTAGACCTTGTAGCCCGTTGTGACCAATGTGTATCCCTCCGCCAATATTTTCAAATAAAACAGTAGCTGTATACTCTTTTCATTCGAATTATCTCAGGTACACTTCAGTGAACAAATATAGACCAAATTCAATAATTTTAAATGACATATCATGTCAATATTAACCATTCTTTCCGTTATTTAGGAACTACATTCGTGATCGCGATCGACGGAAGCTGGGCGTTGGACTGTAATAGTGGTGTGCACCCTTAAAGAGACCCATTTTCATCTAATTTCAGAAATCATTATTACATATTAAAGAGCAGAAAATTTCAAATTAAATTGTAAATTTGTATTCGATTTGGATACTCCGTTTGGTAAATACAACATGTACAAGCTACATACCACTTGAAATTCATAAAAACCCTCAATTTTTGTCATATTTTGGGATTCCCAGATATCAATTTTCACTTTTACAACGAAGGCCCGTATTTCTTGATCTTATTGAATGTTAAAAGGATGCATGCTTCATCTTTTTTGATACACTACTCTTACTATAACATAGCAAAGCATGTTCATTCATTTGGTCATGATATACTTGCAATAACTGTCACCAATATACCGGGGGAAAGGAAGTACATGTTTATGTAAATATGCACGAAGCCACACATTATTGGATAATATTCATGATTTTTAATTCAATTGTCGTGTAGTCCTACATGTATATTGATGTTTTAGATATCATAAGTATATTTTCAAAACTATTTGTATCATAAGATTGCCTACATTTGCCTGACCACTCCACAAAGTTGTATTGATCAAAACTCTCACGAAATATGTCAGTAGGCCTAAGACCTACAGGTCAAAACGATGTCGATATTTTGATTTCTGGTGCGTTTTGCCCCGGTATCCCCATCTCTCCCCCACCCCACCCCACGCCCGTGGAATGAGTTTCTGAGTCATTATGCTTTTGTTTTGATGTCAATGGATGTTATATGTTTTGTTTGTAAACTAAATAAAAATACTGAGTTTTCACACACAATCTCGCTCACTGGTATCTTTAAATATGATGGTCCGACAATAACAAATTGCAATTGTCCGAAATAGCAACGGTCAGGCGCGCACCCGACTGATTTTGCCCGTTTGGCCCGTATTTTGACAATTTCGCACTTTAATGAATGAAAAAGTCAAATATAATAGTGTCAAATGTTGCGATTATTACTTCAAATGTATTTTCAAAATATAAAACTAGCATAAAATGCTACACAAACCAAGTTTTGCAACCACAAAGCCCGTAATCGCCTGGTTTTAAAGACTATCTCTGTGCTCCCTTTAAGGGTGCATACCACTATTACGCTAAACGTGTGTTTCTATGGGAAAGATGCCTCGGGAAAACGGCAATATCTTGAGTTACCTTGCGACTCATTTAAGGCCATCTGCAATGAATTCTTAGTTTCCTGTTGGAGATTTTAAACTGGAACCAGGTGAGAATTCATTATTCATTATTCATTGTTTTGTGTCAATTCATTATTGACTTCCAAATGAATATAAACTTCCAATATTTGAGCGGTTTGAATACCAGGATGTACATAAAAATGGGCTAATGCTTCGATCCTGTATACATCGTAGGCCCCGGAAAAAACATGATTTCTCATGATCTTAAAAGTAAATAAGCTTACTGTTTAATAGTCCAATTTTCTTCTGCGTGACAACATATTAATTTTGAAAGTTATCCCTGGTAGAGAGGTTTCATAATTCATTGTCATTATAATTATTCCAATTTTAATTTCTGCTGTTTTGATTTTTGTTTACGCCTAAAAACGCCTATTCGTCAATACTATTGTATACAAAGGAACTCACGCAACTTTAGCGTTTTTAAGCATGCAAACGAGACTAATTTTCGCTGATTGCATGGGTTTCGCAACTACGTGTTATCGGATTAATGAAGCAGGCTTACGTGGGGAACCACTACGAGAACAACAAAATCAACAAGTTTGCAAAATGTCGGAACCGCATCAGACTCCCGGGAGATTCGCTTCTCTATTGTGATGATGATTTTAACGAACTTTTGCAGAACAAAGATTCTGCAAATACAATTAAATCAACACGCAACGCAACAATGGGTAAACGCCTGATATAAATAATAATAATAATATTGGATGTCTTATTTTCGGGTGATACAAGAAAATATTGCACTCGCTATAAAAAATATTGCACTCGTCTCCGACTCGTGCAATATTTGTTATAGCTTGTGCAATATTTTCTTGTATCACCCTCAAAGCCATCCGGCAATATCCTCAAATAGGTCTAACATACAGAATAAAGCACACAGCTAGGGTTGTCCAGTTTCGCATTTGCGAGCGGCGCCCTTCACCGTATACCAAAATGTTGACAGGTGTTGCTACGTCATCTGGCCCAAATACGGCGACACTCGCGGGAGTGGACGACGCCTGGTTTCAAATGATGGTAAGTTGAATATTTTGCCGGCAAACACGAAATTAGACCTAATATCTATAGCCCGTTGTGACCAATGTGTATCCCTCCGCCAATATTTTCAAATAAAACAGTAGATGTATGTATACTCTTTTCATTCGAATTATCTCAGGTACACTTCAGTGAACAAATATAGACCAAATTCAATAATTTTGAATGACATCATAGAGGAATTAAACTAAGGAGGGGTCACTCTTTTTGAAAGTCGCACTGATATGGGCTGGGACGCCCTCAAAAACCGCCAGGTCAATCCAGTTAAATTAGACTACGTTGCAGTGGCCCGCTTGAAACTTAGTGTATAAAGTGTATGACTATTTCTGTACTCTTGTAATAGTTCGGTACAATACAGTTAAAACAGACTTTGCATCAGTCTAATGAAATCAGCGCGAAAACGAAGTCATGTAATTGAACACGGAGTCCTAATGAACAATTTTATTTTTCATTGTTTAAAATGCTAATCGATTAATTGTTTTAATTTTGAAATAAGTATGGGGATCATCAACGCGTACGAAATGTGATGGCTCGTAAATATATATCTTTATCAACGACTATGCCAAAACAGTTAGTCTAGTGTAGCGTAGTGGCCACGCTCTAGCGCTTCCACGCAGGAATCCCGGGTTCAATTCCTCATCCAACCATATCATTAATATATATATGGCTGGTTTTTTTGTAACATACACCTTTCTGCAGCGTTCATAGTTAACTCACCGGATCTGAACAAACGAAAAGCCCCTATAAATTATATATTTTGTAGTATGGGATAAACGCTGGGGCTGCTATGCAGTGCAGTGATGATAAACCATTTGATGATTTGATGATGTTATTATATAATATTATGCCACGTTATGCCTTGGTGTAAATACTCAAAATTAAAAGAAATGCTTATCCTGGGTGCAGGTGTGTTTAGCTCAATTGAAAGTTGAAGAAGGCGCAAGCCCTGGCACAAGTTAAATTTACAAAGCAGAATTTGAACTTTACAAAGCAGATAACTTTAGGCTCTACCTATATATGGCTGGTTTTTTTGTAACATACACCTTTCTGCAGCGTTCATAGTTAACTCACCGGATCTGAACAAACGAAAAGCCCCTATAAATAATATATTTTGTAGTATGGGATAAACGCTGGGGCTGCTATGCAGTGCAGTGATGATAAACCATTTGATGATGTTATTATATAATATTATGCCACGTTATGCCTAAGTGGTGTAAATACTCAAAATTAAAAGAAATGCTTATCCTGGGTGCAGGTGTGTTTAGCTCAATTGAAAATTGAAGAAGGCGCAAGCCCGGGCACAAGTTAAATTTACAAAGCAGAATTTGAACTTTACAAAGCAGATAACTTTAGGCTCTACCTAATGGTTATGTAATAGGCCTACTTTTCTATTCTCGAGGTCATGATGGTGTTTTTTAGACTTTTTGAAGTCATGTCTTGCAAGGCAAAACGGTTAGCAATAAAATAATGGCAAATCAAGATACGACTGAAAGCAAGTTGTAAGAATTTATACAGTTCTTCATACCACAAGGCTATATGCAATAATGCAAGACATGTCCCGTGATGAAATATCACCACGAAGACACGTAATATAACACGCATACTGTAAGACCATTAGTCATTAGCCAGAAGCCGTCGGGGAAGTGTAGTGGCTCGTGTCTACTAAGCATGCTAAGGGTACACTGTTACCGTTCCACACTTGCAAGACAAAACTTCAAAAACTCGCCCAAACCGCTCATTTTTACCCAGCGCGACAAGCCCCAAAACCACCTCATTCGCAGCAGGTCGCTGCACGTTAACACACATGATTCAATGCATAAAATCAAAAATATCAGTATATGAAACAGAGATATGAAGCTATCGAAATAGAGCTGTCGTCTGCTAACCTCTATAGACTTATGAAAGTCTTTATTTACGCTATATTGTGATTGTTTACGCTAGTTGTTCAACGTGTATTCATTCGTGTGGGTGTGGGTGCTTGTTGCATTTCCCCCTCACATGGAATATCGTCAGCCGGCTTCGATAATTGCCTAACTCACTTTTCAGCAAAATTGAGTTTTTTGCATAAATCATGACTTCATTACATTATGCACATGCTGTTATAATACCTAAGTCATTGACCAATCAAAAGTGTTGATAAATGAAGAGCTTTGTTTTAAAAGGGCCACCAGACCACTCCAACATGTTACTTATTTTGCATTATTGAATTTGCATTGACAAATCCATGGAATTAATCAAATTATTGTATGGCTGTGTTCATCTGTTTCTATGACTTGGATTAGTACATCCATCCACGCCAATCCTCAATTGGCGTGCATGGATGCACTAATCCAAGTCACATCAACAATACAAGCCTAACATCAACAATACAAGCGTCATTCCACATAATGAATATCCATCCATCAATAATGCAAAATGAGTAACAGGTACACAGGTAACAGGTTTCATACTTTTGTTGTTTTCTAAGAACTAGAAAAAATGAGTTAGGCAATTATCGAAGCAGGCTGACGATATGTTATTTCATTACAACTAGGCCTATTGCATGTACTGCATAGCTATTTAATTGGATACAAAGTCATAATGATAGGTTTGGTGATGCGTTGGCTTGCGAAACTGTGTCCAAGCTCTGTGTAGCCCCACTTGGATTGTCTGGGTTTTTGCCGGACAAACCTTAACTGGATTGGACTGGCGCCTTTAGAGGGCGGTATACACGGTGTTTTCCATAGATATCTTATGCGCCGTAAGGCGCTAGATAGGAAACTCCCCGCGTATTTGCTGCGTAAAGTGAAGCCGAACGTTTTTGTTTACATTTTACGCAGCCGTGCGTACTTCTGAAAAAATATTACGCACATACGCAGCCCTTTCCGCGTTATTTGTCAGGGGCTGCGTATCATCACGCCGCAAACAGCGAATTTAATCAGAAACGAAGCTGTCTCTTTTTCTAATTTAGATTGAAACTGTTTCGAAGTTATCCTATCTTTCTCAGAAATAAGTTGATCCTTCTGCGTTTTTCGGACTGCCTTTACAACCGTGACCTGGCCTCGTGATGTTGAAAGTAATATTGTTTTTGAAATAAAAATATGAAGTGAGTTTCTAGATTGAAGTAGAAACATTTTTATACTGTTTGGAAGCGTTTTTGTTTTTTCAATTTTATTTGAAACTAAACACTTTTTGAATTAAATCTTGATTTTATGATAGCCGTTTTTTAATCTATAAGTTGTTTTTCTCATCATTTTTTCACAATCACAACTAATTGATCATTTCTGTCTTCACTATCACGCTAGTAAAATAGCCTAATGACATGCAGGTAAACTAGATCAAAGAGTGACTATAAATAGAAAAGAACTATAACAGGCCGCGCCTAGGCCTACTATAATAATTATAGCGACAAAAAGGCACCTCCACTCAATTATTCGAGTGCAAACATTTAGAACAATACAAATTTAGGCCTATAGAAAGAACAAACGGCAAATAACAAAAACAAAAGCAAATTTCCCAATACAAAAAGAAATGGACCCAAACAAGTTACACCGATTTTTTTTTGACACATAATGTGTGTTTTTGAATTTGAACAATATTTGTATCCAATCCGTGACATACCATAACATATTCGAATTTTAGATGTATTTTGAACAAGAAATTGACATATCCTAAAATCAGTATCATCACAAAGTCAGTTTTTCAGTTGAAAGTCATTTTCTTGTTCAAAGTAGTCAAAGTGGGATTCGCACTCTTGTTACTGAATTGATCATATCTCGGTAATTATAGATGGTGAAATTCAATAGGATAAAGTGTATTTGATAGCGGACTAATAATATGGCTTACCAAGTTACCAAAAGTCATGAGAGTCTGTAAAAAAATTGTGGGTAAATCATACCTTTCGTTGGTACGACTATGGTCGTGCCCCCCCCCCCCCCCCCCCAGTTTCCAAAAGCTGAGTACGCCACATGGGATGTATTTCTAATTAATCTTCTAACTCATAGTCTCATGGGACACCTTTTTTGACACATCCTGCAGAGAGTTTTCCCTTTTCAATATCATGTTCACCTTTTCCAAAATATTCACATTCCCCCAAAATGATGTTTTCAAAAAAAGTGGCAATTTCCAAAATCTTATGCAAGAAAGTTACACAATGTCTTTAGTGCTTTTTAAAATTCATTTCGATTGTCTTTACAATTAAAAGAAAGTTATTTTCTCTCTAAATAGGTGGTTCTTATTTAAAATAAAAAATGATTCTTTATGTGCATGACTAGTCAATTATGTCCACCTTTCACCTTCACGTCAATAACTTCCATGTATCGTTGAAAAGCGCCACTTTTCGGAAGACATCATTTGAGGAAATGTGACTTTGAGAGAAGTAACCAATGTAAGGGTAAAGTTTGTATGGGTAGCCAAGCATGCACCCCTTTTCGTATCATGTTTTTCAATCTCTGAAACCGCATGGAGGTATGCAAACAAACAAAAGGGGTTAACATGGATCTTGCAGGTGATAAAAAAAATTAAGAACACACATTATTGTTCCAATTAACCTTAATTGTGTCGGGGGGGGGGGGGGGGGTGAACTCCTTTTCGAACAAAACAAGGACATTTCGTCTGAAAACGACACTTTCTAATTTAGCAATCCGATTTGCGCAAAAACGAGGGCAATTGTTTGATAGGCCTACATGACACACTACTCATCGTATAACTTACTTGTACCGGTTGTAAAACTGATTGCTTTAAATTAACTTTAACAAAAGCTTAGTGTTGTATATATATATTTATAATAGACTACCACTGCTATTATCAGGCTTACCTTTTTTCTTTTACGCGAACAAACCATCCCTAATTTGGGGAAATTGCGGAAATAATAACACGTTGGCTGTGAGCGAAGCACTGTCAGCAAGCGCCGCACAATTCAAACGCGTACGCACGCGTACGCACTTTTGTCAGCTGGGTACCGAAAAGTACCCAGCTGAATTATTCGTGAGCTGAATTAACAGGGGAAGGATAGGTCGCGTCAAGGCGCGAAGGGCTGGTGCGTGGCTTCATTCTTTTTGGGGAGTTTCCGATCTACGCTCCGCTTAGATATCTATGGTGTTTTCAACATACTTATTGCCAACGGCTTGGAACCCGATTGTTTATTTTGAATGTATAAATCGTATTCAAATTGGGAACCAAGACAATGCAGGGTAATTCTTAAGCTGCCGAAAATCAATGGCTTTATCCACGTTGTTCTCGGCATTTAGCCGGTCCCGTCTTTGTTAATAATTGTTTCTATCAGATTTGCACGTTGTATCGGAGTCACAGCCGCCGAGAATCTCAGTAGCAGGGGCCTGATGACATATCATGTCAATATTAACCATTCTTTCCGTTATTTAGGAACTACATCGGATCGCGTTCGACGGAAGCTGGGCGTTGGACCAGGGGTATGCCACTCTGAGCTTGCCGATCGGGTCCACTTTTAAATTGAACTTAGTCAGCATAGAATTGGTGGCGCTATACCGATCAGGCGTGATTGCAGACGTGATTGTAGCAGACGACGCAACGCTGGCCACGCGTCTCTCAGACTACCCAATTTGCAACGGGAGTGCACCATTTTGAATTATTTTTAACAGTCATCGCCCGGTTAACGATAAAAATCCTTCCAATTATGATGTATTTGTCAAAATGATCGGTTTAAAATTCGCGATTACGTGTAATATTCACTACGAATTCAAAAGTTAAGTTTCGCGTGGCCACCGTCGTCTGTTTAAATCTACAGCGCCCCCAAACCTATGCTGACTAACATGCCGTTTAATGCAGTTAAACCTGGTTAAACATTGTTAAACGCGTTAAACGCCGGTCACCGACGCATTCCAGACGATTATCATAATTTATTCAAAAGGACCGTTTTCGCTACGTACGTTAGTATACGACTTTCCTATCCCAAAGTTAATAGTATCCCTGGTTACACTCAGCGCGAGCGTATTCATGACTGCAGAATTTGGACCTTTTTTGCCAAGTCTTGATTTACTTTTATAAGATCATAGTTTTTCGGCGTTACCTGAAATTTCGGCAAATTAGGCACATTTGATGACGTTCTTATATTATCATGTTGTCCTTTTTACAATGCAGATATAATTTTCGATGTTCATTCCGGACAAAAACCGTATGTATAGTTGGCCCGATAGTTGGTTTGTTTTGGGGTTGTTGTTTTTCCGAATTTTCCAGCTCTCATAAAAGAGAGGGCGTTCGCAGAAATTGGGAGGTTCACATGGCACAGGATATGATGGCACTCTTGATTTTCAAAAGTACTAAATTCAGGGACGCAAAAAGCCTCCATCCCATTAATCACCGATTCAAACATTAGGGAAAAGGCAGTGGGACCAGGATCGTAGAGGTCAGCCTCATGGGACTTGACCTGAGCAGTGGCGTAGCTCAGGGGGGGGGGGGGGGGGGGGGGGGGGGGGGGGGGACTTGACCTGAGCAGTGGCGTAGCTCAGGGGGGGGGGGGGGGCAGGGGGGCAAATGCCCCCCCCTGACGAAAAAATCCAATTTGTGCCCCCGCCCCCCACCCCTCTAAAAAAAAAAAATAGGTGAAAAAAAAGGAAATAGGAAAAAATTAAGAAAAAAAGACCGAGGTTATTAGCCAAATAGAAGGCAAAATTGTAAATGTAGTACATTTACCGTGCGATATTTTTGGACTGTGCGATTTTTTTTGGGACTGTGCGATTTTTTTGGACTGTACACATTTTTTGAGCCCCCCCCCCCCCCACTTACGTGAAATTCACGAGGTAAGTGACTAGAAAAAAAATTGGGGCAACCTTTTACGAAAATTTTAGAAATCTTGCCCCCCCTGAAAAAAATCCTAGCTACGCCACTGGACCTGAGGATAATAAGTGTTAGGTCTAAGTAGGGACCGTTCATTATTTATGGTGGAGGGGGGGTTGGGACAAATTCGAGACTCGTATTAAAATTACCCTAAC